>OLKM01000454.1:77500-107025 GCA_900291075.1 Melanogrammus aeglefinus | reverse complement strand
GAGAGCGAGTCCCACTCCACACCGTAAGACCACTCCTCGCCTGCCCCCACCCCTCATCACCCCTCTCCCACTGGCTCTCTCCCCGACTCTCTGCCACGACAGCTCCACACAGAGGGAGAATATCATGATCTAACGAGCATGCCAATGTCCCTATAGTGTCTTTTTCTATGAGTACGACCGGACATGGAACAGGCTAACAGTGGTGTGGTGGTGGTGGTTGGCTACCATACTGGCCGAATCAAAATTGGATATTGGATTATCCATCAATTTGATTTTTGCCATCATTGTTAGTTGATTAATCTCTGTAATGTTGAGTTGATAGGTATAAGATCCCATGAGAATGATCGGATTTATGTTTATAATACATTTACTGTAATTGTTATTTATTTTAATTATAGATTAGCATTAATACAGCAAGTAGCCGAGTTGTCTTTGTGTTCCTTCATTGTGTCCCATTGACCTATCTATAAAACCAAATAACAAAACCATAAAGGTCTCTGGTTTGTTTTCTCTGACTGGATGTTAAACGTATCGAGCTATATTGGAATAGGAGTGTATGTCATTAGGATATTGATCAATTTGTTTCTGCTGCGCTATATCTTCTTCCTCTTTTGGGCTGTTTCCAGGATACGGCAGAGCGATCCAAATGTCACCGTTCCCACTTACTTACCTCTGGACTCCCTGCAGAAGAAACTCAAAGACCTGGAGGCAGAGAACATATCTCTGCGATCCGAGGTAGAACACACACGCACACACACGAACAAACACTCATATATGCACATACACACATGCACACACACAGATCATAGGCTAAACAGTTAGATCAGTGAAACTCAGGATAGAATAGATAGAAATAAATACTTTCTTCATTCTGGTATATTAATATTATTATTTTTTTTCCTAAAAAAAACATTTTCAGTCAAAGGTCTTTACCGTGGAGCCCTATTCACACTCACACAAATACACACCCACACACAATTATATATCTAAGACTTTTACAAGTTCATTGGGAACAGATAGCAGGGGGGTAAGGTGTGTTGCTAAAGGGTACCCTGGCATGAGAGCTGCAACCCTGCGGAGCTAAATGTGTGGTTGCTTAAGGGTACCGTGGAACTAAAGTAGCCCTGCTCCTGGGCTAAAGTGATGAGTAAGAAGAAGTAAGAAGGCTTGTAGGTGAATTGTCTCCATAATGTGAATGATGTCCATTCAGGCCACTCATCTGGAGACGGAGACCATTTCCTACGAAGAGAAGGAACAGCAGCTGGTCAATGACTGTGTTAAAGAACTACGTGAGTATTGGACCAGGAAGGACTTGTTATTTTGTTTTGGGTTACTCATTCATAAGTCATTCATTCACCATTCAATCGCTGTTGTTATTCATTTACTGTCTGTAAAATATTTGCGTAATTTAAAGACCGCAGATGTTTGCAAACATTTTTGATGGGGAAGTGGGATTTGGGCTTCAGGAGTTTTTAAGTGTGTGTGTGTGTGTGTGGTGTGTGTGTGTGTGTGTTGTGTGTGTGTGTGTGTGTTGTGTGTTGTGTGGGTGTGTGTGTGTGTTGTGTGTGTGTGTGTGTGTGTGTGTGTGTGTGTGTGTGCGTGTGTGTGTTCACATGTGTGTGTTCACATGTGTGTGTGCGCAGGATGTGCCAACATGCAGATGTCGAGCCTGGCCGAGGAGCTGGGGAGGAAATCGGACGACGCCTCCCGCCAGCAGGAGGAGATCACACACCTCCTGTCCCAGATCGTGGACCTCCAGAAAAAGGCCAAGTCGGTGCGTACACACCGGTTATTTTAAAATATTTGTCAACATCTTGAGGTTGAGAATGTCCTTGAACAAGAGAGGAAGGGGTATGGTATAATAATGATGTTTATTTTGTGTTGTGTGTGTGTGTGTTTGTTGTTTGTGTGTTTGTTGTGTATGTATGTGTGTTGTGTGTGCTCTGTGTTTAGTATGCTGTGGAGAACGAGGAGCTGACGCAGCACCTAGGAGCTGCCAAAGACGCCCAGAGGCAACTCACTGCTGAGGTACTAATAAAGAATGTCGTGTGTCGTTGGACGACTCTGAGAGTACATGATGCTAAAGGTAGCGCCATGGCTATAGCAATTGGTGTTTCAGATTTGCTAAAATAAGGACACATTCATACCTAGTCTAAGTGCAATATCCAGCCAATTTAGCTTGAATATAGTTACATGTATGTTACGTTGTATATGAAATGTATATATACATGTTTACACATGTACATGTTTGGGTATGAATATGAATGCATATTGTAACGATATGTTTACAAAAATAGGAAAATTCACATTTTGCATCTATTTTTGATGGAATTAATTATTAACTATGTCTGTGTCTGCCTTTCTGTGTGTGTGTGTGTGTGTGTGTGTGTGTGTGTGTGTGTGTGTGTGTGTGTGTGTGTGTGTGTGTGTGTGTGTGTGTGTGTGTGTGTGTGTGTGTGTGTGTGTGTGTGTGTGTGTGTGCGCGCGCTGCCTCTCTCAGCTGCGGGAGCTGGAGGATAAGTACGCAGAGTGCATGGAGATGCTCCACGAGGCCCAGGAGGAGCTGAAGAACCTGAGGAACAAAACGCTGCCGCTCACCACACCCCGGCGCTTCCACTCCCTGGGCCTGTTTCCCATGGTACTGGCCACGGCAGCTTAGCTGAGCCAAGGGCCCTACCGTATGGAAGACCTGGTGGAGGTTAAAAGGTCCCATGACATGCCACGTGTAAGGCTAATCACCCTCACACCTGGTGGCCTGTGATGGGACCTTCAACTAACTACATCCACTCCAGTGCCTCCTGTAGCAACTTTGGATCAAATGCATGACACACGCAAAGAATGTGCTTCGTCGGTTCACATTTTTATTAATTAATTTTTTGGATGTATTCAGGACTCCTTGGCAGCGGAAATAGAGGGAACTATGAGGAAGGAACTTCAAATGGATGATCCAGATGTTGAAGAACAAAAGTATGTCCATCGTGCGTTATATAAAAAAAACAGCAACGTTTTTGGCAAGTTTTCAGCGCGGATCGGCTTAATTTTCCAGTGTTATGATGCTACGAAATGATTGTTTACATTTGAGGTCAACGTAAGATGTAACAATGAATGAATTAATTAATTAATTATAAGTTCATGAATTAATGTGTTTATCTTTTACAATATAAGTAAGTTAATTTAAGAGACACGGTTAAGTTCAGGAATGTGTCTAGTGTCTTGAAGGTCAGAGTAGGGACCTAGCCAGCCTTGATAACCCAGCATGTGCATGTCACGGCACACAGCCGGACGTCAGGCCCTTGCGGTGGACGCAAGGAGGGTCCGCAAGGACGTTAGGGGTCCGTAACCCCCTTGCGTTGTGTGACCGTGGGAGCATAATCAGCCCTTTAGCGTCTACATACATCCGCCTGTCCATAACGTCCCACCGTGTTCCCCCCCCTCCCTCCTCCCGTCCCAGGCTGCACCCCAAGCGGGTCTTCCAGACGGTGAAGAACCTGAACCTGATGCGGCAGCAGCGCTCGTCGCTGGCCCCCTCGCCGCTCAACATCCCGGGCTCCAACCAGACGTCCTGCCTGACGTCGGGCCGCTCCAGCAGGGTGGGCACGCCGCACTCCTGCTCCACGTACGGCGGCAGCGAGTCGGGAAGCGGGCCGTACTGCCCCGACAACAAGGCCGGCGGTATCCTAGAGGCGCACAACGACGGGTGAGCAGTATGGCCGGGGAGATTCAGCGAAGTCTGATCGCGATTCCAATTTTAGCGTCAAAACGATCACAAAACTAATGTAATCAAGGTTCTCGATATTTCTATTTTTTATAGCTGGATACATATCTGCACATTATTTTAGATTTGAACATGATCTTTTTGACCATTTTGTGTATTTTTTGTAAAGGCGAAATTTCAAAGTTCTCAGTTGCAAAGTGTTTTTTGGGAGAGACAGGCTGAATAAATACATCATGTTTTCAAACTCAAAAATCGTTTCAATCGTGCCATCGTTTGAATAATCATGATTTCAAAATTGACCAAAATAATCATGATTACGATTTTTTTCCGTAATCGGGCAGCCCTAGGGAGAGGTGTGATGCCCCGAGTGTCTGTGTTTGTGGTGCTCTTCATTCGCAAAGGAGGGGGATATCCTTTGGCCACTTGTGTATGCCAAAGGTTCCCATATTATTCCACCAGGTGTGTGATTAGCCGTTACAAGCCGTTTTGAAAATCAGCCTCTTCTGACATCACAAGTGGGCGTGTCCACCTAGCCACGTCGACCTATTTTCAAAACGGCTTATAACGGCTAATCACACTAACACCTGGTGGTATAATATGTCACCTTTAAATAGAACATGATTGACGCACACAGAACACGTCTGTAACACGTGAAACATCAGGCAGTGGGGTTGTTTAGGGCGGGGCATTGTCAAGAACCAGGATACTTCCATACATACTTGCACTATGTTATCTGCATTTCTTTAGTATTGATAGATCATAATAAAGATATCCAGTGGGTAAATCAAAGTGTGACTCACCTAGCACGTAATTAATTAACTTGGTCTTTCTCTGTTGTTTCATGAAGCGGACAGGTCAGGTTTAACCTTTGTTTGTAGGCTGGGTGTTTAACCATCTTGCGTGACAACAAGGCAGACAATGGCCTTGCTGTGTTTCACTGTTGTTAGCTAACACAGCAGAAACCAACTTTGTCATTTGTTGATAACAGTACAGCGTCAGAAAGAAGTGCTCATTCTTTGTTGCTGAAGGAGACACCTGTCTTCACTGAGGGTGTTTTGAGCTATTCATTTACATTGTATTATATTTCATTAGAGTGAAACCAATGCTCTTTGCAATGGTGTACAATAAGTATTATCTTCAGATTATGTGACTGAACCTAATTTGAGACTGGATTAAAATGTATTTTTTTGGTGGCCCCTTAACCCTGTACAACACTCTCTCTCTCTCTCTCCCTCTCCCTCTGCTCTCCCTCTCCCTCTCTCCCTCTCCCTCTCCCTCTCTCCCTCTCCCTTCCCTCCCTCCCCACCCACAGGTCAGACGACTCCAACCGGCGTCCCGTGGGCACCCCGGGGACCCCCGGAGGGCGGGACCTGGAGGCGGCCCTCCGTCGCCTCTCGCTGCGCCGCGACAACTACGTCTCCGAGAGGCGCTTCTTCGAGGAGGAGCGGGAGCGCAAGCTGGCCTACCTGGCCAAGGAGGAGCAGGGGGAGGACGGGGAGGAGAAGGGCGGCAGCGGCGGAGACCCCGGGACCCCCACGGAGAGCCTGCTGTCGCTGTACACGCACCCGTCCCTGGGCAGCATGTGGTCGGGCTACTCCTTCACCTCGAGGTCCTACCTGCCCGAGAAGCTGCAGATCGTCAAGCCCCTCGAAGGTGAATATCCGCCCGGGAATCAAAGCGCTCAGAGCGGCCGTGCCCCGGCAGCCGCGCCAAACACTCCCGGTCAGACCCCCTCGCGGGACGACGGCGCTAAAGTCCAACAGAGAGCGCAGCAGCCCGATCAAGACCCGTCCCTTCAGACACCCCTGGGAAGCCTCGGCCCCTCGCTGCCTTCGAACCGGCAGATCTCTAACCCGAGCTCCCCTCCGGCTCGCAGTGCTAGTCCACACCGGGGCTTCCAGAGGGCCAAGGAGCTCCGAATCTGTGAGCAGCGCGAGCAAAGGGCCGGTCTGTCCCGGGGCAGCTCCAGGCTGCTGGTGTTGAGTAGCGGTGCCCCCCGGCCCGCCCCCCTGTCCCCTCAGCCCAGGCTCAGGGCCCCCCTGCTCCCCCTGGTCACTGGGCTGCTGGAGATGCTGGAGCAGCATGAGGAAGGGTTAGCGCTGCAGCACTCCTTCTACTTCAGACACACACAGCCGCGCTGCTGGTTTGAGATCTGAAGTAGTGTTATGCTGGCGTCCAAGCCCCTTCCAAGTAGACTACTCACATCCTATCTCCTCACGAGAACAATACCCACATCCTATCAGCTCCAAAAGTGCACTACTCAATTCCTAGCTTCTCCCGAGAACAATACTTACAACCTAGCCCCTCCAAAGGACAATACTAACATCATAGCCCCTCTCGAGATCAATACTCACATCCTAGATCCTACCAAGTGTCATAATCACATCCTAGCTCCTATCAAGTGTCATAATCACATCCTAGCTCCTACCAAGCACAATACTCACATCCTAGTCCCTCCCATGGGCAATTCTCACATCCTAGCCCCGCACTATGGCTTTAAGGAATGTCAGTAGGTGTCTGTGGCGCCCCCTGCTGGTGGGATTTGAAACCAAATAATAAAAATGGAGTGCCACAATATGGGGACAAGGTGACCTACCAGTTTGTACAGATAACCAATTGGTGTTTCTTAACATGTTATTTTCCCTGCTGTTGCGTGTCATTATCATGCTGCACCAAAGGATTGTAACCTTTTCAGAAAATACTGGAATAGTTTTAATAGTTTGTGACACTTGAATCATAATGGAACTCAAATGCTCTATATTCTAGTCGACTTGTTTTGCCTAATTCGGGCAGTTAGTTTGCATTAACATAGCGGTGTAAACATTTACGTTTCTACCTGCCCTGTACCATTGCCATGTTGTTGTCTCCTTTTCATTTCACTCTTTTCCTGTGTGTGTTGTCTTCTTTTGTTAGTCAAAGCTATGTGAATAAAAGGGTTCACTAACTTTTCCTATTTCCTTTTTCTTTCCTTACTCTTCCATTTTCATTATTATTATCTGCCATCCAATTTACATTAACACGCTCACAAAATCGTTCAAATGTATAACCCACTTTCTATGATGTTAACATACTGAACGATTGACAAACTGCTTTATCATAAGGCGCCAACAGCATCAATTCAGATAGATTTAATATTTCAAACAATTGAACAATGTGATTTTAATTATTGTGACAAAAAGAAGATTGTTGATTTGAATCCTTGGCTGATTGATATTTCCAACTAATAGAGTAAAGTAAATAACTTCCTCAACTATACTCCCACTAGTTAATTCAATGCATGTTCAATAGTTTTATACTGATTGTTTCAAGTATATAAGCGGCATTGCATCATGGGTGATATCAAGGTTCCACCATGCATTGAATCACATTCTCTTGAAAGACATCGGCACTGTGCTCCGAGAATCCAGTTGGATTCCTACAGCAATGGCCCACATCCTTTAACCTTTGACCTCCTATCATATGCCCCTCCCGCCAGGCTCGGCCACCCTCCACGCGTGGCAGCTGCTGGCCCAGCCCCACCTGGGGGGCCTGCTGGACCACCGGCCGGGCGTGGTCACCAAGGGCTTCCGCACCCTGGACCAGGACCAGGACCCTTCGGAGGCCGGGGACTGGCAGCTGGACCAACCCGAGGAGGACGACGAGTCCCTCCGCTCGTTCCCGGGCCTCTCCAGTGAGGACGACCTCCCCGTCTCCCGCCTGCCCT
This sequence comes from Melanogrammus aeglefinus, assembly GCA_900291075.1. Taxonomy (NCBI): domain Eukaryota; kingdom Metazoa; phylum Chordata; class Actinopteri; order Gadiformes; family Gadidae; genus Melanogrammus; species Melanogrammus aeglefinus. The sequence goes on along the minus strand of OLKM01000454.1, from coordinate 99,607 downwards.
GGGCATCCACGCCCGACCTCCGCCACGCCACGAACAACGGCGGCGTCGGCGTCCACCGGAGCGGTCGCGACAACAACAACGACAATGAGGACAATAGCCTGTTGGAGTCGCTGAGGGGACGCGCGACTGGGGGAAGCGTTCGGAGGGAAAGACGGACCCTCCCCCGACGGCCTGCCTTGCACTCCCTGCTCCAACCGCTCCACTCCTGCCTCCGTCGCCGTGACGACGCCGTCCGCCGACGAGAAGGCTGGCGGCGAGCCCTTAGACTTCCCGGCCCTGCCAGCCGGAGCGCCGGACGGCTTGCCCGGTGAGGGGGTCTCACACGTGGAGCTCGGGGCTTCGTGACACCCCGCACCCCCCGCCCGCCTCCCTTCCCCCCCCCCCCACGACGCATGCACGCACGTCGGGAAGGGGGAGAGGGGGAGGCGTAGGCAGGGGGGGGCGGGGGGGGACGTGTCGCTAATCCCGTCCCTGCTGAGTTCTTTGTTTAATCCCGTCCCACCCAGCTGTCGTGCACAGCTCCATTCTCATCACGTGCACGTACCTCCATGTCCAGGTGCACGTCTACCTCCACGCCCCGCCCCTTGTCCGGCCCTGTTTGCCACCGTCATCGTGCCATAAGTCAAAGTAAAACAACGTTTGGATTACTCCTCTCCAGCTCAGCCATTCATTCATTCCCTTCGGGATCCTTTTGAGGTGCATGTGCTTCCCGTGATGCCAACACTAGAATCAGCCCTCAGGATCTGCACCACCTCTGATAAATCACGTGTTCAAGCCTCCCTCCACCCAGTGGAAACACCGTGACCAGTGGGTGGTGCCGGCCCCGCGGTGTGATTCTAGTTTTCCGTCCAAACACTTCCCTCACTCATTCACTCTGGCCTTCCTCCAACTCGGCCCCACACTGCTAGCATGCGGCCTCCAGTGTTGGGTTGGTTTAGAAACCTAGTTTTTCCATTTCCATTTCCCTTGCAAATCCTTTCCGTTTCAAATCGATTCCCTCTTGCGCCGTCCCTATGCCTTGCGTCCTCCCCTTCCTCCCCTTCTCCACATCCTCCCAAATCTGCTTCACCAGCGAGTTTAGCATATAAATCTCTTAAAGGACTTCAAATTTATTTTATTAAAAAATTATTATTTTTTTCTTGATCCAAGGAAGAGATAATCTGTGGAAGAGTCAGAAAATCTCCAACTGTTATACAGTTAAACAAAAATAATAAATGCTTGCTCTGGGGCAAGGCACCAGCCGTACAGGCAGATATCTGGGCTAAACACCTTTTGTGTAGCTCGGGTGACACCATCACAGCTGCCAGGATCACATGGTCACATGACATCACATGCCTGGTTAATATTAGAGAGGACCCAGAGTGGCTAAAGTATAGAGTCACCTTCACACTCTCGCACACAGCTACACACACAGACACATGCACATGCACAAGCACAGGGCTTTGTTGTTTAATTTAATCAATTCTGAAATGTAATTCATTCGATTAATGTTGCAGCCTCTACTTGGTTACAACACACCACTTTCTTAAGTTTTCTATCCCTCCTCTGGCTGAATGCACAATGTATCCCCTATATCTGTCTACTATCTGCTTTTGGTTTCTAAATATTGGGGGTATTCTATGGTATAATTCCAGGATCTTGCTCCACCCCTGCACTGGTTTAATGGATCATGTTAACTAATTCAGATGGCTGATTCAATACAGTGTATGTGGTTGGTGGTTTGCCTTCTGAAACAACAACTATTACCTTTCGCAAAGCCTCACCGCAATCTCTTGCTATCTGGGCTCTGGGAAATGACTTGAAACACAGACCATGCACAAGCACAACCACACAAACATTGATGCTTCTCTGACTTGCCTAATGCTCTTTGTCCTAATGGTGTTTTAAGGCTGTGGTCATGCCGACAACGATCAGTGGGTTAGCAATTGATCATATATATACAGTCAATTAATTAAACCCTGGGTAGAGATCCTGGCCTACTGCAAACAATCCTGTATTTGTTGTTTGACAGACACAGCATTGGTAATAATCCATGTTTTGGAAGACATATGTTGGCCAGATCATCACTTGCTGATCCAGCAAACGTTTTGTCTGAGTATTGGTTAAAATAGCAAATTATAATGATCTGTTCAAATGAAATGAGTTGAACTGGGTGACGTATTGCAGTCACCAGCCCCAGTGTGACCACGGCCTCAGTGTGTTCTCACAGTGCAGCCCCCGTGGCCTGTGGTCTCCATACTAACCTCTAACCCTTTGGCGCTCCCTCTAACGGTACCCCAGCCGTCTTCCCAGGGAAGTGCATGTCCCAAACCAGCTCCACCTACACCTTCACCACCTGCAGGATCCTCCACCCCTCAGACCAGCTCACCTCCGTCTCCTCCAGGTAAGAACGGCACTGAGTGCGTCCGGGTGCCTGTAGTGGGTCACAAGGTGTTCATCAGTGAAGGCTATGGTCATGTGGAGTGCATAATTAAATACATATAGTGATACCTGATGTCTGATCTGTTCCAAATTTAATTCAAATGTATCAGAAGACCCGGGCAAGTTAAAATCTGTGAGAGTGGCAGAATCAGTGACACCACTCACTGATTTAATAATGAGAGCAAAGCAAGCATAACGATGATTTTTTTCATTCAAGACTGGTATATTTGGTAGAAAGTCACAGCAAAATACCGCGTAGATTAATTTCTCCTAGATTTTGGTTCCAATAGTGCTTAAGAGAGGGGATGAATCTATTTTTTAGATTGAAACCTTTTTAAAAATGTGATGATAATTAGATATGCTGTTGTATCTTATGCCAACCAAATACCGCTGATTCTGTTACACGTTGCTCGCTGTTGACGCTGCCGTCTGGTTGGCTTTGGCAGGTCATATGATGAGGAAGACGAGGGGGTTCTCTATCACATGGTAGTGATGGCTGGCGTAGAGCAGGCCCACTGAGCATGCTCACAGGAGTGCGCAGTGTGGGTGAGACTGCATGAGAGTGTGCTTTGTGTGTGAGGGTGCTTAGAGCACGTTAACCAGAGCTAGCTTAACCTGCCTGAACTCACTCCCTCACTGGCCCTAAATCTAAAGAACACTTTTACGCACACTATTAAACGATATGACACATTATGTTAAAAATTCAGGAGGATACAACTCAAATCTTACTCGCTTGAGTAATATTTGAATTATCTTACCTTAAGTATGCAATTTGTCTAACCTACTAAATGTATTATTATTTTAGTGTTGTTATTATTACTATTAAGTATTATGGTTCTCTGTTCCTCTAATTGCTGCTTTAAGGGCTGTTATATTTGTAAACTAGGGAGGAGAAATATTTAAATCTAAACTGCTATTTACTTGCACTTACAATTAAATATCAGATTATGTGGCAAGATAAGCCTTTATAAAATATACTTTGTGAACAACATTTTTTAAAAGAACACAAATTATGCTCAATGGTGCATGTTCTACAAAGACAAAGGTGCTCTAACATCTCTTATCAAACCTGGCTATGGACAACGAAATAACAAACGTTGAACTATAGTGTGATAGACACACTAGGCATGGCTGTGAGTTTGCCCGCCCTCTAAAGGAAGTGGTGAAAATCACAGCTGTACTTGCATCATGGAGGACAAATCCATCTGAAAAATATGCAAGTGAGGCTGTACAAAACCATGAAGGAGACAAAATGAACTGTTGTTCTTATCATGAGCTGAACAGCAGCAATTGTTTTTTTTACTTTGCAGTCGGTTTGATAACCACTAATTTCCTTTTCCCTTCATTCATTGGGGCGTCGTTCTTTCGCTACGTATCTAACGTTTACATCATTCTCCTACTTCCATTCCCTCTTCTCCATTACCCCTCTCTTCCCCCTGTCCTCCAATCTCCCAAACCCCTCCTCATCCCTACCTTATCCTCCCTCCCCCCAACCCCTCCCTCTCCCTCCTCCCCTCCCTCCCCCCAGCCCCAGGTCGGCCTATCAGAGCAGCCTGTGGCGTGGGCGGAGCCGCGTCGCCCGTCCCTTCGCCGCTGCCCCAGTTCTCCGACCCGGCCACGCCCTCCTACACCACGCCCTGCTGCACCCCCCGCCGCCTCTCCCTGTCCCAGGCCGAGTCCTCCACCAACCACCGGGACAACACCCGCACCACCAGCACCTCCCTGGGCCTGGTGCGCCTCCTGGTGGAGCACGGCATCTCCGCCTCCGTCTACGACCCGCGCAGCTGGGACCGCGGGGGTCTGGCCGCCGGGGGGGCGCTGGAGGCGGAGCCTGAGGAGGCGGAGCCTGAGGAGGAGGGGGAGGAGCTCTGGGAGGACGAGGACAGGGGAGAGGCGGGGCGCCCCGGCACCCTCCTCTTCCTCCCCTCCACGCCGCCCAACTCGCCGACCCGCCGCTGCCGCTCCAGGTCCATGTCGTCTTCCCACCCCCGGGGGGCGCCACCACCGGCATCACCGCCGCTCCCCGGGGCCAGCTTCCAGTTCAGCCCGACGGACGAGCCGCTGTTCTACGAGACGTTCCTGGCGTCGCGGCCGGCCCAGACCATCTTGAAGGAGGTGCTGGCCGAGTTCGAGAAGGAGCCCGGCCTGCCCGGGTCGTACCAGAGCCGGCTGGAGGCCACCAACCTGCGGCTCGTCGACAAACTCAAGCGCTTCCGCACCCTGGGGCCTCCGCGGGGGGGGGCCCGCGCGGCGGGGGGCGGGGCTCTGCTGGGGCCCTATGGCCCCCCCCCGGGACTGTCCAGCGCCGCGATGGGCGGGGGCCTGGGGCCCGTGTTGAACACGGGGCTCCGGAGGAACCGCAGCTACCCCGCCATGGTGGGAGCCAGCATGGCCATGAAGGACCCCGGAGGGCCCCCCAGCAGCGCGGAGCTGTTCCTGGGCCATGCCCTGTCCACGCAGCACGTGGACGCGGCGCACGTAGCTCACACGCGGCCCCCGGAGGAGCAGACGCATGCGGCGGTCATACCAAAAATAGTCTCCTACAGACAGCCATGGCCGGACGACTGAGTGGAGGGCATTCTAGAACCGTACGGATTAAAACCACGCCATGTTCCCCATTTCAAGATCAGCGATTCGGATTGCCCAGTACAACCGCTTAGATGTCCTCACAGCCCCCAGCTAGACGTGCGTCGCACACAAAGAGAGTTCTCCTCCAATCAACACCGCTCCAGCGCACAATAAGCAGAGGAGTGCCCGCCCCTGATTGATCTGGGATCGACAGCCCTACCTCTGCACCGAACGGAGTCCGGACAGGGCCGGCATTGTGACCCACAAACCAAGTCAGGCTGTGGAGCTGGCCCAGGGCCCATCCAGCAGTCGTCACTTTAAGTTCTGCGGTTCATGCTGTACCTCCATGACATAGGGGGAAGGAGCAACAAATTGCTGTTTTAACGGCACATATTTTTTAAACCTGTATTTTAATTTAAAACCATGGATTAAATAGGGCGTACACATGGTACTGTTAACCATCCGCTGTTCTAAATGGTCTGTATAAAAATGTGTGGATAGAGAAAAAAAAGAGTATATTATTTTTTCGAAAAGCAAAGTTGTGTGATTGTGGTTTTAATACCGCAATCCTGTCCCCTGGCCGATGACTGAATGTTGTGCAGTCCTGTGTCTGGACACGGCCAACCTACTGTAGCTCCCGGGGACACGGGGCGCGTGCTCCTCACAAAGCTCTATTGAATTTGCCTTATCGGATGGTGGGAGCCAGAGTATGTGGTGCCAACTAAACTTCCGAGATCTCCTCTTGTATCGTTTTACTTCCCGTCTGTGTGTGTGTGTGTTTTTTGTCATTATTTTTCATGCAAACTTCCTAAGTTCTGATTGGAGGGGGCTATTTTGTAGTCGTTTGAAAAGAAAAAAAATTCTGCATTTGAATTTGACAACAAGGCCGTTTTTAGGAAATTAAAAAGTCATCCCCTTGGTGCTTTTAAGTGAGCTTAGAGCTTAGGTTTAGTCGTCGGATGAGGCCCAGTCCGCCTGACACTCCGTTTTAGCACTTTAGCGGCGGACTACTGAAGGACCTGTCCCTCGTTCTCTCTGCCGCTGGATGTCTGCTCGACTCATCCTGTCTTGCCCGCCTGATGCTTTTTGTTCACTTCCGACCAAATCGGGCCATGGGTAAAAAGTACAATCTCAGAATCCTGCTTTGCCTGTCCCTGTGTGTTTTCCTTTAAGAGACTAGACCTTTTTTGTGAGTTTCCTGCTTTAGACTTTTACATTCTGTCAGTGTTATGGTCATAACTAACGTTAACAGTTTTTTTAAGCAAACAAACAATGTATTTGGGATTACACCCCCCCCCCCCCCCTAAAAAAACACATACACAGAAAAAGAAACACAGAAATGTTGTTTTTTTTGCAAGTTTAAATAACTACATTTCGACCAATAGAGGGCAGCAAACTCACAAATGGGGTCGAGTTACTCTTCAAGGGAACAGAACACCGATCAGAGGGAACGCAGAACTGAATGAGGGTGGACAGAATTAGCGGTTGCACAGTATCTCAGCTGATCAGATTGGAGAGAGAACAGCAGAACATGAGGCCAGTACAATACTGAAGGAGTCCTTTTTGTGTTTGACCTTATGCTTTGGTTAGGCCCATATTTTCCAGACCATATTTATAACAAAAATTGTTATTTTTCTGACCGATTTTTATGATTGAGAGTGTGCAAAGCAAAAAAAAAATGAATCAATGTGTAGCCAATGTTGTGCCAGGTGTTCCTGTTATATAAGGGCATTGAAAGGAAATGCAATTATGCAACAGTACTGTAACAGCCAGAGTATGCCCTACACACAGGTGTCCTTTATTTTTGTACGATATGAAAGGGATTTCACCGATTTCTTTTTTCTGTTCCTTGAATTATTATTTTTGCTTCATGCTAACTCTACACACAGTGCTGATTCGAGACTAAAAGTCGCAGGATCGCATGCAGTTTAAATCAATGATCACTCACTACTATACTTTTATACCTAGTTTAATCTGAGAAGCACAGAGACCGTTAACCATGCACTACATTTGTTTCGATGAAGGAGTCTCTTTTGTGTTGTTGTTTTCGTTTGGAGCTGTAATCGTTCATCATCCAGTTCAAGAGTCATTATGAACTCCATTATGTCTGGGACAATGGATGAAGTGAACTACAAGCTAACAAATTGTCTAGCAGCCACTAACTGTTGCTATGCAATAATGAATAAGTATTAGGATTTGTTAGCTTTAGTGGGATGGGGGGGGGGGGGTTCTGATGCAGACACTGGCTAATGTACAACATGAGGATTTTTGTTATAGCTGTGTATGTTTCTGTGCGTGTGTGTGTTGCACTACCTGGATCAGCTGAATGTATGCTCTTTCAGTTTGCTGTAGGTCCATGCGTGTGTATGTTGGTTGCCCTTGTGCGATGTGTGAGTTGAATCTGAACAGAGCTTGTTATTATTATTATTATTACTGGTCTATATGCCAGACATGTTCTGTATGCAACAAATCTAGAGACAACCTAACTTTTTGTTTGAGAATAAACAAAAACGGGATAATGAAGAGTGGTATAGGACGGGTTGTTAAGCCTGAATCTGGAATGTAAGTGAACTTGTTGTTCAAGGGAGAATGTGCCTGTAAATAAAATATTAATATTGATCTATTGACTCATTTGTTTGTCAGAGGAAAAGCATCAAGTTTATATCAGAATCGTGTCCAGATTGCGGACAGATGAGTTCTTCATGCTGCAGAACAGCACGCACGCCAAGAGAGAATGATCGATAGATTTACTTTCCTGTGACAATAAACTTCAATATAAAAAAGTAGGTTGCTAATTTCCAACAGTGGTCAAGAAAATACTACTGAATCTTAATAACACAAACACAAACCTTTGTCATGTGTATCATGTATTCAATGACTCAGCACTAAACAGGACTCTGTATAGGCTATGTCTGAAATGACTCAGCATTATGCAGGACATTATTTATAGCCAGGGCAAAGTAGATGACACCTAATAATTAGCGACTAATATGCTACACCTACCCTGGTGGCCAGATCATGATTAGTCCACTCACATTTAACAATCTATTACAATTCCAAAGAAAGGCTTGCGTGTCTGAATATATGACCTAAAATCGTCTTATAAAACATGCTGTAGTTACTGTGTTCTCCACAAGATGTCAGTGTAACACTGATGAACAGCATACAACATGAACATGGTTGGCCTCTTTGAAAAGATACTCAGAAGAAGTAGAAAACATCCAAGGCACAATGAAAACTGAAGTCACTATGGACGGACTCGGCTGCCTCACTAGTTTCTGTCAGGATCTATGAAGGCAGGCCACAATGTATATAAAAGAGTACTGAAATAGCAGGTGCACTTAGCTTGGTTCGTAGGTTCCTTTACAGTCCCTCAAGGCAAAGCTCTCTGAACACAAATCTGCTTTACCCCTAGCCTTAAAGTCAAAGCTGAGTGGCAGACTGCATAAGGACTGTTTAATGTAATTTACTGGTTGCCTGTGTGTTGAGAGGGTATTACTCTTGATGTCTGAGCACTCTCGTTTACATTGCAGACCTCTTCAATTCACTTCATGTCTGATGCAATCTTGTTTTCATTGCAGACCTCATAATGGCATGGTACAAATTCCTTTTTATGTATCCATTTATCCACAACAAATCTTGTGGAAGTGCCCCTAACTCAACGCATGAGTAGAAAATCTAATTTTGAGTGCTTTTGTTTTTAGTGGTGAAATTATACAGCAATCCATCCGTTTCACTTAGAATAGGGGCAAGATTGAGGAGAAGGAGAGAGTGGAGCAAAAAGGATTTCAGGGACGAGGTGTAATGAGCTGAGTGGTCCCCAACGTTGGCAGGATCCAGCAAAGGATCCACATTCAAACAAATTGGCTCCACTCCCACTACCAGCCCTCTAAAGAAGATGCCATGCCGGATGGATGGATGGATGATGGATGGATGGATGGATGGATGGATGGATGGATGGAGGGATGGAGGGAGGGAGGGAGGGAGGGAGGGAGGGAGAGGGAGAGAGAGAGAGAGAGAGAGAGAGAGAGAGAGCACATAGGGAGAGAGACATGGATCACGTTAATGCTCCTATAGCCTACACTGTTTTTTGACAGATCAAGACATATGAAGGAAAGCATATCGGATGAGAGAAAGAGGTTATTTCTATCTACGTGCCTGTGCTAGGTCCTGCCCTTTTGGAAAATGTTTTGCTGGTCGAACCAAAAGGGAAAAAAGCATATGGTAGAAGTACAAGTGAAAAGATGATGCACGATAAATGCACAGAGCCAGTGGGGGAGAGAGTGAGGGAGTGGTCAGAGAGGGAGACGTATCAGGAAGCGTAGGCAGCATCGGCTGGTTTTGCAGAACTAGCTTTCGTAATTGTTATTTTATTTTGTGTTTTTGCTAAATGATGTCTGGTATACTTGGTCTAGAGGGGAAATTAAAACGTTCTGAAGGGCTTGGTCACTAGCAGTGGAAATGGATAAAAGTATTCAGTGCGGTATGCGTATCTTTGTGTATGCGTGTGTGTGTGTGTGTGTGTGTGTGTGTGTGTGTGTGTGTGTGTGTGTGTGTGTGTGTGTGTGTGTGTGTGTGTGTGTGTGTGTGTGTGTGTGTGTGTGTGTGTGTGTGTGTGTGTGTGTGTGTGTGTGTGTACGTGCTTGCGTGCGCACATACATGCGTGCGTGCGTGTGTGTGAACCTTATAGACAGCTGGTCCTGTCTGGGTATTTCGCTCAAATTTCTCAGCGATCTACGTAGGTAGGCAGGAATTCAAGATAAGAGAGAATACATTTGATCAATTATCGTTTCATTTATAAACAAGTTATTATGTTTTATTGGGCAGAATCCAAACTACAGACATTTCCTATTTGATGATCGTATCCGGAACAGAACGGGATATTGGTTTAGTTTCTTAACATGTTAACACTGCTATTATATATTTATACTAATGTTTAAGTTTTCAATGCAAAACAGTTAAGAGTTACAATGACATGCTTACTACTTCTGCCCATCGAGGAGATCTCCGTTTTCCCCCCATTTTGTATGCATCCATGCAATATCCAAACATGTAGGCCTACTTATCTAATCATAATTCAACAACATAACACTGCACTGGGGACTAACGGCCTCCTATTTCATTTATTTATTTGGACAGTGCACGTTAATTTACATTTCTGTAAACGTGCCAGTGTAAGCCAGCAGGATCATTTTCCATTTAGTCCTTTGGCAAGATATTAGGCACAGGATGGCTGAAAAGTAAAACTTATTAAAGAATACTCACAGGAACAGATAACAACAGTATAACATGATGCCAATAGACTCCATTAATACATATAACAATACAATCATTCAACCAAACCACCATGGGTTAGACATGACATGAGAGCTACAAAAATACATGGCAACAGACAAACATGCACTCCACTACTAGGGAAGGACAACGTATTCTTTCCTTTGCCCTCCCTTTTAGTCTGCTCTGTCATGTCTTCCTTTCACTAAGTCGGGCCGAATGAGGTATCTAAAATAACCCTCCCAATGAGGGGAGGGAGGGAGGGAGCGTCGGGAAGGAACAAGGAGAATGATAGTTTTTCCTTCATCCCGGGATTACATGACGTTTTTAGTGACGAGTATGAAAAATGAATGATATGATTAACGGGATGATTGTTGTTTGTATTGGAGGAATAAGGGGGAATGAGTGCAGTTAATATTCAGTGCACTTTTCCTTGAGGGCTGGTTATGGCTGTAATAGTAGCCAATATTAGCCACAGTCGCAAGGAGAGAATGATGGACTATAAACTGCGGTGCAGAGACCATCTCCTCAACTCTCTTCCACACATATCTGCACCCTCAATTTATTTTCTTTCCTCATCGTCATTCGAATCGTGTGCTCTTGCTTTCACTGTCACGTGGGGAACTTCAAGACTTTGGTGTGTAGGAAAGCCCTACCGGTTGGCATGGCAACATGAGCCGATGCTAGGAGGCCAACAGAATTCAGAGGATAGTAGTGATCATGCTAGAGTGCTTCTTCCCCAGCGGTCCTTGGCAGGGTACCACAGTGGATCGGATGTTCGATTCCCAGCGGAAAGGTTCAGAGGTCGGTCCCAAAAGTCTTGCACCTTACCTGTTTAGCGTCCTTGTACTATACAGTATTTGCATTTACTTTAAATTATTCTGGATAAAAGTCTCCCGAAAGAACATATCCATTAAGCACAGAGTTTATCCCATCTGTTTGAACCGCTATTTGTTGTTAAGAGCCATGTTTTAGTGACTGCTGGATCCCAGATGACCATACAGGTGGCTTAAAGAGTAGAGAATAGAGTGTGTTTATAGCTATCAGAGGTCAACTAAACCTGTCCACCTGTCCAACAATTGTACCAACTGCACTTGACTTTGTCTTCAAAGCACGTAAAACTGACTGTGATCAAGACGAGGGACAGGTGGCGGAGAAGCTCGACACGAAGACACCAATCAGTAAGAAAGAACTTCCCGAGAAAGTTAAGGAGAAAGTTGTGCAGCAGCATGAGTTAATGGGGGGCGGGGCCAACAGCAGCAGGATAAGGGGGGCGGGGCCAGCAGCAGCAGGAGAAGGGGGCGGGGCCAGCAGCAGCTGGAGAAGGGGGCGGGGCCAGCAGCAGCAGGAGAAGGGGGCGGGGCCAACAGCAGCAGTTGGTGAAGCGGGCGGGGCCAGCAGCAGTTGTAAAGGGGGCGGGGCCAGCAGCAGCAGTTGGTGAAGCGGGCGGGGCCAGCAGCAGTTGTAAAGGGGGCGGGGCCAGCAGCAGTTGGAGGAGGGGGCGGGGCCAGCAGCAGTTGGTGGAGGGGGACGGGCTCAGCAGCAGCAGTGACCATGAAAGACATTCCTGCTGAGACCTACCGTACTTGTCCCCACTATAAACAGGAGCCTGTCTGCGTCACTGGCAACGTGACGCCAAGACACCCATCAGGTCGGCCTGACATAGGGAGGTGGGGGCTCCACAACGTGTGTGTGTGTGTGTGTGTGTGTGTGTGTGTGTGTGTGTGTGTGTGTGTGTGTGTGTGTGTGTGTGTGTGTGTGTGTGTGTGTGTGTGTGTGTCTGTGTCTGTGTCTGTGTCTGTGTCTGTGTCTGTGTCTGTGTGCTCTCTGTTTCTGTCTCCGTACACAATGTGTTTACAAGCCCCTCTCACTAAAATAAAATAACACCATTTGAACTCAAGTGTGGATCACACCACCGAATCAATAGCTAACCACGAGGGGCCCTGCGAGGGTCCTTCTAGTCCCCCCTTCTGGGCACACACAGAGGTGGCAGTCTGTGGTCAAGGTGCTCCGTGACAACTCAAGATAGAAATACACAGCCCGGACGAAAGCTCACATGCATAACATACCCAACATGTGTTCCATGATGTGTTATTGGTGTAGGTGCTGTAGCTGGTAACAAGCCTCTCAGAGCTGTTAAAAAGTCATAACCCGGTTAAAGTAAGGCAGTAATGGTACACTGAAATTCCCTTTTTCCTAGAAGTGCGAGGCAGCCCCTCTCCTGATCCAATTTGCCGTCTTTCTCTTGGAAAGACCCTGGTGATATTCCATGATTGCGACCCTATAGAATCGGGTCCTGAGTCTGTGTCTGAAGATGGTATGTGTATGTGTGTGTGTGTGTGTGTGTGTGTGTGTGTGTGTGTGTGTGTGTGTGTGTGTGTGTGTGTGTGTGTGTGTGTGTGTGTGTGTGTGTGTGTGTGTGTGTGTGTGTGTGTGTGTGTGTGTTTGGGGGTGAGCATGTGTGTGTCCCTGTTTGCTGTTTGTCTAATGGCATATATAACCCCGGGGCAATGTTTGTACTGGTTTGATGGTTATTTGAAGCAGAGATTGGGAAAAGGTGAAGAAAATAATTCCACCCAGACCTGTGTGGTTCAAGACGGTGGTAGTGTTTGTGTATGTTTGTGTGTGTGTGGGTGACATCTGTTACTGTGTGTGTGTGTGTGTGTGTGTGTGTGTGTGTGTGTGTGTGTGTGTGTGTGTGTGTGTGTGTGGTGTGCGTGCGTGCGTGTGCGTGTGCGTGTGTGTGTGTGTGTGTGTGTGTGTGTGTGTGTGTGTGTGTGTGTGTGAAATTATTTAAAACAAGGACATTCTTGTACTCGTAATTATTATTCAAACAAGTGAAGACTCTCAAGCTGGAACCGAATTGTATAATTAAACGGTACGCAGCTTGATGTCAGACAATTTTTATTTTTTTTTAAATGCAATAGGCCAGTAATAACACAGTTAGAACCCCAGATTCTACCTCAATACCTTATCTTACCAGCTTGTGGCGTGTGGGTTTGTGTGTGTGTTTCTTTCTAGAACTTATTTGTGCATATGTCTGTCGATATGTTTGTGTTTGTGTGTGTATGTGTGTGTGTATGTGTGTGTGTGTGTGTGTGTGTGTGTGTGTGTGTGTGTGTGTGTGTGTGTGTGTGTGTGTGTGTGTGTGTGTGTGTGTGTGTGTGTGTGTGTGTGTGTGTGTGTGTTTATAAAAAAGAAAAACAGGAGCTTTGCATATTCGTCTGGCACACTGCAGAAGCCTACAATATGGAATTGACTCACCACCCCATGCATCCATACATCTATGTTACAAACCTTTTTCCCACTGTTACAGGAAGTACTGACTGTTGAACCTGCTCTTTGAGAAGCTGATATTTCCCAACTGACAGTTGGTTTTGATTTCATCCTGGTTGTGAGAAAGGAGTTTATTTAGAACTAATGAAGGAATTGGGGGTATTTCTCCAGTCTTTGAATTGATCTTAGCTCCCTAGAAGAGTAATTATCACAAAAGTGACGTCTGTCACTCCAAAAGTGCTAATTAATGTATTAAGTGAACCAGATGAGTGTGATGTGTTTCTTTGAATTGTTTAGTGCATGAACGGAATCCAAAGTAACGACAGACAGATCACATTGGATAACATTGGTCATTGGTCCTTGGTCATCTGGTTATCGGTTATCTGCATGGCTCCAGACTTCTACACCTGTGTGAACATGTCAGTTAAGAAACCGGGTTATGGTCCTAACCAGGATAGAATCAGATAGAAGGAAAAATGTAAAACCCTGATCTCCTATGGTAAAGAAAACAAAGACAACGTCTATGGTGGCCTTGAGTGAGAAAGAAAAGGAACTGTCCAAGTGACCTCTCAAAAGTTAATTTAGCCAAACTTGATACATTAACTTGTATGTTCATGTAAACAGACTAGTCTTCATTTGTTTGTACGTGACATGTTTCAACACAGTTAATTTAGCCAAACTTGATACATTAACTTGTATGTTCATGTAAACAGACTAGTCTTCATTTGTTTGTACGTGACATGTTTCAACTACTTCCTGCAGTCTTCTTCAGAAGCGTCAGCTGTTGCTGTGACCTGTTTGATGGAAGGCTCGAGATTGCAGAAATCAGAGTTTCAAGAGTTTCAAATAATCCACGTTTCTGCAGTTACTCAAGCTACCTCCTCGCTCCTTTTTCAGATGTCATCCCTACTGCCCCCTCAAACATAACTGAACCCAAATCTATATCGGACCTTCGGCAAGTCAACCCAGGTTTATCCAAACAGGGGTTATATTTGAGTCGGCATGAGACCTCTTGTTTGTGTTCAAGGCTACATTGTGAGTCGTTCATTAGGACCAATGAGAAGGCAGGGGGGGCCGGAGAGCTGTAGAGTTGTATCAATCAATCAAGTTGATCAGGAGGGACACTTCAGTCATCCCCTGTAAGGGATGACTCCATTGGGAAGGGACTCGTTGCTGGCGACCCTCGCTAAAAGGATTCTTCTGTGGACATTCAACCAAATACGTAGGGTCTTGGTGGAAATGAACCCTCAAACAAACGATTATTTGATTAAACGAATGCCCCTGCCTACAGGTATTAAAGCCCCATGTCTATTCTTCATCCTGCCATTCCCAGTTATTCCTGAGAGGATTAGCTTCAGGCATATTGCTGTGATTCACAAAGTGCTGTTTTTTTCTGCCTAATAAACCATGTCAGGGTTAAAGATGATTTATGGCATCACTCACCTGTAGCCAGCTAATGGCCATTACCCAGAATCTCCTCTGTGCCCCAACAGGAAGTCATTAAGGCACTAATCAGCAGGGCAGGTAATATCATGTGCCGTTTGTGCGAGTATGAATGTGTGTGTGTTTGTGTGTATGTGTGCCTGTTGGTCTTTTCATATTATGTGTTTGTGCCTGTGTATTTGTGTCTGTTTGTGTGTATTTCAGTGTATGTGTGGGAGTGTGTGTATTTATCCTATGTATGTGTGTGTATTTATATTAGAGTTTGTATCTCTGTGACAGCATGGACATTAATATGAATATTATACTGTATGTGTGTGTTTTTATAGTCGATATGTGATTATTTATATTATGTGTGTATATGAGGTTGCAGCATTCGTGTGCACGTTTTTGTGTGTATGTGTGTGATTTCCACATTAGCTAGTGCAATCAATGTGTGTGCCCTGGGTGCATGTTTGTGTGTGTGTCCGTGTGTGTGTGTGTGTGTGTGTGTGTGTGTGTGTGTGTGTGTGTGTGTGTGTGTGTGTGTGTGTGTGTGTGTGTGTGTGTGTGTGTGTGTGTGTGTGTGTGTGTGTGTGTTTGTCAAAGGTCGGCTGCTCATATTATGAATGGATGTCATTATTGAATCCCACTGGAGACATGGACAGTAAGACAAAAAGACACAGAAACAGACGCTGTAGTTCACATTATTGTATTCGACTCATCTAGTTGAGCAAGGTATTGATTCATTGATTCATTTGGTATTTATTTGTTTTGTATGGCCTCATTTGAGATTAATTTCTATCTTATTGCATGTAATGTAATCAGCAACACTAAAAATATATCGATTTATTATATTTACAGCATACACAAATACATTACCCCTGTCAGAATCTATTTCTAATAGGCACCATTATAAAAAAATTACCGCCATTTATTGATCCATACCAGCTGTAAATGCGAGTGATTACAAAACACTGAGCTCATCCATTCATAAATCTTAGAGGTCACCCAGGGAGTGTTTTACGGTCTGGTAATACAACAGATCACACACTTTTAAGTGTTCTCCCCTCGGGGGACTGCTGACAGGTCACTCCTTTCCGTGTTTGCTGACCATGGCGACAAATATGGATCATTATTTGATGGCCAATTTAGTGTCTGTTTGAGCACAATTCCCCCGCCGCATGCGGAGACAAGGTGGCGCTGCGCTGGTTGGAAATGTCAAGCACTTGTTTGTCCCCGCGTCACCGAGGTAGGAAACGGATAAGAAAATGCCCTGTGGAATATATAAATCAATTTTAGTGTGTGTGTCTGAGTGTAGGTGTGTGTGTGTGTGTGTGTGTGTGTGTGTGTGTGTGTGTGTGTGTGTGTGTGTGTGTGTGTGTGTGTGTGTGTGTGTGTGTGTGTGTGTGTGTGTGTGTGTGTGTGTGTGTGTGTGTGTGTGTGTGCGCGCTTGTATTAGTGTGTGTGTGTGGTTGTGGATGCGTGCGTATGCGTGTGTCCTTGTGTTTGTGTGTACCTACTACACAATACTTTCAGTTGGGTATAGAGCTAATCTTTTGCCATAACATTTTCAAGTTGCATTACATTCAAAGGGGGGCTATAATACACTTATCCAATAAAATACCTAAAAGGGGATTTGTAGTGGTGCAAACATTTTGATATTGAGATTGATATACCCAAGTATTATACATTTGGAAACTTAAACAAACCAACAAAATCAAATCTTCCCATTCAGATGAAAAGGAAATATTCTTTGAAACACCTGAAAACATAATGTAAAAGAAACTTGACTCCAAGCACAATGTGAAGCAAAGTATATGACAAAGTATATACTACTCCTGTCTGGAAGGTTTTATAAATATCATCCATAATACATGTATATTATATAAATACATATATTTCCCTGAGGAAATTTGTATGACCCTTAGAGCGTATTCTTCCCTAGCTGCCCGTTCCAGCCAGCGTTCTATGAAGGCGACTGCAAACCCAGCACCAGCAATGTTTTATTCACTCTCTCCCTGGCTTTAGGAACTGGATCTCAGCTGCAGGCGAGTTTCTTCCAATGCAAAGTCTGAGAAGGATTTTTAGCACTGTGTGAAAATCAATCACTTCAAAGATGCACTCCTAATTCCCCCAACTGTTCCACCCGAGCCTGGCGGATCAACGTCCAAACCCAGGCCTGTGTTTGGAGATAGGGCTGTAATTGCTGCTGACTCACGCTGTTGTATCTCACTCGTTCACTCGCTATCTCACTCGCGATTTTACATCTTTTTTTTGTTATCCGGTTCTGAAGTGCTTTGTTTTTGACAAATGCTCGATACGAGACTTGAAACTGAAGTATGTGTACCGATGCAATGAGACGACCGGATGCGATATATTCTCGGACCCTTATTTCCTGGGCAATTTATTAAAGAGCATTTTGATTTTGTTGGTTGTTCCACCTGAGTTACCGGACTGTATTTACACCAGGAGACGTTTGTGTAGCCCTTTGCAGAGATGACCTCAGTGCATGTATCCACACAAAGAGGTAGCAAAATACTCATCTTTTACTGAAGGTGCAAGGACGAGACAGGGCTAGATTTTGATTGGTCAGCAATTTTGGTATAAAGGTATTACCCATTTTACCTTGGATGCCTGCAGAAACATCATTCTATAGGGTACAAGTTCCAGCATAACTTGTGGTTGCATACAAATGCTGTGTATGTGTGGCAAATTAGCTGTTTTAACTGGGCTCCGGTGAGAATAAATTAAGATCAGGCAACGGGTAATTGTACCCTTGGTACAACAATACAGAGTCCATATAATCTATTCAAATATTTATGTATATATATATATTATTATTTTTACGCAAGAAGCATTAGAAATATGGGGGAGTACAACAAAAACAAAGGCAACAAATAAATAAACAAGAATACATTATCAACCAAAAAAGATATTCTAAGTGATGAAAATGTTGGCAGATGCTTCATTCTTGCCGAGATAAACGATTACCCTGAACAAATGATCTGTGTTCACAAATCCAAGACCCAGCCCTGTGGTTATGTCTACCTTGGGTAACATCTGCGAGCCATGGGTTCTCACTGGTTGCCACGTAAAGACTGCTCCTGTGAGATTTGTCTATACATTCTCCATTGTAAAGTGCTCACTGGTGTGTGTTATTTGCTGTGAAGGATTTATGCCTCCTCACATTGGACAAGGGTTTTGGGCCTTCTCTTAGGCCCCGTTTACACGAGGACGCTTGCGGGTAAAAACGACAAAATATTTTATCGGAAGTGCCTTTCGTTTAGACGGTGACGGCGTTTTTGGGGCATGAAAACGCATAAATCTGAAAACGCCCTTCAGAGTGGAAAAGTTGAATACGCTCCACCGTAGTGTTTCCGTATATACTGCCAAGACGCAAAACACTGCTCAGCTCTGCTCACGGCGCGTACGCGTTTACGTCATATGTGGCAGTACAAGGAAATAAACCAACATGTCAGATTATTTCCATGCGTCGGACCGTCAAACTGCTCTGACAGCTCTAATAAACTTACAGGAGTCTTTCCACGAAATGTACAGGATATGTAAAGATAGTAGTACTGAACAGAGAAGGATCTGTAATTATGTTTTGGTTTTCGCGGCGTAGGTAAGAGAAGAAGTAAGATTCTACGCATGCGCCGCAGACATGACGGTGTTGTGTGATAGTGTATCACAGCCCCACCTAGCCGCCTGGCATGCATACCCAATCGAATTCCACACACTTTTGCGTCACCGTATGTACGCAGATTTCCTCCCGAAAACACTCGTCTAAACGCGGAATAAAAAATGAAGACGCGACGCCACTTTTGCGTCTTCTGTTCAGACCGTCATCGTGTAAACGTAGCCTAAGTGCACCTTCTGCATATTTGTAGAATGCTGATTCCTGCTTTTGTATTCATTTTCAATGAATACATGGATTGTCGTATTTTCCAACAGTAGTAGCTTTCCGATTTGGTTATTTTGAGCCATGCCCTAAATCGGGCAGTTTTGAAGGATGCAGGGAAATGCACATAAAATAAAAGCTGCGTAAATCTACTATGTAAGGGTTCTAAGAAAGATTGTCGTATTTGTTCGGATGTTATAATGTGAATGTCAGGTTGAAACTAGCCTATTGTTGTCGCCCATAATAAAAACCAGTGGTGAAATTACACCTGGCCCTGATGTTGACTTCTTGTAGCTTCTATTGATAATCAATCCAGGGTCAATACAGACAACCATCAATGAGAAGCGGTCGATATCTGGCAAGAAGGATGGCCGATTTACCCTTTTCAAAGCAGTGGTTATGGCTCTGCTCCTTTTGATGCATTACCAGGGCACAGGAAGCGGACCAGACTGGTGAGGGATAGCCTACTACCAGCAGTGCCCTGCTTTATAAAACAAGCAGCCCCCTAATTAGTGCTATGAGCGACGCCTGTGCTGGTCCTGATGACCCCTCTGTGATGAGGGGCTATTGTGGCGCCATGGCCCTGCAAGCCAGGCCACTGTGTGCCAGGCAGGTGTCCCTCTGAAGCCCTGTTCTGGACGGTCAGAGGGGGCATGGTGGCAGTCCCCCCCCCCTTGTCAGCTTCAGCAGCTGCAGCCCGTGAGAGCTTGTCAGCGTGGCCAGCCGGTGGGGGTGGGTTTGAAGTTGGAGGATCGAAGCCCTGACATCTGCTGGACCCACAAGGTAGACTATGAGCCCCAGGACGAAGACCCAGGCCTTACATCCTCCTGCTAATCCAGACCGGGGAGTCCTGTGCGCAATATTTATTTTCGTAGGATAAATCTGGGATTCCCGCCTCTGATGGGCCTTTCACACCACCGCAAAATCAGAGAACGAGAACTGCTTTACACCAGGGTTATCCTTACCTCCATAAACAGGAAGACCAATGAAGACCGGCATTTTTAAAAACACAGAAGTAAACAATGGACCATGTATGGTTCGTTCTTTGAATATTCCGATTTAAAACAAAATCAGAAAAAACTATTAACAGAGTCGTTTTTTGGTTTTTCTGATTTGGTTTTGAAACTGAAAAAGGGCAAAAGGAAAAAACAAATAAACTGCATTTTATTTGTGTTTCTGTGTTTTGTGTGTTGGTTTTTTAAACCCGAAACAGAAATCTGTTCCATTTCCTGTCGGCTGTTGATGAGCGAAATGCTCTGAGAATAGGCGAGTTTCAGGCTGCGTTTACACGAGGACACTTGCGGGTAAAAAAGACCAAATATTTTTTAAGTGCCTTTCGTTTGGACGGTGACGACGTTTTTGGGGCATGAAAAAGCATAAATCTGAAACCACTCTCCAGAGTGGAAAAGTTGAATACGGACCGTCGGACGGTCAAACTGCTCTGACAGCTCTAATAAACTTACAGGAGTCTTTCCACGAAATGTACAGGATATGTACAGATAGTATTACTGAACAGAGAAGGATCTGTAATTATGTTTTGGTTTTCGCGGCGTAGGTAAGAGAGGTAAGATTCTACGCATGCGACATGACGGTGTTGTGTGATAGTGTATCACAGCACCACCTAGCCACCTGGCATGCATACCCGATCGAATTCCACACACTTTTGCGTCACCGTATGCACGCAGATTTCCTCCCGAAAACCCTCGTCTAAACGCGGAATAAAAAGTGAAGACGCAACGCCACTTTTGCGTCTTCTGTTCAGAGAGCCTGGTCTCACAGGAATCCATGAAATGACTAAGGACGCTTAATTCAAAATCCGTGGGATCATCACGGAAACACGCCGATTTCCGTAATATGCACACAGACAGATCCCCATTTCACCGAGCGAGACGACCTAGTCACACAGGGATCCGTCAAATGACTATATATATATATATATATATATATATATATATATACATATATATATATATATATATATTTCACCTATATGTCACGTGATTTCGTGCTCATTCGCACAACCGTTAATCTATTGAAACGTGTCCCAGAGCACGGTTGCACCTTTCTCGTCTTCCACAGAACGGAATGTCAAACCATTCATTTTGAGTTAAGCGCCCGTGGTCGACTCGCTCGTTGAAACGGGGATCTGTGTCCGTGCGCATATTACGGAAATCGGCGTGTTTCCGTAATGATCCCACGGATTTTGAGTTAAGCGTCCGTAGTCATTTCACGGATTCCTGTGAGACCAGGTTGATTCAGACCGTCATCGTGTAAACGTAGCCTCAGATGAGGCATGCGGCTTCGTTTGCCATGTGTCACAATGCATTCTGGGTTGAAAAACGTCAGAAATACCTGTGATAACTTCCGATGCGACGAGTCACCTGTCTTTCAAAACTCGCGGTAGTTTCAGTAAAACAACTGCCGCCTGCTTTTCTGGGCATTTGCTCGCGAATAAGTGTGGACATAAGACACTCCCCTCAACATATCAAAATGTTGCCCTGGTTGGTTGGAATTACCACGTGGAATTTCCCACGTGAGAAATGACTTTCAAAGAGGCGGGCCCTCTTCCAAACTATGCTTGTTCAAACAACGAGAAGTGCACCTGTGTCCGACTTGCCGTTGTGGGAACTTGATTTATTTCTGACTAGTTCCGGCGGATGTTCTCAAGTCTCTGCATGCTTGCGCGCAAATGCCAGACGATCTGAAACTCGCCTAATATCTGTAGTGGCTGTGTGGCTCTGTATGAATCCAGAGCTTCTCTTCCCTGATTGGTCCAGGGAATCCATCTTGCCTATCAATAAGAATCGCACACACAGCATTATCATGTCGTTGGGCGGAGAAGGGAGCGTTTTTTTTTTGTTGTTGTTTTTTAAATCAAAAATCTTTCTCTCTTCTGCTTTGACCGCTCCCACTCTCTAGAACGGTCAAATAATACCTACAGCCCCTGTATGGTTTTTTTCGAAGCACCATTTTGTTTCGAGATACAATAACGTTTTCTGTGTCAGAGTGATGCAGCGTTGGGTCGGGTTCCTCGTGCTGCCCTTATCGATATGAAACCAAGAAGAGCCGGCTCCAAAGAGCCTATTTATGACTCGCTGGAGGATATGCTCTTAGTCGCCTTAATAATGCATTATTCCCAAGTCGTCGTACTTTGTGGCGGATTTTCACTTAAACTAGACAAATGTCAAGTAATATAACCCCATCCCTTTATAAAAGAGAAATAAAACACATTAAGGTTATAAAGG
>OLKM01000454.1:70000-72500 GCA_900291075.1 Melanogrammus aeglefinus | reverse complement strand
CAAGACATGCTCGAACATTGTTGTTAACTTTTAAACACAACCTGTTATGTGGATGCCTGATGCAGTCGTGTCTCAAACTCTGCCCAGGAGACACACTATAAACCAACATAAAACTAGTTACCATTTCAAAATCATAAATGCTATCAAACAGGCTGAGGAATCTTGCTGCTTGAGAGGATGCAATTCAAGATGCTAATAACGTGCACCTCTCCCAAAATTGTAAATTCACTTCTAGGGTTTCATTATTCTTTCCCTTAACATACATAACGACCACTTTCAGGCAAGTTTCTATTTTATTCTGACTGATTTCCGTTCATGGTCACTTTAAAAGGGGTAGTTCCGAAGAACAGCTGTGAACGTCCCCATGCCAACACAGAGACTTGTGGGATGCCATCTGTATGCCTCCAGCCTCTTTACCCAGATCAACATGCACACCATGCAGCCCTCGACCAACACAACGTCACGGAGACAAAGGCTGGATCCGACGTCTTTGATGTCGCCACACTACCCCTCTTCCAATTGATTTGAAATGTACATAGAGTATAGAAGAGGAGTCTAGCATGAATATTTACACCCTTACGTGTGTCTAAAGGTGGGGTTAGGGTTAGGTGACGGTGAGGATTTCGAATCAATCTCAGCTTGCTCAAAGTAAAACACGGGAGATGTCTCTGGTTTTGATGACTCCTTTCTCTTTCCCCGATTCGTTTTTTCCCTCCCCAGTTGTCACACTGACGCAACCCCTCCCCAGGGCCATGGACAGCGTCCTTTTAAGGACAGCGTCCCTGTAAGGCAACGGTCCTGTAAGACAGCAGCCCTTTAAGACAGCGGCCCTTTAAGAACAGCAGCCCTTTAAGGACAGCGGCCCTGTAAGACAACGGCCCTTTAAGACAGCGGCCATGTAAGACAGCGGTCCTTTAAGAACTGCCTCCCTTTAAGAATGGTGTCCCGTTAGAACTGCGTCCCTGTAAGACAGCGTCCCTGTAAGAACAGCGGCCCTTTAAGAACAGCAGTCCTTTAAGGACAGCGGCCCTATAAGACAACAGCCCTTTAAGACAGCGGCCCTGTAAGACAACGGCCCTTTAAGACAGCGGCCATGTAAGACAACGGCCCTTTAAGAACTGCCTCCCTTTAAGAACTGTGTCCCGTTAGAACTGCGTCCCTGTAAGACAGCGTCCCTGTAAGATCAGCGGCCCTTTAAGATCAGTGGCCATTTAAGGTCAGGCTATGGCTGAGCGTGGTGTTGGGCAATCAGTACAGAGAGAGCTGTACCAATCAGTAATCACCAACAAACTGTTTTGAACAGCAAAGCTCTCTGGCCCATGAGGGCAGAGGAGGGAGAGCAGTCAGCAGAGAACAACCCGACATCAATGGAAGAAGATCAACTACATTTTGGGTGATGGTGTTGTTTCTTTTCCATCCTCGGCCCTCTCTTTCTCACAGCCATTGAAATCCATCTTTATGCGTGTATGTGAACTGACGTTTAACCGTGTCAATTGTCTGGCAACCTGTCCGGACCTTGATAGGTTAACACGACGCAAGTTGTTACTTGGGTAAGGAATAAACCATGATGGGGTATAAATGGAAAATAGTATACGCTGGGGGGGAGGGGGGGGGGGTGAAGCAGCTGGGGTCAAAGTTGAGGAGCAGGAGTTTATTCTGCTCGTGCGCAGTAACCAACAGTGATTAAAGCTTTGGGCATATTGGCTTTGAATTGTCTCGAAGATATCTGGTTGATAGTTGATTTTGCGCGGCCTTTAATGTTGGGTTTGTAGCAGCTTAAATTTTGAACTGTTAAAAGGCAGAGCTACCCTGTGATTGAAAAATGATGCAAAGCCTTTTTAGGTGTTTGACCAATCACGATCAAAATATTCAACAAAGCTGCAGTATAAAATATCTTGATGCTTTATGTTTAGACGTGAAGTTAGAAACAATTGTGTGCAGTTGTTACATCGGAGATGATATTCATCAGGCTCAGAAAGGCAGAATCAGTTATATTTGGTTGTCAAAGTAAATATTGTCGGTTAGGTTTAGGTACACAATAGCTCCAAAAAACATGCTAGCTGCCATATTTCCCAACTTCAAACTCCAAATCAAATGAAGGGCGACAATACAATGGACAACTGTGACCCTACAGGCTTGTTCTATCGCCTCCTGTCCAGAGGGTACCTCCAATCTTCCATTCTTTCTACCAACATATCAGAAGAACAAACCAAAGAAGACGAAAAGATGGCCACCAATCTACAGGCTCATTCTTTTATTCCTTCTCCAAACGTTCCACCTCCTCCCCCCTCTTCAGCCAGCCTCCAGACACAGTAGGGAGTAGTAGCCTGTTGATTAGAACGCCACCATGGGTGCAGTTCTAATCAACAGGCTCCTTCTGTTGGCTGCTAGTGAATCTACTGGGGAGGGGCCAGGCCGACGCAACCGGGACACCAAAATGAATTCAAGTACCGTGACTCGGTTAGTTAGAGCCCGGGGATGGCAGCGGTGGGGACGGGGT
>OLKM01000454.1:0-65000 GCA_900291075.1 Melanogrammus aeglefinus | reverse complement strand
CTCTCTCTCTCTCTCTCTCTCTCCCCCTTCCAGTCATGAATGTAGGCATCTGTGTGTGTGTTCTCTTGGCCACGTTAACCAGTGGATCGCTGAGCCTGCCCACACAGCAGAAGGTGGTAAGCACACTCTATAAAACACAAACAAACGAAGGCATAGAAGCACAAACATGAACACACACACACACACACACACACACACACACACACACACACACACACACACACACACACACACACACACACACACACACACACACACACACACACACACACACACACACACACACACACACACACACACACACACACACACGACACCAAGACAATAGAAGCTTGTTGGAAATAAAGTAAATCCAGATTCTTATCTTCTAGGTGGGTGTACAGACTAAATGAAAGGGACATCTCTTCGCATGCATCACTTTAAACAAATCCGAATTGGCCATTACAAAATCTCCATTAAATTATGCTGACTTCTTAGCCTCAGATGGGTTTTAATAAGGTAGTTAGGTGGTACCCTTTATTTAAATGACTTCTTCATTGGAGTAAGCATATGACTCTGCCTTATACTCTTCTGCCTGACTTTGCTTTCCCCACAGTCCCAAGAGACCGAAGGCTGGGTCCCTCTATCCGACCGGTTTTCTCCCAGCAAGCTATCCTTCCACTCACGGCAGTCCCGCTCAGCGCCCCCTGCAGACCAACTGGTGAACTACAGCCACCAGGAGGACATCGCAGGCCCCGGGGGCAGCAACCTCAACCAACTCATTGCAAAGCTGATATCCCGGAACGGTGAGCAGACACTCAACAGAGATAATAAAGGACCCCTCCTTGATATCTTCTTGTGATATTATTCAAGTTCTGAGGACGATCCCTGTCGCTTCTAACGAATTTCATCCAAAACCAATATCAATATCATGAATATTTTAAAACTTGGAACCAGAAAACCAAATAAATACATTTTAATTATATAATAAATGCATGTGAAACAGATGAACATGAGCCGAAGAAAAGCTCACTAAAATGTGAGCTAGTCTGCTATCAGACTCAAGATATTAACCACAATTCAATTTTTTGAGATTAGGTAATAAATGTCAACTTTTGATTAAGAACACTTCGGAGCAAAAATTTTGAATCTTCTTCTCACAACACAGCACATGAATGTAGATCCAATGGATAGAATCACACCTTTAAACAGCCTTGTAGCAGTGCATTGCGCAGTCGAACCTGGAAGAAATCATCTGTGGAAACTATAGCGGCAGTTCAACAAAGTGATCGAATTAACAATGAATGAAATAATGAGACAGAGAGGGCCCCGCCCCCTCAGCCCTCTCAGCTGGTTTCATCCAGCTGGAAGGCTAACTGACAGATGAAAAAATATCGGAGACAAATATCCGACGTCACCTTCCTCTTGTTTAAAAACATTATGTTCTTCATTATTATAATTGTGTCTTCCCTGTTCATCTTCACACACATCAAGATCAGGTGTAGGCCTAGATTACCACCTTTTTTTATTTTGTTGAACAATATTTTGGGAATCCAACATTGGTTGACAAAAAACACAAAACCTAAAATGGAAGAACCACAATCGAATGATAGCTAGAAAACGGAATTGTCTATAGGGCATTCTGGTCTGATGCTGCAGTCTGTTGTCTTGTTGGGGCAGTGTGCAAGCATGATCCATCATAAACGTTGAACGTATTAGACTACTAGTTATGTTTACTACCCAGGTAAGGAGTAATAATAAAAATCATATTGATGGAACGATCAGGGATGGCAGGTTTGTTTTGGTGTAAAAGCCATTATTTAAACTTTTGTTTAGAAGTCTCTCTATTTCTGTTAGTCTAGTAGTTAGTATGCCTACTTAGTCTTGTCAGCAAGTCTAGTTGTTTTCAACATCTGTAACTCCTAACTCTTCTTCAACCCCATACTCTTTCTTTTTTCACCCACTCATCCAGTCCACCTCTCTCTCTCTCTCTCTCTCTCTCTCTCTCTCTCTCTCTCTCTCTCTCTCTCTCTCTTCTCTCTCTCTCTCTTCTCTCTCTCTCTCTCTCTTCTCTCTCTCTCTCTCTCTCTCTCTCTCTCTCTCTCTCTCTCTCTCTCTCTCTCTCTCTCTCTCTCTCTCTCTCTCTCTCTCTCTCTCTCTCTCTTCATCTCTCCTTCTCTCCTTCTCTCTTCATCTCTCTCTTCCCCTCTCTCTCTCTTCTCTCCGTTTCTGTTTTTATTCCTCTCTTCGTGACTCTGTATCTTCTGGTATCTGCCTCACCCAACAGCAGAATATGTGTGTACTGGATAACCCGAGCAAACAAAATAAGTGTTGGAGTCCTTCCATAGGAGATGTGGAACATTCAAAACCTGTAATAATTCAGCAGATATTTCCTTCAGGAGAAGATCCGATATTAAAGCAGTTTGTGTGCATATAAAGCCTATAGGCCTACAATGCATTCATGTTCATGATACATTAATTTTAGTAAGGCGTCTAAAAAGCGTGCGTAATCTTGTAGGAAAAAAATCGAACGTAATTTTGTAAAACGTTGTTAACATCTTTTGTAAACGTGGATATATTTCTAATTAAAACGTTGTGCGTCTCGGTTCCTCCGCCCCTCTCTGTTCTCCAGCCGCGGGGCAGAGGGGCCGGTCCTCAATCACCAGCAGAGCCAGCGGCCCCGGTCCCAGCCACCGGATAAAAGACCGGGACTACGTGGGCTGGATGGACTTTGGACGGCGCAGCGCGGAGGAGTATGAATACTCACCCTGAAGACGCTTTCTGTGTTCCATCCCTCAATAAAAGAACTAAAAGAAAACGACCCTATCACGATCCAGACATGTTCACCTTGTACCTTACCGAGACGCTAATTGTAATCACAAATGCTTATTCATACAGGCGGGATAACGCTTAGAATTACATTGATTTTACTACTGCACTTATACATCATACATTTTACATTCCACATAACTGGAGCGCAGAGAACCAGTTTTAACTAAGAAAGAAATATCAACATCCAAATCAATGTTTCTAACCTACAAGTTGATCTAGAGATCCATCTAGATTGGACGTAAGTTCATGACAGAGTGGCCCAGATAGTAGGCTTACAAATTACCAAACAAGGCCATGGCTGAGAATAACCAGTGTTAGGCCATGTCTCTATGAGATCGTTGGACGTTGGAGTAATGAGTGTTGGATTGTTGCTATCTAGAAGGTCTAACCATCAGCCAAATGTTAAGAATAATTGAATTCATTATTGTTTTGTATATTTATCAAGGAAATATATACCAAAAAGCATGCCATTCTTGCTTTAAAGCACCACATATTATCTGTTGAATAATTTGTTACATTTCCTGTTAATGATTCAGTAATGCACGTGCAATATTTGGATGGTTTATTGCATAGACCAAGAAAGATAACGTGTATTTAAGAAAACAGGCCTACAAAATAAATGTTTTTTTTGTTAAGCATACCACAGAAACCAAAAGTAAAATGAAAGAAAGCTGAATAGGTCCCCACAAGTCTTTGAGTTGGGTTGCATAAATTGCCCAGATGATTTTGTCAGCAGTTCAGTTCATCTGAGCAGAAGATGATCCCCTTATGTCAACCAGGTTATGCTGACATGCTGTTTTGGGGGGGGTTCAAATTTACCAAAGCATCAATGATTTTACAGAAGGATGTAATTTGCTGTAATACATCAGCACAGTAAAGAACGACCTCAGGTTGGGCTTTTGTTCACAAACATTCAGATTCCTCTCTGCTGATGATATCAATAAATAGATTGTTTATTATACCATGCCATAATTGTGACATTTTGCAGACAAACGCAAAAACTAAAATGGGATGTTTTCTTCCCTCGTTCATGTTTATAAGTTGTCTGGTTATATAAGACTTATAACCAGACAACTACACCTGTATCTCGAATCATCATCATTTGGGTGAAAAATAAACGGTAAATAATATGAAATAATAAACAACAAACTCTACTCAAAAACATGAAATGAACTGTAAAAGATCACGTTGAATAAACAGTTAAAGTCTCCGTCTGTGTATTCCTCACTGCTTGTTTATTGTGACAAATGGTCTTTAAAGTTCTGCTTCCATAAAACAACCCCTTAAACTGTTCTTACCACCGAGACCAAACACATGATTCTCCAATCGTCTTAGACAATATTCTATTGAGGTTTGGTTTGAGGACGATTAACTGTTCAGAATAGACCAATCAGAGCTCCTCACGGTGATGACATCACAGTCCTGATGAGGACAGGTGTATGGGGAACAGTGAGTGGGAGGGCTAAAGACATAACTCACTATCTAACCCTAACCCTATTCGAGTTCTTTATGACTGCACTGGGAACACTTTCCATTATGTCACCAGATTTTCTTGCTGCAGCGATAAAACCTTGTTTGTCCGTG
This sequence comes from Melanogrammus aeglefinus, assembly GCA_900291075.1. Classification (NCBI taxonomy): domain Eukaryota; kingdom Metazoa; phylum Chordata; class Actinopteri; order Gadiformes; family Gadidae; genus Melanogrammus; species Melanogrammus aeglefinus. Next base: position 60,605 of record OLKM01000454.1, on the reverse strand, counting down.
TTGAGATTAACAAAACATTTAAATCAGCATAGAACCTGTGCAAATAATCCAAGAATAATCTCATGAGTAAATTAAATGATTACAAAATCTAAATAAGAAACTGTGGTAGAACCAAGTTGACTCAATACAGTTGGTGCCGTATAATTCTTTATTTGTTTTACATTTAATTTACCAACATCACTCCTCCCATCAGCACTCATGTACATAGAAAAACAACAGCTACACATGTATACATTCACACTTTGAAACGTCTTAGAATTCAATCCTGTGTATGCCAATGACACAATGTTAAAACTAAAACAAAGTTTTGTCATAATAATTAAGGTATAAAGGTGAGTTTTACAAATGGACACAAAGTGAATGGAGAGGTGATGTCACATTTGAAAAGTATTAAAGGACATGAATCCATCTATAATGAAGAACATCATTGGGCACAATTACCAATTCAAGATTACACCTGCAAATGATCTTATTTGCCAGTGGCCACTACTCTACTTTCACCTGCACAGGTGTGCTTTATCTACCAAAAAAGTATTGTTAATGTTAAATTGAGATGATTAAAAACTCTTTACAAGGTGTGCCTTAAAAAAATATTACAGTTATATGTGTGCCCCATTCATGTCAAAAGGATAAGCACTAATTAGTAGTGAAATAAAAAATACAAACTGCACATGAAGCCATGAGTCTTATAAACACAAAACACGATTCAGGAAAGAAAACCTGCAGTATTGCCTTACAAGCCATCGGGTATTCTGTGTTACCTAATTGAAACGCAGGTTTCAGTCACTATTTTAGTGCAATTATTTAAGGGATGCACGAACAGAACATCGTACATCCTTACACACAGTGCAACTCTGACATACATCAGCACATACGCATGTGTATGTATCCAAAAGGGAAAAAAAAGAAAGCTTAGGAAAGGAACCCAGAAAGTTGACGAACATTTGGCACAGGACGAGCAATCGGGATTGATATACGTTTGTTGTTCTATTTATGTCCCTAGCATGAAAGATGTGTCGAAGGAACTTTTTTATGTGAAATATATGTGAACGATAATGCCAGGTGGCGACACAGAAAAACAAACAAAGTGGAAATGAATCTCGGCATGAACAGGACGGGAAAACTCACGACTATGGGAGCGCCACAGTGTTTTGGTAATGCTATTGAGAGGTTTTTGGCATCCGTTTGGAGTATGGCTCAGAAATCCAACGTTGATTATAAATAAATACTTGCATTCTCTGGCTAGATAAGGAGGACATAACGTTTTTTGTTTTATCCTAGGAACAGATGGACATGCATTACATCTGCAAAAAAGGGGTTGCCCGACATCTGAAATTAATATTGTTCCATTTAAGCTCAGCAGATGGCACCGGAAAATAACAAGCAGCCACGTGGCTCAGACATAAAGGTTGGATTTGGCAGCGATGGAATACAACAGGTGAACTGTTTGGACGTATAGTAGAATATAATAATGTTCAGTCTGAAGTAGCAGGTTTACATAGAGACTAGAGGTTCTGCATGGGTTGCAAACTAACTGCTTATTGCTCTCAGATTGGACAAGGTAGTAGACCTTATGTTGTTTGTAGTGTTTGCGTGCATATGCACGCGCGTGTGTGTGTGTGTGTGTGTGTGTGTGTGTGTGTGTGTGTGTGTGTGTGTGTGTGTGTGTGTGTGTGTGTGTGTGTGTGTGTGTGTGTGTGTGTGTGTGTGTGTGTGTGTCAGCATAGACATCAAAAGAGAATCCACTATTACTGGTCAGCAAACTATTGCATTGCATTCATATAATTATTTTCTCCACTCCTTTAAAATCGACTATCTCGTAGGACCTATGGAAGATGCAGAACCGTCTCAGAGTCCAATTGGAGCAAAACTAGATTAGAAAATACTCTGAGACCGGTCAGAATACCTGCTACACCTAAATCAATCAAATTCCCCGATTAATTAACCAAAACAGAAACTCTAGCAGTCATTCTCCCGTCACCGAGATGGCCCGATTATTAGAATACTTTATGGGACAAAGATATCACACTTTAGATTTAAAGTTCCCAACCACAACCTAAGGAAGAAGTCTTTTTTATCGGCTTAAATAAATGTACGGGATGTCACCACTCTGCTAATACCAGTTACAACCAATCAGAAGCATTGAGACCACATTTTCTGTGCCTAACGTTTCATATATTATTGTTAGTTAACACTTAATAATTATCGTAATTATCTTTTCACGTTTATGAATGCAGCAGAGCATTATCACGTGTTCTCCATGGTAAGAATGGGTTGGGTATGTCCTTAGTGCATGCTACATAGATGGAAGGTCCTTCCATACCTTCTTTGGTCACATTCAGCGAAGACTTAAGAAGTCTCTTTCAAGTACCAGTCATCACTTCACATCGGCTAACTCGTCTTAGCTTACCAAGCTAACGAGGCTAGGAAAGCTGGGAATGGCTACACAGTGTGTGTGTGTGTGTCTGTGTGTGACTGTATTGTGTGTGTGTGTGTGTGTGTGTTGTGTGTGTGTGTGTGTATTTGTGTGTGTGTGTCGTGTCTTGTATTTGTGTGTGTGTGTCTGTATTTGTGTGTGTGTGTGTGTGTGTGTGTGTCTGTATTTGTGTGTGTGTGTGTGTGTGTGTGTGTGTGTGTGTGTGTGTGTGTGTGTGTGTGTGTGTGTGTGTGTGTGTGTGTGTGTGTGTGTGTGTGTGTGTGTGTGTCAGTGGAAGCGGCCCATGGCTTCCGCTGCCTTCATCCTGACCGCAGCGTCCGGATCCTGGAGGAGCATTACCAGACCTGGAACAGGACGACACACACACACAGATGATGTGTACACACACACACACACACACACACACAGACGATGTACACACCCACACACACACGATGTACACACCCTCACACACACACACACACGATGTACACACCCACACACACATGACATAAAGATCCACACACACACACACACACACTAACATTACATACACACCTACACACACAGTTAAACACACCTATTCACAGCGCAAGTTATATGCACCTATACAAAGTTATAATACACACCTACACAGTTATACACACCTACATTTATAAACACCTACACACAGTAATAATACACACAGACAGTTATAAACCCCTACACACACCCACACACCCACCTTTAGTGACAGTGCCCATGTTGATGTGTGAGAAAAGGTCTTCCGTAAGGTTTCCCAGCAGAAACCCTGATGAACACACACATAAACACACTCACAGCTTTGTATACATTAGGCAACGCAAGTTTATCTATACAGCACCCTTCAAACACAAGGGCCTTCATAATGCAATCGCTCATAGGAATGCATCGCATTCAAGGAATATTAAAAAGGATAATCAATTAGAGACAAACATTTAAAGAATAATAAATTATTAAGGCAAGGAAAACCATCTCACTGGCATTTCAATGAACACAAATATCCTACACTTGCACAAATTAGCGCACTTTGGTCGAAAAGTGCAATGCAATGCAAAATAGGAAACAATGAACCCACCCCCTTTGTGCATAAACCCGCCCCTTTGAGCATGAACCCGCCCCTTTGAGCATGAACACGCCCCTTTGAGCATGAACACGCCCCTTTGAGCATGAACACGCCCCTTTGAGCATGAACACGCCCCTTTGAGCATAAAGCCGCCCCTTTGAGCATTAAACCTGCCCCTTTGAGCATAAACCCGCCCCTTTGAGCATAAACCCGCCCCTTTGAGCATAACCCCGCCCCTTTGAGCATAAACCCGCCCCTTTGAGCATAAACCCGCCCTTTTGCCGTTCCTGGCTTCCGACCCAGACTCTGCGCCCTCTCTGCTGGACCCCAGCTAGGACCCCAACAGGGGGCAGCATCGTACCTATGAACATGGCCGCGCCCGCCCGCACCTCCGCCCAGTGGCTCTTGAAGAACTGCATGACTGAGATGTGGTAGAAGTTCAGCATGCCGGGGAAGTCCTGAATCTGAGGATTATAAAATACAAAAACAACGGGAAAAGGATTCATCAGTCACATGCCGGGGAAGTCCTGAATCTGAGGATTATAAAATACAAAAACAACGGGAAAAGGATTCATCAGCACATCACTCTTTGGAGTGTACACCTACCGAATCATACCGCAAGGAAACCCTCACTTCTGGTAGTTGTCCGCCAAATAATATCACGTGCAAAACTTTGTAGTTTCAAATGACTCGCTGTACAATCAGCGTTGTGGTATTCTGAAGTATTCCGGATTCCGTATTTGACTGAAAATCCCAATGTAAGATTTCCAGAACGTAGAACGGTAGACGCTAATCATGTGTGTGTGTGTGTGTGTGTGTGTGTGTGTGTGTGTGTGTGTGTGTGTGTGTGTGTGTGTGTGTGTGTGTGTGTGTGTGTGTGTGTGTGTGTGTGTGTGTGTGTGTGTGTGTGTGTGTGTGGTTTGCGTGTGCATAGCTCACCAGATACTTGGTGAGGTCATTGATGAACTCTCCGTAGTGAAGGCTCTTGTCCTCGTGCAGATGATTCTGGAACATCACCGTGATCTGCTCCGAGCCCACCACCGGAGCACACGTGCGCATCGCATTCTTGCATGCCTGAATGAACGCGTACGCATCAATCATAGAATACATATTTTAAACAAATACATATTTTTTAGAAAGTTAGATGTTATCAATCCATAATCTGTCGATTTTTTGCCATTGAATGGTTGCGTGAGAAAGAGGGGAGGAATGTGAACTTTGGGAGTAGGGCGTAGATGGGGACTGTGTTGACTGGGTACCTTGACGACATGCGGGTTGGGGTCCACCAGATGCAGTAGCAGGCTGACCAGGACGTTGTGGATCTGGTCTTTGAACACCGCCTCTCCGGAGCCGAACTGGGACAGGTTACCCAGCAGGAGGATGGAAGCACATCGGATCTCATCGTTCTCCTGCAAGAGGGCGGGAGGGGGTGTTATGGTGGTGGACGGAGAGGTTATAGTGGGGGAGAGGTTATAGTGGGGAAAAGGTTATAGTGGGGGAGAGGTTATAGTGGTGGAGAGGTTATGAGGGGATTAACCCGTGGCATTGCGGTCTAGCGATCCCTTTTGTATGTGTCTGTGTCCATGACGGTACAAACCAAGAACAATTATTACTTGACTTCATCCATCTAAAACGTAGAATAAGTTCAGGACATAAACGTACGCTCTCCAGGAAAGGCTTGATCTTCATGAAGATGTAGACCACCAGCAGATGGACGTTCTTCTTGTCCAGGTGGAGCAGGACCTTAGAGAGGCCTGACATGGCCTCCAGTGTGATCCGTTTACCTGGAGGGGGGTGGAGAAGGAGTTAACAGGGGAAGGAGACGGTCAGTACATGACAACGGATAATGTGAATGGACTGCATTTATAGGAGTGCTTTTTAGACCTGTCGACGCTCTATGCGTTTTATAATGAGTGCTTCATATTCAACCAGACGTATTCAGTCATACAAACATTCACACACCCGCGGCGCTGTAAACCATTTGAGGCGGAAAAAAGGTTGCATGAAGCAGTTAGGGTTAGGCGTCTTGCTTAGGGACACCCTTAGCTTGGAGGAGCCAGGGATCGAACCGGCAACCTTCGAGGTGCCAGACAACTGGCAAGTTTCCGATTGCCAGACAACCCGTTCTCCATCTTCTAATGACTTTATTTTCAGGAATAGGGCCTCATAGAGTTTTGTTGTGAAGCACTTAGACTTTAACTGTGATGAATGAGACACCAACGCAATGGGCCTGACTTACAGAGCCGGTCAACACCTGGGAGCTGGAGCTTACCTGGGTCCTCCTTCTCTTCCATCCCCGAGCTCATAGCTGCCAACAGCTCCTTGGCGTATTTATTAACCTGGTGGGGAGAGGGGAGAGCGAGGGGAGGAGAAGGGACGTTTAATATGGCAGACTGTTCTATAACTGAATTATCTATGCTGGTTTTCATAAGACTGTTGTTGCTACCCATAAACTGACAAGACCATTTTACTACAGGCATGGTAAGCCAAAGCATTGACCTCATTAAACCCCAATTCTTTTAGGTTTTCAGGCATGTAATTGATAGTGCCCGGAACTGCTTTTTAATCTGTGGTTTGCTTTGAATGTATCATCCTGTAATCGTTTTTCTGTATCGATTTAAATGTTGTACTTGGGAATCCACCGTCAACCGGCTATAGGACGTTAGCGGAACTAAATGTTAGTCTCCAATGTGAGCCAGTTTTAGGATGTAAGAGAAACTACAACGTTAATCTCCACGTGAGCCCCCTATAGGCCATTAGTTTAACTACATGGTAGTCTCGAACGTGAGCCACCTATAGGCCGATAGAGGAACTACATGCTAGTATCGAGTGTAACCACCTATAGGCCATGAGTGGAACTACATGCTAGCCTCAAATGTGAGCCATTTATAGGCCGATCGAGGAACTAAATGCTAGTATCGCGTGTAAGCACTTATAAGCCATTAGTGGAACTACATGCTAGCCTTGAATGTCAGCCAACTATAGGCCGTCAGTGGAACTACATGCTAGTTTCTCCTTCCTGGAGAGACTAGCATACAGGCCTGTCATGGCGCCAGCACCTTTTCGGGTGAGCCTGTGGCGATGTTGCCCAGCCCGCGGACGGCCAGCATACGGACAGTGCAGCAGGGGTCGGATATCCTCTCCATCATGTTGTTCATCAGCACGTCCATCAGCAGCAGCTCCGTCACCACGTGGTGGTTCAGGAGCTACACACACACACACACACACACACTTAGAAAAACACCTAGATCTGCAAAATTCACCAACCTGGCCATATAATAAAATAATAATGATAACACTGTGCCATACAATGCATTATGTTTAAAATGTTAACGTGACTTTATATTCAATATCCAATTGCTTATTACTCTCGTCACATTGGCACCATAAAGTCACAAAAACCCTCCAACTCCCACTCTATTAATATCATATTACCCAAAAGGCCCAATGAGTTTATGGGTTTATCAAAAAATGATTGGATTGGATCGCAAGTGTGTGCGTGTGTGCGTGCGTGCGTGCGTGCGTGCGTGCGTGCGTCACCTCAGAGAAGAAGGCGGTGACAGTGATGCGCTGGCACTCGTAGATGTTGTTGAGGCTGGGACAGAGGCACTCCACGATGGAGGGTAGCCGAGGCCCCGCGTGCCTGGCCATCGCCCTGGAGGAGCCATCCCAGCACCACACAGACGTTAAACAAACCGCACCACGGCACTGCACCTCACCAAATCACTTTGGACCGAGCACGGTGGTAATGCAAAGCTGGGTTCATGTTCACAGGTGCGTGTACCTAGCCAGCAGTGTGAAAGCAGTCGTGTGTGCGGTTGTGCGTGCGTGCGTGCGCACCTGGCCAGCAGGGTGATCCCGGCCGTGTGTGTGTTGGGCTCCTTCATGGCCTCCCAGGCGTTGTCCAGGTCCAGACGCTTCCCCACGTCGTCCAGCAGGGCGCGGGCCAGAAGGATCCGCAGAGCCTCCACCGCTGCCCTGCAGCACACACCCATGTCATTGTAAAACTGAACACCTTGGCATGTTCTCTATAATCGCACTGTTAACGTGCTAAGACACCAACACAACACGCCCCTTCTGTTCCGGACACCGATCATCAAATAGGAAATATGTTAGTTCTGTAGTTTGGATTCTGCCCACCAATAAAACATAGAATAATTGTTTTATAAATTAAACGATAATTGATCAAATGTATTCTCTCTTATCTTGAATTCCTGCCTACCTCCGTAGATCGCTGAGAAATTGGAGCGAAATACCCAGACAGGACCAGCTGTCTATAAGGTGCAAGCGTGAGCGCACGCACGCACTTACGCGGACGCACACGCACACACACACACACACACACACACACACACACACACACTCACACTCACACTCACACTCACACTCACACACACGTTACCTTGATGCACCTACCCAAAAATGATCCAAACTAGGTAATGGGGATAATGGAATACAGATTTAAGCTGTTAAAGGAAAACTTTTGAATTTTTCACTCTGAACTTTATTTTGCGATCATTTCGGGTTTAAGGGACTAAATGTGGAAATGTGGAAATTGGTCCAGTATTGAGTGACAACACTGTTGAGAATCATTGCGGTTAAGGTCTTCACCAGCGCAGTACAGCACAGGCTAGAGTCAATGGGTTGCTGGGCACCAGAGTACAGATTAAAACCTAGTACACACGAGAACTGACGTACCGGGTCATTGCACTGTTCTGCTCGGGTTTTTACTTCTCACTCAGCAATCTCACCCCTGATCGCACACTAATCACTCCTCAAATCACCCTGCCCCCCAGACTGTGGTGGAGAGGTGCTGAACGCACACGGGGGGGGGGGGCATATAATCAGAATCCATCCTCTTAGGTCTTCATCCACGGTGTCCGGTCCACTGCTGGCTCACCTGAACATCCATCCAGGTATGAATAAAGTTGTATCTATCTGGGCGGCAGGAGGTATAGCTGGTTTGTCCCGTGACCGGATGAGATGTGTCAAGGTTTCCCTGAGCCAGGCACCTAAACCTTAAACTGCTCTCGACGGCTGGCTGTGGCCTCGCATTGGTTGATATCGCCGTCAATGTGTTCAGTGGTGTATGGATTCAACGTCCCAGTCTCAGCATCGACACAAACATATGCACGCGCCGATTTGTCCCTCCCTCGTTAATGTTTATGCTTTTACTTTGGAGTGAGGTTTTTCGTTTTATGATGATGTCACAAGTTGAGTGTTCATGGGACGGGGTGGACTGACCTTCTAAAGGCTTATTCATGGTCCCACGTTCACGCAACGCAAGGGGGGTTTACGGACCCCTTACGTCCTTGCGGACCCTCCTTGCGTCCACCGCAAGCGCCTGACGTGCGCCTCCTAAAAATGTTCACCTTCCGTCGAGGCGACGCAGCAGCAAGGGCTGTGATTGGTCATCTTACTAAAACCTGACGCAGAACCAAAACAGGTTCATCACGACTGTGTTGAAGCGACTGCGTGGTCCTTGCGTTGTGCCAACGTGGAACCATAACTAAGCCCTAGGTGTCGGCCAAAAATTGGTTGGTCGAATGGGTGAATGTGAAGCACACACACACTCACAGCAGTTCACGCTTTGAGTGACACGCGCTGACTAGACACAACGCTACAATCAACACAGCATGGTCCCTCTCTAGCTGTGGGACCCACCCGGCCACGTGGAACTGGTTGCGGGCGTTCTTGCTGTAGTTGTTGTTGTCGCGGGGGGCCACCACGCCCACGCTGGCCCCCAGGCGCACCACCAGGCAGGAGAAGAGCCGCGGGAACATGGCCACGGCCGGCTCCTGGCTCTGGCCGTTCAGCAGCAGCTCCTTCAGCCCGCACGTCATCTGGGGGGGGGGGGACGACACAAAGCATGACGTCACCCCGGCTGTGATGACCACACCATCACCGTGACAACCAGGCATAGGGGTTCCATCAGACGAGAGACGGATGAGCCCAGTGGTGGACGCGATGGATTCTCTGTGTTGTTATGTGTCGAGGCCTGGTTGAATTGCTAAGTCACCTTAACTTAACTTTAACGCTTTAACCCTAGCTCTCATAAAATAGATAAGATTGTGATTATGGAATTAAAAAGCACTCTGTTTGGGTTAGGGTATAGCCAATGAGTCACAGAGAATCAGCAGCGTTAGACGACTGGAGTTAGGTTAGAGATCACAATTTGGCCAAAATATGACTTAGGCAATTATGCTATGAGGCTAACATTATATATATTCGATTTGAGATATCCCAGCCACTTTATAGTCACAGGTACTGTATATTCAATGGATGTTTTGTTGTATATATGTGATGAGAGATAATATCTATTAAGACACTTCTTCACGGCAGAAAATTTGGTTGAACGGCGCATGATTATGGGAAAGAGACAGCGGCGGTGTCTACCAACTTATCTTTAGAGCAACAGAATCATCACAGCAGAAAACTACAAAGATTAAGGTTGGATAATGATAAAACAGAAAAGGGGAAGGGAGGGACTTACAGCTAAGGGCTGGCCGGTGGCCACCTTGGCAAGGCCTCCTCTCGTCATGGGGTCCTTCCGGTCGATGTAGGGCGCCATGACAACCAGCTTCTCCATGGCCATCTCCATGATCTGCCCGGCGATGATGGGGTCCGATCCCAGCGCCATCCACATCTCGCTGTTCCAGCTGGACAGGAAGACAGGAAGACAGGAAGAAGAGAGTCATTCCTGACAGAAAAATGTCCAATTGTATTGCGTCATGGCTCCTTAGATCCACCGCAGCCTGCTTAGTAAGCTTCCTGTTTACTGAGTATTCGGTCGGCTTTTGAGACACTGCGGTCGTGACAATGTCAATGGAAGCAGTGTTGCGACGTGTCTCACAAACACCCTCGAACTCACCACTTTCACTCATAAACAATAACATCATTCTTTGCCCATTGTTTGTTTAATGGCATTGTGAAAGTGAACCTTATGAAAGCGTCAGTGTTGAGTACACATGGTCCAACCAATTTCTTAGTTGGTTCACAGTGTGTGTTTCTAACCAGCAGCGTTTGAGGTTTTCCTAAAGTGACCTTCAGTCTGATCTGTGAGAAAGCTGAATGTTGCAATACATAGAATAACAATTTGGTTCAACAAAAAATAAATAAGTGGAAGTTGAACCACATGAATAGTTCCCTCTACAGAAGCTACCTGAATCCTAAACGTACTGCACCGATATAGAGGTATAGTTGTATAAATGTTGTTACCTGTCGAAAGGAAGTGGCTGAATGACCAGGGTGTTGAAGACCGCCTGCAGATGCTGAGTGGCCAGGATCAGAACGGTCTGTCCCACCGCCACTCTCACCTGGGGGGCATTGGTCCGTTCGAACATCAGTCAAAAGCTATTCATCAACAACTAACAATTCTGTGCTCATTTGAATGCTGGTCTGTGCTCACCTGCTCCTCTGTGATGCTCTGCAGTCGTAGGTGGAGCAACCTCCAGCATCTCTGGTACCTGGGGTGCGCGCGCGTTGCGCGCGACACACACACACACACACACACACACACACACACACACACACACACACACACACACACACACACACACACACACACACACACACACACACACACACACACACACACACACACACACACACACACACACACACACACTATAAAACAGGTGGTATTTCTTTACACATTAAATTGAGCTGACAGGACTTCTCCCTTCTTTAAGACGATAAAACACACAGGGCCAGGACCTAGATTGGCTGATCATCCCAAAAGTGTGCCTGAATGTGAATGAATGAATGTATGCGCGTGTGTGTGTGTGTGTGTGTGTGTGTGTGTGTGTGTGTGAACGTGCGTGATAATGTATGTATGTGATAATGTCTGTGCGTGTGCGAGTCGTACCAGGTCCTGTAGGCCGGCCCCCCTGTTCTTCAGCAGCGTGTTGAGTATGACGGAAGAGGCCCTGCAGCAGTTGGACTGGCTGTCCACCAGGCCCTCGAACAGCATGAACACCAGCGTGGACAGCTGCTGCTGGGGGAGCCGCTTGCTTATCACCTGGCCCCCCCCCCAAAAAACATAGCCGGAAGCCGTCAAACACACGTAAAGCACAACGCTTTATCTCGCTTATCCTCAGTCTCATCTTCGACACAAACATATGTCATGGAGTCACTTTTGGTTTATAGGAGTCCTGTGATGTGATTGGCCGCAATGAGAGTCAGAACGTGAGAAAGTGAGGGTTTTCTGGATTTCTACACAGAAATTTAAATTCTACCCTGTATTCCTTTGTTCAATAAACGTTAGTCTTTCCAGTTTTATATTAAACTTTGGTTGAGGTCAAACATATAAACAGTTTTGTATTTTACTGAAATCCTTTTTCTCCCTCCAAATGTTACATTGTAAATATCTAAAGTTGCAAATAAACCCCTGCACTCAAAAATCCATAAATTTACAATGTGTTAGCTAACAAAGCATATTGAAAGGGTACACACTAATAAAAAAAAGGCTAGTTAACTAAGCATATATAAAAAAGGTTAACCCCAATAATAACTAGGCGCACTGGGTCTGACCTTGGTGAGCTCAGAGCAGGTCTTGTATAGGACAGCGTTGTCCGGGTTCGCCAGAACACATCTCATAAGCAGCAGACTCTCTACTGACTCGTCCCGGTAGTCGTGGGCAAAGCCTGGGTGGAGGAAACCAAGTGAACCGCTTAAAACATGTACGGTGTGGGTTGAGGCATTATGCATAACATTGTCTACATCGACTGGCTTAAACCCATGACAGAGGAGGTGAGTAACTCTACTCGATTAACTCTACGCTGCTGTAACTCTAAACTCAAACAAACAGCCAAAACATAATGTAGACTACAGTTTCAATGTCAGTGGTCTAAAATGTAGATTACAACAATTTACAACAAAAGAAGTAATTATTGTGTAGAAAATTTAGTCATTGCTATTTTTATGACACATTTTGCCGAAAACAACTGACAAAAAAGGTAGAAGAAAGCGAAAACAATGAAACCGCTTGTGAATTACAGCATTAAAAAAAAAAAATTGGCTTTCAAGTGCTCTGAATTATACAGGAAAGCAGGTTATTACAGGTTATCATAGTGCTGTATAAATAAATAAAATATAAATACAATAAAGTTACAGGGAATTCAACCACTTTCATAACGTCACACATTTGTCGACTCTACACTAGCACGGCGGTCACAGAATCCGTCCTCACGACGGCGGGAGGGCCGCGAGGCGGACAGGAAGTGGGCGTACCTTCATAGCGCAGCTGTATGTTGAGCAGCGTGTGCACGGCGCTGATGGCGGCGAGGCGCACGGCGGGGTGGGGGTCCGAACAGCGAGGGGCCAGCCTGCCCAGCAGGGCCCCCAGGTTGTGGAAGGACACCATGTTCTGACATCGGACCGCACGCAAAAGGAGTGTTTGTTATTCAAGTTCAAAAGCTTTATTTGTCACCCTAGTTGTGTGTATGTGGTGCTTAGGTGCCAGAAGTATGATGTATGTGTGTGTGTGTGTGTGTGTGTGTGTGTGTGTGTGTGTGTGTGTGTGTGTGTGTGTGTGTGTGTGTGTGTGTGTGTGTGTGTGTGTGTGTGTGTGTGTGTGTGTGTGTGTGTGTGTGTGTGTGTGTGTGTGTATTGCCTTGGGTATGAAGGATTTTGTATCGAGAGATTTTTTGGCCAGAGGCACTCTATCTTTTTCGAGATGGAGGCAGCTCAAAAAAGCAGTGAATTATTAGGATATAATTAACAAATTTTCGCCGAAGGCGCAGTGAATTGTGGGGAATAGCCCCCGAGACCTAAGGTCGCGGGGGCTATTCCTCACTATTCACTGCGCCTGAGGAGAATAATTGTTTTAATATTTAGTACTAGGGATGAAAAGTTAACCTCACGGTTATTGAGACCAAAATACTTTATTGACCGATTTTCGAATATTATTCCAATTACTTCTCAGCGAATATTGAATAGTTATTTTTGCCAGAAATGCACCGCTCTATTAGAAGGCTGATGGATGTCTTGAGCGCTGTCGTCTCCTCCTTCCGCCATGATTCCAACTGAATCGAAACTTAAAAACATTATGTTGCAGGCTACACCGTGGGCCTGCGTGGCAACTTCACGAGACTCGGAGAAGCGTTTGGAAGGATTTAAGCACACGGTTTCTGATTTTGGTCCTGATTTTGCGATGAAAACAATGTCCCGAGTTTGAGATCTCAATCATGGGATATTGCCCAATGTCCCGAGATAAAAAAAAACTATAAATTGCGGCCATCTTAGGTCGTTCACGTGTAGCCTATACTAATAAGCGATATGTTGTCGGCTTGGATTTCAATCTGCAACTATTATGAAATGAAGGCACGTGATATGTAAGGTCAGTTACTGAATGCTAGGGACATAGTATATTAATTGGAATCATTAACCGGAGCAACGAAATACAGTATTGATTTCAAATACTTACTGATCAAATGAATGGCGGTTGCTTGTTGTTTCTAGCTCAACCCACTGAACTAGGTGTAACAAAATAGGGATTGTGATACAGCGATATTGTAAATACTAATGCATGCTTGTGTGTGTGCTCACCTTCACAGTGAGTTTCTCAAGGTAGAAGTCCAGTATGTGCGCGGTGGTGCAGACAGCTCTCTCTCTCTCGTGGTCTTGGGCTGAGCTCAGCCAGGACTCAATGTGCTGCCAAAGTCAATAATAATCAACAGTAAAGAAAAACTGCAGGCAATCATTTCCCACCGTCTTTTTCCCTTAAGGAAAGGTTATAGGATTCATGTGAATATCAGGATTCTTTGCTTCGCAATAGTTGTATTGACAGGTTGATGACAGGTTCACAAGTTAAGCCAAAAATCTCAATATTATCTGAGTGGAAGCTAATTAATGGTAGTGTATTCACCTATACTGTATATATACTACACAAAAGATAACAGCACGCAAAAAATTGCCACACAATCTAAATACATCTCACTGGCACTCAAAAACCCGTCCCACCTTGAAGACACTCTGCAGGTTGTCAGGTGAGAGGCTCTGTCACCAAGACACTCTTTAGCAGCTCCTGCAGGCTGTCCATGGTGTCCCTGTATAACGCCTGAACAGAAATCACAAGCGAGTTACAACATATTGGTTCGATAATTATAATGGCAATGTAAATTTGATGCATCTCCAAGTACTACGGGGTGTCAAGGTTCATCATAAACTCAACTCTGGTCAAATAACGGTGTTAAGAGCTGTCTACGAGGGCAACAAAATAATATATATATATGGCACTCGACTTTTAAACCAAACCAGGGTCTACAGCTCGGAGAGGACAATCCCATGTCACTATTTCATTCATAAAGTCAGTAAACACCAGTCGAGGATGCCATGTTTAAGGTGAAGCTTGTTGGATGGATCATTAAGTAGTTAACCAGTTCAGAGTTCATAAAGGTAAGACAGACCCCCCCCCCACCCACCCCCTCTCACCTCTCTCTGCTTGGGTTCCATGACCTCCTCGTCCTTGGTCTTCTCGGGTGTGTGTGTGACGGGGGGCAGGGCGAAGGCGCTGCCCACACACACCTTCAGCAGGTCAAAGCCCTCGGTCTCACTCAGCGGGGGGTCCAGGGGTCTGGAACGGGTCGGTGTCAAGGGGCTCAACGCGGCGGAGGAGTTCTAGAGCTGATCCTGCTCTTTTAGGAGGGCATTGCAGTACATGGCGTGAATATATCCATGACTCGTCAAGATTGGACCGCTTCTGGCATTACCAGCTGTACAAGATACCGTGATTTTATCGTTAAGTTCTTATATATAGTTAGGACCGGAAACAACATTGCGTCATCGCGACTCCCTATTCCGTATATGTATGGTATCAAGGTATCAAGGTATATGTCAGATAATGACTGACAGCCAGCTCGTCAGGAGCAGTGAGGGTGAAGGGTCTTGCTCAGGGACCCCTCGACACTCACCTAGGAGGAGCCGGGGATCAGACTAGCAACTTTCCAGTCCACCCGCTCTACCTCCCGAGCTAAGCTGAACCCTTGATGGGTGTCCTACTGGTTTTGGCTTTTCTTTATGGGAGGTTAGAACAACATATCCCACACTTAAAAAAAAAAACACAATCTTAGGGTCTGATGGCCAAGGATACATGAGGTTGGCACAGGTGGACATCACTAGATGGCGTACTGGCGTCTTCATGGCGTCGGCTGGCTCTGCCTTGATAAAGTCCTGATCACAGACAGAGTACAGACACAGGTAGGAGTCAGTGCTGTTGTCACATGTCCTAGAGCCTCACCAGTCCCGTGCATGGCACGACACAGCAGTAGGAGGCTGCCAATTGGACCTGCCACACATGGGACGTTGAACGTTGTAAATTCAACGACAGTTTAGCAATACATTCAGCAAAACTGAGAAGGCACAAAATAGTATACCGTAGTGACCAGACATCTGGTCACTACGGTATACTATTTTGTGCCTTCTCAGTTTTGCTGAATTCAGTTTAGCAGAGCTGTACAGACCAACCTTAAAAAGGCATACGTTTCAATGCAATGGAGACCAACTTCTAAGAGTAACCAAGTGGTAAAATCAAACAACAAGGATGGCAACAACTCTGGCCTGGTCCTGTGGTTGTGGTTTCAAATCCAAACAGAATGCCTTTTTATGCCTTGTTATAACTTGTTATACCTTGTGACAAATTTCAGGAAATAAGGAAACATCGAGTGCAACTGATTTGGTGGTTTTGAGGGAAATAGAAGAAATAATCTTTTTGTTTTTACTAACCATCATGACAGAAATGAGGTCGTGTTTGCGGGTGAAGACGTAGCCTTGCCTCTTCACACACTCACTGATGGCTCTGGCTATCAGTCCAACACTCTGGATCAAACTGAGCTTCATGGTCAGGTCCTGAATTAAAAACACACACATCCACACACACACACACACGCACACACACGCACACAAACCAAAAAAGATTGAACGAGCAACTTGTTTCATTTTAAGATAGGGTTAATAAAAGCAGAGAAAACGGATTTGTTTTTTAGTGATGCATAGAAGTCTAACCCGTGCGTCCAACCAGGCACACCACAGCCCCGGTCTAGGGCGCAGAACTATGAAGCGGCATCATCAATGCATCAAAACCACAGCAATACAAGAGAAATCAATCAAAACAAATCTAAATCGGTCAGCCAGTATGTCGATTGATTGTCCAATCCTAGGGATGGAGGAAGAGGCTCAAATCAAGAGTTGTGAAGTGTGGAAAGCAGCTCAGGTCAAAGTTGAAACACACCTCCCGGCTGTCATGAAAGAGGCGGGACAGAGAGTCTGGCACGGTCAGACTTCTAGACTACAGGCGGTTAGGATTCAGTCACAGCAAGTCACACCAACAATCCTGTTGATTATCATCATGTAGCATTCACATCAATGTGGACTCACACTTTTGATTATCATTGCAATCTCAGACAGAAACAGCCTCCCAGGTTAACATTAGTGGTCCAACATGAAAACCATATTTGTTAAACCAGACTGACCAGAAACACAAGTTGTGAATGAGAGTCTGTAGAAAGCTGCTGAAATACGGGAAAATGCTTTAAATATGCGTCACCAAAGCAAGAAAATAACGAAAATTGCCCAAGGGTGCTGCAGTTAGAGATATTAAAGAGAGGAGAAAGTTAGGTAATTTAATTGTAGCCCTAATCTTCCCCAGTAGAAAGACTTTTATAATGCGTTTACGCGAGGCCAATCTCCAGTGTTTAATTTTGAAATATGGGGTAAACGACATTCAAGTTGATGAGAATAGAGCCAGACAGCGAATAAGAGAGGAACGGTGAAGAAGCATGGGAAATAACACAGCCAATTAACTCTGAGAAAGACAAATAGTCCACACGAGTGAGGGAGACGAAAGAGAGAGGTCAGTGGGTTCCCTCTGGTAACAATACCTTGTTCTCTACTTTAATCCCAAGAACCTGTGTGGAGGTAATATCATGGTCATTTTACATCATGTAGTGAGCTCATTCAGTCGCCATGAAGTAGTCTTCCACAAAGAAGGAGCCTGGTCTGAATTAAGAGATGGCTCATTCACTGAGCTGCATTGTCAATTCCTCCTTGTTAAGTTGTAGATTTGAGGTTGCTTTTTATATTTGTAATTAATGTGAATATAAATTGATCAATGAATTTGAACATTTATGAGACATGGGTTTTTCTTTTATATTTTAATGGGCCATTAGCAAAGTTTATATAACTTGAGGAATATCTACAATAACCACTCAGCCCAGTAAGCATTCAACATTTGCTTGATTCCACAGCCATTAATTACGTTGTAAATTTTTGAATAGAAATTGAGTGAAATCTCAACAATCGACAGTGGGTCAAATATTGAATGGAATAAAAAAGTGCTTGTGTTGTTTTTTTTTGTGAAATGGAGGCATTCTCTTTTTTGGAACCAAAGCAGCAGAGAGCAGTGTTACAGAGCGACTCCGGCCAGTGAAGCCAGTTGACCTCTGACCTGCGGCGACATTACCTTGGTGTTGAAGTGCTTGCTGATGAGGCGCAGGATGTCGTGGTCGATGCGCTTGAGGATCTGCTCAGGCGGTGCGTTGAGGGCCACCTGGCCGTAGCACAGGATCAGGGTGCTCTTCACCTTGTCTGCCTCCAGGTCACTACGGTCCTGGGGGAGAGAGGGAGAGGAGGGAGGGAGGGAGGGGGGAGGAGGGAGGGGGGAAGGGAGGGAGGGAGGGAGAGAGAGGGAGGGGAGGGGTGGGAGGGGAGGAAGGGATGAAGGGAAGGAGGGGAGAGGAGGGAGGGAGGGAGAGAGGAGGGAGGGAGGAGGAGGGGAGAGGGAGGAGGGAGGAGGAGGGAGAGGAGGGGAGGGAGGAGAGGGAAGGGGACGAGAGGGAGAGTGCGGGAAGAAACCGAAGGGAAAACGTTGAGGATGCCAGCAGGCAAGCGCTCGGTGATGCTGCTTCACTTAAGACCAATATTGTGTTCATGGATTGAAATTGGGTATTTATTTGTGTTATTCAGATTTGACAGATGTGGACAATGTTTAATTCATCTGCACAAGATAGATGTAAAATCTATTTGCACACTTTCTTCTGAATATATGTCTATGTATGAGTACATATGCTCACACTTTACCGCAAAAGAAATACAAAGGAAGTGTGCAGTGTGTCGGGGCTTCAGACACACACAGGTGAGCAGGGGTTCACCGAGGGATGCCGTGTCTTACCTTGAGCAGGTTGAAGATGCTGGGGGACTTCTTGAAGGCGTCCGACTTGCCAAACTCCTCCAGCTTCGCCAGCGTGCCCTCCAGGTGGCTGTGGGCACACAGGCCCACGCTCAAGGCCACGCCCTGCCACACCCAGAACAAATAATAAAAACACCTTAGGATTAGAGGTTCTCCCATCAACTGCTGTTTTGAAACGCTTGGTGTTTCATCCCACCACATCAAATTGCAACAGTTTTTGGATGTTTTTTATTTTATTTATTTTATTTGTTTTGCTCGTTTTTATTTGTCATTTCGGTTTGACTGCGATAACTTCAAAAAATTAAATTGCCGCGTGCTTTGGCCGTAAGAGACAAAGGGTCACGTATCGGTCAGTGGTATAGGTCATTGATATACAACCAGTCATCTAGGTCAGTGAACTAGAACCAGTCATCTAGGTCAGTGAACCACAACCAGTCATCTAGGTCAGTGAACTACAACCAGTCATCTAGGTCAGTGAACTAGAACCAGTCATCTAGTTCAGTGAACTAGAACCAGTCATCTAGGTCAGTGAACTACAACCAGTCATCTAGGTCAGTGAACTACAACCAGTCATCTAAGAGACAAAGGGTCACATATCAGTCAGTCGTATAGGTCATTGATATACAACCAGTCATCTAGGTCAGTGAACTACAACCAGTCATCTAGGTCAGTGAACAACAACCAGTCATCTAGGTCAGTAAACTACAACCAGTCATCTAGGTCAGTGAACTACAACCAGTCATCTAGGTCAGTGAACTACAACCAGTCATCTAGGTCAGTGAACTACAACCAGTCATCTAGGTCAGTGAACTACAACCAGTCATCTAGGTCATTGATATACAACCAGTCATCTAGGTCAGTGAACTACAACCAGTCAACTAGGTCAGTGAACAACAACCAGTCATCTAGGTCAGTAAACCACAACCAGTCATCTAGGTCAGCGAACCACAACCAGTCATCTAGGTCAGTGGTGTAGAGCCAGCCCCGTGTAGGTCAGTCCTAGCGGTCAGTGGTGTACAGTCAGTCCCGTGTAGGTCAGTCCTAGTGGTCAGTGGTCTACAGTCAGTCCTGTGTAGGTCAGTCCTAGCGGTCAGTGGTGTTGGTTGGACCTCTCTCTCGATGGCGTCGCTGTGCCGGGCGGTTAGGAGGATCTCCTGCAGCTGTTTCTTCACCACCTCCTTGTTGTGGCACTCCTGTAGCACGACTCCGACGCAGCGGTAGAGGAAGCTCTGGGAGGCGACAGGGAGGACAGGGTTCAGGCCTTGTTTCTCCACTCACACTTGGCCTCGTTTACATTGCAGGACACTGCATGACATTACATGACGTGAAGGTGTTTGTGACATATGTGCAACAATGCCGATTATTTCATTTGTGTATAATCCCTGCTGTGTTTTTAATTTGAAACCGAAATTGTTCCGTTTGTTCTTTTTATTTTCTCTATAGAAAATTGAAAAAAAAAAAAGGATGGAGCTCTTTAAAGATTGCATCAATGATGATTGTAAGCTGTGTATATAAATGTGACTCCAAATAAAGATAATTGAAAAAATAAATAATAATAATAATAATGAAAATTGTTTCGTGCTAAAGTGATGTTTCTTTTCATTCATAGATGTGTACAATGGGTTATATCCCCCAGATAAAAGGATGCTACTGAACAAACAAGAGATGCTAAGCTTAGGGTATGGTTGTCATGGGCGAGGTCGACAATGTGAATCCCCCGACGTACCTTCTCCTCTAAAGCGTTGTTATAGGTGGAGAGGTAGCGCGTTGCCTCGGCAACCAGCTGACACACCCACTTGCTGTCGTCTATCGTCACCAGGGTTTTAGACAGCAGCTGGAGCCAAACGCATCAAGAGGGGTGACATCCAACAACCGTTTAAACGTGAACAAGTGAGGCGATTCATTCGTTTCCAAATTGCAGCCTAATGGATGTTAGATGAACACGGAGAACCCTACCTTGAGCAGTTTGTCTTCAAATGGTTTCTGTTCCAGGCTATCCACAGTTGATTCTGTGGCGTAAAAGCGCAAGAGATGCAGTCATAGTGAATGAAGTGGAAAGCCATATTATACAGCATTGGCGGGGTTACTGGGGTTATCGGGGGTTGGGTTTAGGGGTAGTGAACCCCATTAAATAAAGTAAAAATGAAAACCTTAATTAACATGAACACCATTAGCAGTCATGAACAACATTAGTAAATGATGACTAGAAACACAGTTAAAGCTTAATATTGCATTAACGAATGTTTCCAATAATACATGGAAAAAGAATGGCACAACCCCCATAATAAAGAAATGTTCTGATGCGAAAATGGTAAATGGACTGCATTTATATAGTGCTTTTATCCAAAGCGCTTTACAATATTGCCTGAAATTCACCCATTCATGCGCACATTCACACACCAGACGGCGGAGTCAACCACGCAATGCGACAGCCAGCTCGTCTGGAGCAGTTAGAGCGAGGCGTCTTGCTCAGAGACACCTCGACACACAGCTAGGAGGAGCCAGGGATCGAACTAGCAACCTTGCGGTTACCAGCCAACACGCTCTACCTCCTGGGCTACTGCTGCCCTGTTTAACACCTCATCCTCTCTAGACTCCAGACTAAAGGGCTGATTACGGTCCCGCCTTCACGCAACGCAAGGTGGTAATACGGACCCCTTACGTCCTTGTGGACCCTCCTCTGCCTCCACCGCAAGGGCCTGACGTGCGCCTCCCAAAAATGTTCACCTTCCGTCGAAGGCGACGCAGCAGCAAGGGCTGTGATTGGTCGGCTTACTAAAACCCGACGAAGAACCATGGTCAATTGCATTGCGGGAACTTGGGACCATAATCCGACCTTGATGCTATAACCCAGTCATCCTCTCCAGGGGTCAGGCTGATGCTATAACCCAGTCATCCTCTCCAGGTGTCAGGCTGATGCTATAACCCAGTCATCCTCTCCAGGTGTCAGGCTGATGCTATAACCCAGTCATCCTCTCCAGGTGTCAGGCTGATGCTATAACCCAGTCATCCTCTCCAGGTGTCAGGCTGATGCCCAGGCGTCCTCACCCTCCAGGAGAGCCACCAGCGGGGGGATCTCCTTCTCCCACAGCACGTCCAGGTCGGGGTGGATGTTGAGGCTGAGGACGTTGAGCAGGGAGAGAGACTGGAGCGCCGTGGCCCCGGCTGCTGAACGGGAACGCTGCATTCACCTGGAGGAGAAGCACGTGCACACACACACACACACACACACACACACACACACACACACACACACACACACACACACACACACACACACACACACACACACACACACACACACACACACACACACACACACACACACACACAACACGTTTTCCTCAAATACTGCCTGGATCAGTGCATTCCGTTAAGTCCCGAGGGGTGTTTTACCTTTTATGCAGAACAGTGTCTGGTGTGCATCAAAGTTAGATAGCCTTTGGAGGCAGACCAGACACTGAACTGCTTCAAAGTGATGCAGAACAGTGTCTGGTTCATTATTGGCTCATGTCTTGGGAGTTTATTTCTAAAGAGGCTGTACGTTGTTGGACTAAAGATTCATGGCAAAATGAAAAGTTTTAGAGTTCTCAATTGCTCAAAAAGCTCATGCCAACTTGTTCTGATAATGCCTACAATGGACCCACCAGTGCCTCAAACCCTCAGTTCACCTTCATTTAAAAGGTTACCAAAAGATGCACTTTTTGACATCCTACGCTATGGTGTAGGATGCCACCAGAATGGGTCTGAACTGGTATTCGAACAGCAGTATAGTCTGGACTCACCCAAAGCCTGATCATCAGAGTCTGCGGTGATGGTAAGTTAGCTGGGGGACAAAAAGGACAACAGATATTCACCTTCAATACAGAAATATGAGGTTTCTTAAATTTAGCACAATGCTAACTTAGCCAGATCAACAAATAGATGGCATCATCCACTATTCATTTAATGTACCTTTTTTGTACAGTGAGGAAACAATGGTATCTTTGTCATATTCAGATTTTTGTGATACATACTCGATGTGCGTGAATTAATGATTTAAAAGGGGACTGGCGCCATCTAATGGTTAAATACTGTAAATGCTAGACTGATCTCAGTACTAAGAGAATAACAATAACACCTCTCTCTACATTATATAATACAGCCATCAATCGAAAGTGAAAATACAACAGCTGGATGGATCAAGGCCTTCACAATAGCTAATCCGACCTTAAGTTAGTGGTGATACTTTATTTTGTTTTAACCATATTCATTGATTACAATCCCTAGAACATTAACAAAACAGTGTATGAAATATTGAAAATATTTGTGACATCCCAAATGTATTTTTATCGGTCCTGCACTGAGCACCTTGCTGTGTGAAGTCTATGTTGAAGGTGGCCTCCTTGTTGCTCCGCTTCTTGCTGCCCAGTACGATCAGACTCCGACACAGAGGGGTGGTTGCGTTGCTGAACTGAGGCGGGGTCAGGTAGTACAGCAGCATGGGCCACAGCACCTGCGGACAGAAGAAACCCCCTGTGAAACACTACAGGTTAAACCTGACTTCCTGCCAGGTGTCGTCCTACAGAACCCATTCATCTCCAGTGACATCCATGCATCGGGTCGCAGAACTCCTCACCGCCATCTCCCTGTCCTTATTTGCAAATAAGGATATGAAGATGTCCGAACCAAACCAAGTAATGTGACATATTTTGGTAGTGGTTTGACTGTGCTGCTGTTTCTTAAAACAGAAAGGGAAAAAATAGGACAGATTTGGATGGATTCTGCTGAGCAGGGTTAGGGCTAGCAATACAATGTACAATGTATGAAGGTGTTGCATTTTAGTTAACTTTAATTTGACTTAAAGGTTGGGTATGGGATTTGCGAAACGCCAGCAGATTTTGAAAATACACAACTCAAATGGTCAACGCTGACTCTGACTCCACCAAGTACATGGACAGGCAATCATGCATGAGCGCGAACACAGATGCGCGAGAGCGACGCCAGGCTAGCTAGGTTGGAGTTTAGGGTTGTCTTCTAGTGCTAGGTCCAAATGTGGATTAGCTAGTTAGCTAGCTCCAGTAGCTACCGCAGGATAACAACAAACAGAAGCTTGCTCTGGTTCACGAGCTTTGAGTACGTGCACGAAGGGGTCACGCGCGGTGGTAGGGGGAGTGCAGTACGACGCGTTTGATTGACGTACTTACTGTCCAATGCCACTCGGTGGTTCTGGAAATTATTGGCTGGAGTTTTTCGAACCCTGCCCGTTCCACACATGATTGACTTGTTTAATTTTCATGTCAGTACTTCTAACTCAGCTGTAAGTGGGTTATGCTAAGGATTTCAAGTAACTTTGCAAAAATGGCCAAAAAAGAGAATTCCATACCCAACCTTTAACTTCCCAATGAAAAGTACCTTTATTTTGGGTACATTTTCATTGATGAAATCAACTGAAATTTGATTGTACTGTCACTTTGCAAACAGTTTAAGTCAAACGCAATCAATTACATTTTTTAAACGTAGTAATAGTACTTGTTTAAGTAGCCGGTATCGACTAGGCAGCTGTGGGGGGGGAATAATGGGGGTACAGAGAGAGAGCCGGGGGGGGGGATACGTACGTCAGCTAGTCGGCTGACCGTGGTGGTCAGCAGGTGGAGGGTGTCGTCACACATGCTCCTCAACGCCTCGTTAGACACCTCTTCTGGATCAGTGGGCTTTGGGCCACGCTAACACACACACACACACACACACACACACACACACACACACACACACACACACACACACACACACACACACACACACACACACACACACACACACACACACACACACACACACACACACACACACACACGTTTTATATTATATTTGTATATGTTCAATTTCATTTATTTACATATATTTCAATACAAGATAAGCCTGTCCTATATATATCTGGCATATGCATCTGGCCACGCCCTGACACGATGACTGAACAGAAGATTCAAAGCCTTGAAGCATTTTAATTAACGACCAGGATGACTGATGTGTCACACGTTTCAGTGCTCTGATTGGTTAAAGGTCTACCCAATTGCGTCCAGAGGCATTTTGATGGGCGCACGTTGATAACGCCGCTTTGAAATCAGAGAAGAACGGTTCCAGAGTAGTATGCGTTTGCAAATGATCGAGTGATTTCAGTGCTCCCGCTCCACAATATTAGCATGTGCTACACGTGAACCTCCTAAGATGGCGCCATTTGATTGGTTCGCTATCTCGGGATAGTGAGCAATATCCCATGATTGCGATCTCAAACTCGAGACATTGTTTTCTCATGGGGAGTGTGACGGTCGGCTCGTAAATAAACCGCTAATAAAAACTAATAAATCCCAGTAAACAGTGTTGTCTTGTTTATTTTTGGAGTGTTCACGTGTAGTATATGCTAAAACAATTATTCAATGATCATTAAATAGTAGGCAGTAATAGTAGCGAACTCCAATGTTTCAAAGCGTTATCAAACACGTGGTGTGCGTGTGTGGGGGGCACCTGGTACGTGTCCGGCAGCGCGCAGTGCTGCACGATGAAGCGCACCAGAAGCTCTCCTCCCTCCAGCTCCAGGTAGCCATGGTGGGCCATGGCACTGATGACCTGCACCACTCGCCTCTTCACCTGAGGGACCACACACACACACACACACACACACACACACACACACACACACACACACACACACACACACACACACACACACACACACACACACACACACACACACACACACAGATGAGTATGCTTCTTTTCAAAAGGAAACGACAGGAGGAGGAAGAGAAAATCAGCTAGATATCAAGAATGACCCAAGGAGCTACGAGCACGTTTCCCTGGTGTGTTGAGCAAACTTTGGCTGTAAGCTAGAACTGATAACAGCTACTGAAATCACAGCAGGTCACTGGATTGACCCATATCACCTCCACTTTTCTTTAGCCAGCACTGAAACACATTAAATCATTCTAGGCCTCATACTAGGCCCTCAGTTATCAGTGGGAATCAAATGTTGTCTCACAGAGAGATGGCCATGGAACGGCCAATCCTGTATACGCTAGCTTTTCTGCTACTGCTGTTAAAATAAGCATAATCTCCTGAAATTCCTAAAAAATGTCTATTTATCTTATCTTAAAAGGGAGAAAATGGCTAGCATATTTAGGGCTTAGTTAATAAGTTAAAGTGAACCTTATTGCCGTGGTCGGCCATTGGTTGTCTAATACTGGCCAGGATGAGAAGTTTCTTAGTTTCCATCATGGCCGCTGAAAAACACACACAATCACACACACGCATACAAAGTCATATGTGCAGAATAATTCATCAATGAGTTCATGTGCACCGCAAGGTTATTATTATTGTTAACAAAACTAACAAAAGTTACAAAGGTGTCAAAAGCTGGGTGGGCAAAGATTCTGCCTTTGGCTTCCAAAGATATGCAAACTTCATATCCAGTAATCGCAAAGGTCGAAAAGTAAACACGGATAATCTGTGTGAGCCAGTATGTGAGTAAGCGTGCGTGTGTGTGTGTCTTAGAGCATGTGACCAGTACTTAAAGTTAAACACCATTTCACTGTTGAGCTATTTCTCTCTTATTAAAAGCAGGATCTACCATTGCTCCAGGATCACTCTAAATTAGGGTCATCAAATAAAATGTTTAACAAACGGTCACAGATATGACCAAATACTATGATATTGGAAATGAATGCTACCAGCTAACAAGCGCCACAATAATGGGATGTTGCGAAGGAGCAGTGCATTCTGGGTAAAACGTGATTCATTTAGAGTGAGGGTGATCCTACCCATAGTCCAACTTCTATTGAATAAAAAGTGTGTGTGTGTGTGTATGTGCGCGTGCATGCGTGCGTGCGAGTATGCTCACTGCTGGAGTTGATGAGGTGTCGTAGGACAGCCAGGGAACCCATTCTATTCCTCTCGTTGTTATTCTCCAGCTTCTGTAGAACCGAGAGCACCAGCTTGTCCGGGAAAGCGTTTGCTACAAGAGACAAGGGAGGGGCCAAGAGGAAGAGGAGAACCACAACGAAGAGACGACAAATAGAGGTAAAGAGCGAGGATGTTTGAGGCTGACAACATCATAGTCCTAAGAATCACGACTGTGTATCTGGTATCAAACACCATTATTATTCAGTTTAAAGATAGTTCCCCTGATTCTCCTTGGAAGCTTTGCATGGCTGTGTCTGAAGAGTGATATGATTTTGTCTTTCGTTTTATTGTGTCACTTTTGTTGTAGCTGAAAAACTAGATCTGGAATCTAGAGAAATGTAATGCCAGATTGATTCTTGCTTAAGAAGCAAGTATTAATATTGAATGGTCTTTCACTCTGCCCTACCACTGATTTTAGTTTAACGAAGGTCAAAGTATTTTGAAAGATTCGCTGGAAGTTGAATATTGTATTCATTCCCTTTATCATGGTTTTTATAGATAAAACACAAGACTCAAATATTGGATGTTAACATAACTTTGCATGTAGTTTTGCTCCACAAAGGAGTATCTGTTCCTCTTCCCCTCTAATGCTGTGGAAGTCTGGCGGTCATGGCTCCAAGACGGGCCTAACTGTGTTAACCCTGCCTTGATCAGCGACTAATCACAGCGAGTGGATTCCTACACGGTGACATTCCAGTCAATTTATAATCACATGATATTCCCATCGCACGTTCAGGGGACAGAAATACGGTAGACTTGATGAAGATGTGCTGCTAAGTAACCATGTTCAGCAGAGTCGGTTGACTAACAACCGACAGAAAATACAAAAATAAGATAAAGGACATAACGCAGATGAGGAAAGAGATGGATGCAACAGATGGAGGCACAAAAATATTTACACACACACACACACACACACACACACACACACACACACACACACACACACACACACACACACACACACACACACACACACACACACACACACACACACACACACACACACACACACACGTACCTAGCAGGCTGAAGCAGCGCAGCACCTCGTTGTGGTTCTTGACGGTGGGGGGGTTACTGTAGTCCACAGGACTGCACACCTGGGGGCAGGCAGAACACAGGTCACATGACTCTTCTGATGCCCCCGTACAGCAGGGCTTGGTAAGCGAACACAGCTGAACTTCACGGCTAAATATGTTTGTAGTCTTTGAGCTTGATTTGATATTCTAATTTATGGTACAGTATAAGATTTTTTTTTTTAAAATAGCTGAAAATGTTGCAGAATTTGGTTCCTCGTAACCTAGCTAGATCCTTTGGTTGAATAAATCTGTTTCGTAAAAAATACCTTTTTTTAGTTGTACAAGGACCTGTTAATAAGGATGAAATATTGTAAATTATTCAAAAACCTCCTGCAAAGTGATTTGTAACTTTATTTTGAAAGGTGCTCTAAAAACAAAATTTCTTAATATTATAGTTTTGCTGTCACCATTCTTTGAAATCCTTATTATTGAAGAACATGAGAGCCATGAGTCATCAGCCATCTCTTGGCTGACAGATCGCTGATCCAGCCAGCGCACGTTGACATATGGCCATCATGGTGATACTGCGCAAGCTCTTAAGTGACTCAACCACATGACAAGTGACTACCCGAGAACTCACAGCACGAGAAAGCTGTAGTGCAATGTTGAATGACAAAACATATGACTAGGCTAAAAAAAAACTAGGCTGCAGGAATGGAAAACTCTGTGATTAACCGTACTATTCATTTTAAGTGTGAGAGTGAGTGAGTGAGTGAGCAAGAGACAGAGAGTGAGAGTGAGAGTGAGAGTGAGAGTGAGAGTAAGAGTGAGTGAGAGAGTGTGTGATACAGGAGGACATGTTCTTACTTGATGGTGCAGGGCAGACAGTAGACTATCCAGTTGTGTCTCTAACACTCGGCTGCCCATGTTGACAGAGGCATCAATCACCTGGCACAGACTCTGCCAGGAGGACCAAAACATGACTTTTAATGTACTTTCAACACCATTATCACAGGGAGGATTTTTGTTTCATAATAAAAAATGTATAATTTGATAAATAATTATATGTATTTTGTGCTTACAATAGAATCTTACAATATTGATAAGGGTTGTGCAAATGTGTTAATATAGATCATAACTAGGGGTGTAATGGTACACAAAAGTCACGGTTCGGTACGTTCCTCGGTTTTTAAGTCATGGCATGGTACGGTTCATAGTGAAGGGGAAAATTTAAAAAAACTGCACCAATAAACTTGGTTATGGCATCTGCATTTCTGAAGTCCCAGACAGGGGTTGTTGAAATAGTGTCGTGAGCTGTGTTTGCACAGCTCGTTTTTTTTTCCACAGCAACAGTGATAGTAACACCAGGATGTTGCCTTTTCAAATGCGTGCGGCGTGCATGTTAAAGTGCTGTACGTAGACACGGAGAGCCCTCTCCATAGCCGGATAGCATCCAATATTTTTTAACTATCCGTCAACGCCATGGACCTATTGGTCGACGCAACAGAGATGGCAGGGGCTGTGATTGGTCGTCTAACAAATTCATTCCCGGAATCAATTCTCCGGTTTGACTTTGCGCGTTAATTACTTTGTACATTGTTTACTTTGCACCATAAGGACCAATAAAACACTGAATAAGATTTGAAAAGCTTTGGAAGTTTATTTACAACACTGCTTACATGGTTTGTAGTCAACGTATAAGATAGATCGGGCGGCGAATTGCATCGTGTATCCGACATCCCAACGGAGAGCTGCTTAGGGGTCTCCGTAGTGACGGGGTCGGATTGTAGAGTCGGAGTAGTATACTTTGGCTAAACGGTCCGGGTGGAACTCCGACTTCTAGTTTTAAATTCCGCATCGCAAAAGAAGCCTTTACATTCGCCAAATTAACGCTATGTACGCCACATTTACGTACCGCGGTACACCTCTGTAATCGCTTCGAAGTGCCTGTATCGTGGCGGTTCGGTACAAATACGTGTACTGTTACAACCCTAATAAAAACTATATGCAAAAAAAAAGAAGGAAACCTATTGTGAGGATATAGGTGGCCTTCTCATAATAGTAATGCCATATTGACGGTCAAAGAAAAAAGATATCAATCAGGGTAAAGTAATGTATAGCACTAACAAGTTCTGACAGTTTGGCCTTCAACCCTCCTTCAGTTCTTAACGGTTCAGAACTAAGATGGCCGCAAGGTGAAGGTGGCCCGCGATGGCTCACCTTGCTGATGACGAAATGCTCGTTGTTCTTCTTGTACATGGACAGCAGAGCCGGGAGGAGCCGGGGAATCTGCTCCTCCAGTTTGTCGCTGGCCATGAGGTGGCTCATGGGGCCCACGGCCTCGGCCACCGTCAGCCTGAGCTGGAACAC
This sequence comes from Melanogrammus aeglefinus, assembly GCA_900291075.1. Taxonomy (NCBI): domain Eukaryota; kingdom Metazoa; phylum Chordata; class Actinopteri; order Gadiformes; family Gadidae; genus Melanogrammus; species Melanogrammus aeglefinus. Next base: position 30,594 of record OLKM01000454.1, on the reverse strand, counting down.
ACAGAGGTCAAACAGAGGACATCGGTCAGACCGGCCGCTACTGCAAACTACACTGGGGGCAAGACTAGTTCATGGTCAAATTCAAAAAAAACGTTGAAAAGGATTTTTCACAGCAGGATAGCGACACACAAACAGGACTGTATACATAACAGTCAGCAGATGAGATAAAGAGCCCCAAATAAAGTTAGTATAAGATAAGAATATAAGACTACCATTTACAACAAACCGACCAGAAATACACATTGTTTAAAAATCCTATTAAAATGTGTCCCAGACACACATACAATCATAACACACACACCGATCCCAACGGACCAGGTTCAAGGGCTGAACTTTAAATAGATGAAGAGTGTGTTTCACCATTCCACGACTATTTTACCTCTGGTGGAGCCAGTTTACCTTGTTATAGCTAAAATGGACAATGGAGTCAACCGACTTAAGGGAGGGAACAATCCACTTCCAGTGGATGTTCCTGTGTTTACATGAGGTGTTACCGCATTCCAACTCACACACAGTGTTGAGCAAGACACCAAGCCTGAAAGAGGAAAGGAAGAAAGACTAGGAGAGTAACTGTGTGCGGGATTAGGCAATACAGTAATAAGGTTCCTGCTGTCACTCATGCAGCATAAAAGGCATATTTGATTGGTTTCTTCGACCATAGTGAAAATTACTTGGGAATGTCCCTTGCCTTTCCTATCATTTGGTAGTTTATCTAAGGAGCTAAGTTCTGGGGTTGAGGGATATTCATTCTTCATCATCAAGGTTTATAGTTCAGCCTCTTTGCACACATATCAACCACAAAACCATTCAGGTCGGCATTTGATACAACTCTGATAAACCATCGGAAAATCGTCCAACACATTGAGGTACACTGTGATGAATACGATAATTATGGGAATGGAAAAACCCAAGACTGTGCTAGTAGTAACTCATTTGCCATTCATTCTGACGTCAAAAAAATCCTAGATGCATGGATGCATTCAAAATCTTTGTGGTGTCATGGTACCATCGTTTCAAACGCGGTACTAATGCAAATGCATTAGTAGATCAACGGCAGAAGCATATCAGAGCAAGCTTTCAAAGTCTTGTGACCGGCCATCGGTCTAGTAGTCACATGGTGATACCATGTTACTCCCTCGGTATCCAGCATTTCCCACACGTGAATCACACGGTCTCACCTTGGACTCCCGGCTCTGGAGCCAGCCGTTGAAGAGGATGTCATAGGCAGCATAGATCTCACTGGAGAAGGTGTCCTTCCTGACCGTGGGGTCCGGGGCCTTGTCTAGGTTTGCCAGGTACTCCAAGATGCTGTCGCTAAAATGAGACAGGGCTGTGGCGGGACGGAGGAGAGACAGCAGAGGGGATGAACAACTGAGATTATGGGGGCAAAGTCTCAGAGGGCAGACACTGTCAGCAACTGTTGTAGCTGTTGTTTACAGTTGTTGCAGCTCAGACAACTGTCTGAGCTGCAACGAGCCACAAGAGGTGGCGAATGGAAAAAAAGGGAACATAGTGCAGGGTTAGATGTCACAAAAGACTAAGACACAGCAAAGAGATCTTTCTAGGTTTTTCACATCGCAAGTTAAATCGAATTCAAACAAAAAAAGGAATTGGATTTAAATGTAGACCTATGTATACCTGAAGAGAAGACCCATTTCATGTTGTCCTGCCTGGCCATGCTAAGCATGGGCAACATGGTTCCAAGGATGGCATTGAGAAAGGGCACCATCCCATAGACTGTAAAACACAAACCAAGTGATTAATAAAATATCCATAGACACAAGGAACTCCAGGTGGTTGGATAAATGATGCAAGTACTAATACATATTATTTTATGTTTTATGTTAGATGTAAAAGAGGTGTCCCGTTATACAAAATGAGGTCTAGATGGTTCTGAAGGAGCGGTCCAGCTGTCTCTGTGAATGAGTGTATTCATGTGAGTTGGGATACTTGCCGTTAGAATCTGAGAGGTTCGCTAGTGTCTGAACCACAAAGAAATGTGGTAAGATCCCCGGCTGAAACTTGGTCAGGATCTCCTCCATGATGTCATTGATGTACTTGTTGCCCACGGCAACCAGGATGTTACTAGCTGCCTGCTGCCAGTCAGGGGTTACTTCCTGAGTGAACCGAGAAATAAGAAAAGGGTTGATATTGCAACACACATGCAACCAATGCACACAACTAATCCCTTAACAGGATGATTAAAAAACACACCCACTGGTTTCTAGAAGAAATATACTTCACTTCAAAAGGCTGTAAAAGTTTCTATTTGATCGATTTCACAGGAGTGGCGATGCACATACACTATTTAGGGTCCTAATTGCTTCATCATTCCACTGAAAAAAAAGGTAATCTCTTCTTGGCATCACATGACACCTAATCCAGCCAATCGGAAACAGCCATGACCCGTGTCTCACCATAGGCCAAGCTGTCCAATGAACTCGATGGTAGTGTTTGTTGTACTCCGACATTAACATTGCCATCAAAACAATGCAGGGCTGGGTACCTTGGAGCGGGTCATCTCGTCCGAGGCCAGGGAGATGATGCTCTTGATCCTGGGGTAGCCGACGTCCTCTAGTCTGTCGGCGGCGATGAGCTCGATGGTCTGCAGGATCACCACGCGGTGACTCACCACCAGCTACAGCAGAGGAAAGCAGCACAGCGGAGGATACATCAGTGCGCTGGGCAGGCAGAAACACACTGGACTGTCTTTGGCCCACAGCCAATACGGGTTTGTTCAGAAGACGGGCTTGCCGATACATTTTTTCCGATATTGGTTTTCTTCAGTTCATAAAATATGAATAATTACAGCCTTCAAATATAAACAGTTTATTCAAATATAAACAGTTTATTCAAATATAAACAGTTTATTCAAATATTAACGGTTTATTTTATGAGCAACAAAATGGACATCAGACTGCCCTGATTTGTAAAGTTAGAAAAATGCCAAATTGAAATACATGAGTATATACATAATATATACAGTATATGCACACGCACACGCACACACACACACACACACACACACACACACACACACACACACACACACACACACAAAGTAAGGCTTATGTACAGTAGGTGAGCGGTCTTTGTCAAAAGATCAGCTGTGAACATTGAGCATAATGAAGTTGGTCAAAGAATCATCCCTCTAGTGTGACACATATAATTCTGTTATGAACATCCCACGTTTTTGGCTTAGGGCTTCCGAAAACCACCAGGGCTTGTGAGAGGTAGGGACAGGCCCTAAAAAGATGGATTGGAGGAGGTGAAAAAGTTGGTGACCACTTACCACTTTAAGGCTGGGCGTGTACAAGTTAGCATCTTGCAGATTCACATTGAATTAACAAATGATCAATGACCTTAACTGTCAGCATTCAACTCAGGTCAATACAAATAAAGAATAACGCTCCATTATAGGAATCATGGCTACTGTGATCCGCAATATGATCGGTTGTGTTTTCTTTATTATGAAGCATTTTAACAGATTGGTAACAGCTGATTTACTGGGGATAAAATTATCTAAATTATATGCCTAGGCATAGAAATGAAAGTATATTACATGTGTAGTTTACTGGGCAACAGATATAACTTCTATGGTGTATTTCTATGATAATGTTGCCAAACAATCATCTGACCCAACACAAGACACATATACAGATGTGAGAGTAAGACAAGAAGTCACTGTATCATGGTGAGTGTGTGTGGCCAGATGGTGACATCGAGACTTTGACTGGACTGTTTCATCTGCCTCAAGGTGAATAGTCCAACCGCCCTGCTACGTCCAGGGTGCTTGTTTACCAATCCTACTATGGCCACGCCAAGACCCGCCCAACTGTCTCTGATTGGCCGGGTTGCATGCAACTCAACTGCACGCTTTAAAACTCTACGGTACCATGGCTGTGAGCATTCGAAAGCGTCACAAAATAACCCTAAAGCTAACCCCAAACCTAACCCTAACCCTAACCCTAACCCCAACCCTAAACCACCCCCCAACCCTAATCCTATCCCTAACCCTAACCCAATCCTTGACCCTTACCCGAACCATAGCAGCTAATTTCAAGCCAGTAAAAGCGGCGCAGTAGTCTAATCCATAGACAGTAGAATCAAAGATAGGGGTGACGTGTGTGACGGACCAATCAGAAATAGAGGCGGGCGTGTCTTTTCGGGATATCGGCGTGGCCATAGTAGGATTCGTAATTTCACGTGCAGGTTAGCCACGAGGCTAGGTTGGCCTCAATGCTCAACTCCACAGCAATACATGAGTAACGCTGAATCTCATTATGTGTTGAGTGCAATATGAATCCACCAACACAAGTTCCTCTGATCCTGCTCGTCAGGAATTACTTTGTGAACCAAGCCCAAATCAAATCAACACCAGAATCTAAGACAGTCAGACCAACAAACTTGGCCCTACCTGTACAGTAGATCCTATACATTATAATACCCTAATAAAGCTAATATGTGTTGAAATATGATCATAATCCACTCTAAGGCCTTGCATCTAGATGTCAACAACACTGAGTCATTGCAGTGTATGTATAATTGTTGATCTTATCATTAGCTGCAAGGATAAAAGGGAAGCGCAGTGCACCAAAAACGATGGTCAACACAACCAGCAGTCATTTACTCATCATAACTTCTGGAGGAAATGAAATTAGCAGAAATCCACAGCTTTGAATGAAATAGTACTTCCTTTTATTGAATTTGTCTACCCATTATAACGAGAGCTTGCAGTACTTCGCCAAAGTGTTTGGGGTACATAGATTAGTTTAAAGTTCACAGTTGAGTAACCATTAGGATGGTAGCACCAAGTAGCACCAAGATGGAAGACAGAGCCAAATGTTCCTCCCAACACTTTTTCTTACCTTGGGATGTTTCAGCAGGTAGTCCTGGCACATGGCCAACACTCTGTCCGGCTGCTGCTTCCCCAAGGTCAGGACAGACTTCCTCACCTGCTCCTGGACCTCTGCGTCTTTGTCGTTGGCTCCATCCAGTAGAGCCAACGTCACCTCTGGAATGAGGGCCATAAGTTATACCGATGGACACTTTACACATATTATCCATAATTACAAAATCATTTTCACGATTTCTTACTAAACACATTATCATCAAATCCAATACATACTACGTAATTAAAAAAATGGAAAATAGGATACAATTAAACACAGTGCGAGGGGGCCAAACAACACCCAAGATACACATCAGAGAAAAGATACTACAGCCTGAGTGGGATTTTTACATTTACATTTAGGGTATTTAGCAGACGCTTTTATCCAAAGTGACTTACAATAAGTACATTTGCCATAAGAAGTGCCACAATGTTTCGCTGTCGGTACAGTGAGGACGTTCATAGAACCAAGTGCAAGTACAACAATCGCTAGGCTAACCAATTCCCCATGTTACAGCAATGATAGCAGCTACTGCAGTTGCTACACAGTTAAGTACTATAATACAATACAACACAATACAAAATAATGTACAATGATGGCCAGAAGGGGAGGGCGGCTATGCAGAGTCGAGGTGGACTCTGAGTCTTGGGTCTTTTTCAGAAGATGGTGAGCGACTCGGCGGTCCTGAGAATGGCAGGGAGCTCGTTCCACCACTGAGGTCCCAAAACCGAGAAGGTTGGGGTGACTTTGCTGATCGACCTTTGCTAGCTCTTAGCGATGGTGGTACCAGATGTCCAGCTGAGGTAGTTGAGCGGAGGATTTCAGATATGTAAGGAAGTTCACTTCCTGAGTCACTTGTAACACAGGCGTTCTTGAGGTGAACGTAAAGTGTGCATCGCAACATGCACTCACAAGCCTCCCTGAACTGTGTGGCCAATTAAATCAGAAATTCCTGAAACATTCATTCATGGGCTTGAAGGTGTCCACGTCGAATCAATGCACTGGTCCGAAAGGGTGCATAGCAACCGAGAATGGTTTAAAAAAAGTCCCATTCAAAAATGTGAGAGATAGGGCTTGAGTTTTTTAAGGTTCAATATAGCCCTGGTGAAAGGACTAGGGAATGTGATATGCCCTTTTGCTACAGCTTAATGTGAGCATGTTAACCCAGTTAAGACTGTAACTGTGTTACAGCATCATAGCAGCGTACAGGATCAAGGAAACAAAAAAATACATGTATGCCATACATTATGAATTAATGGCGTGATCAGCGATCGATAATGGCATATCCTGGTACCAATCCCAATGGCTTGTCTCTGAAGCCCATGTGGAGGTGCATTACGATTATTCCTATATTAGCCATAGAACTTACTGCCCTTTTCAAATATATTGATATTTATTTTCTTTGATAGATTGTGTTCAGGTCAATAGGGAAACAACCCACTTCGCCAAGAAATATATTTTTCCCACATCTCACCTTGACAACATCCCTGAATGCAAATCGCTCAGACATATTACTTTTTATTAAGCCTTAGTCTCAAAGAAAGTCCCAACGATACAATTGTATAATTACTCACGTTCCACATCTGTCTCGTCCATGGTGTCTGAGAGAAGAGATGGATGGCTGAGGATGGACTGGCCTCTTAGGACAGACGGTTTGGGAAGATCACAGGACCTGTATTTAATACATATGCATACATACATAAAATGCATATGAACAATAAAAAACAATTCACGTTTAGTTTGATTGATTATCATTGTGACTTCATGTTGTACTTTGATGCACAAGGAAAGACCTGTAGCTTGCGATTTATTTTGACTATTTGTCATCTGGAGAAATATTGAAATCTTATTTAATGTCAACAGTATTGTTCAGCCTGGCATGGTTGCTATAACCACAATGAATAACACTGAATTAACTCATTGTTTTTTGATTGATGAATTCGATATTGTAGTAACTTACACAGTACACACATACACTACAATATCTTAGAAACAAGTCACCCGACATGCATCAACAAGGTCAGGTGATTTGCATTTAGGTAAGTTAAAGATCTGCAATTCATGTTGCAGAAACAATGTTATCATGAAACCTATCATACAACCCCATCCACTATCACACTGAGCTCAAGAGCATAGCAGCCAAGATGCAAGACAACCGATAAGTTGATCAGTTCATATAAGTCCATTCACGTCTTGCAACATATAGCCGTCGTAAATGGTCCGCTGACACATCGTCCAGCGTTGGGTTTAACAAGGTCTCTGTTGGACCTAGCTAACACAGCATGATATCAGCAGCAGTGGCTACGGAAGACCTAGCATCGTTTTAGCACAGATATAAAATAAAAAACAGAAAGCCACCCCGTTGACATTGTCCTACCAGTCGCTTGCCGGCTTCCACCACACAAACACACACACCTCAGAGAAGGTAACCCTTTCCCAGCGTTAGGTTGTCGCTCGGCGTAAGCGGTGTCGTCCAGCAGTACACTGACGGGTCCTCTGCGTCCCCGCTGCTCGTCGCAGGTGTAAACAAGCTGGGTCATGTGCCTCGAGTCAGCAGGAAGGCATCAAGCCGAGGGTCCGCCCACCGCTCATGTCCTGGGCCGCCCACCGCTCAAGCGGAGGCCCGCCCACTCAGCACAGATCTGACACGCATAGAGCGGGTAGTCATTAACTTCAACTATATTATGTTAATTTCTGATAACAGTGAAGAGGATAAGGGAGAGAATAATCTAATAATAGGCTGTCTAGATCTGCTAGGACGATTCATGTTGAAGCTTTTTGTGTTTCAAAGAATTCAATACTATAGGGTTTGGATGAGCAATATTCATTTTCTGAGCAAAAATGTAATAAATGACTGTAATAAATGTAATAAATGACTGAGTTTTGTTTTAGTTTTTTATTATTTCTGAAAAATGAAGCTGTAAAAATATGTGTATTTACAAGCCATTCAGGCCTACAATGTTCAAGGCAATAATAGTGAAGCATTCAATTCCTAAAATAGAACGTCATCAACGCACATTAATCTTTAAATAAGTTGAGCTGCTTAATCAAAACACTGCAATGCAAACCAAAGGCAACAGGTTCAGCTTTTACAAACAAAAAATGGTTTTTGGACATGATCCAAATTGTTGGAAAATGCACCTTTTAGTGTAATCATATGAAATATTAGTATGGAAAGAAACATAACATCACTTCACTTCAATACAAGATAATTGTGTTCTATATTAGCTAACTGTTGCAAGAACAATAGAAAAGTCGGAAACCCATTTGAAGGATCGTCATCCTGCAGGATCAGAAACGGTCAATAAATAAATAGTTTTTTTATGTATAAACATATACAACAGACAGCCTTTTTTGCTTTTGTTCAAATGCATGATTCATGTATTATAAAAGCCCGGGTTTCAATAAAACCACATATCATCCATGCCCACTGTTGAAAAAGTTCCGTCAAGAGTGCAAGAATTGAATTGTCTGAGAGGGGGTCATTTGGCATGTTGTGGATGAAGCAGCTTTTCAAGCAGAGACGAAAGCATCCCCTTCATTGAAACCGGATGTGTGTTTCTGTAATACAGTAGAGGTCCTAAGTCTGCCCCTTTCCGGTAGACCCCCATGGGACCTTTGAGATCGTAAAATATGAATGGGTTTCAATGGAGAGAAAGTAATTATTTTCTGGTCTCAGTCTTTCTATGCCCTGGATTACACATATGTTGTTTGTGGATTTCAATTATAATTTGTCATGCAAAGAAAACAAAAAAAGAATCGCGAAGAAGTTTGATGATTTTAGGTTTTGTGTGAGGCCGTTCTGTGAGCCAGCCCCTCGCTGCTCTTGACGCAAATGATATACGTCACCACTCTTGTACACGGCGATCTCTCTGCTACACTTCACTGTTTTTTTCCCCAAGGGGAGGATAACAGCATCGAAAGAGGTGAAAACCATTATAAGTCAGGGCATGTGTCGATTTTCAGTTATGCCGATGGGGAGATTGACGGTCTTGAGCCTTTAACTGAAAAATTGCACAATAAACGGTCAAACTCAGGGCATTTAATGACTGGGATCAGAAAATAATACATTGATTTCCATTGACTCCCATTCTAATTTTCCTCGCCCAGAGGTCCCATGAGGGGTCTACCGGAAGGGACGTACTGATGAGCGATGTTATGTCCTGTGGCCAACCTCATGCTTCTGTGGTTGGTATGTCTCCAAAGTGTTTCCTGAAAGAGAGAAATTATATCATCACATCATCATCATCAGTAGTAGTAGTAGTAGGAATTGTGGTAGTAACATTAGTAGTATTAGTTATATGATATTTTCTGCAGCATGAGGTATGAGTATACCGGCATGCAGCTTTCTTAATGGTAAGAAAATAATATTAAAACCAGAGAGACAGCACGTGCTATACATTATGGACTGGGTGGGTTAGGGCATAGACCAACATAAGACATACATAGACAACATAAAGATTGACTGCTCCGACCCATTGCTTTAAAAGGGATTTTGAGAGATTTTGATTCAAAAAAGCCCTCCTCTTTATTTTATATAAATTATAGATAATATTGTGGAGTGTGTGTGGGTGATGGCTGGATATAGCAGCCTCACTTTTCCCAAGTCAGACTGAGTGGACTCTGGTGCTGGATTAGGCTCCACATCTGGTGCATTGAGCAATCCATGTGCACAAGTTAAACCAGCCATCAGCACACGCACTCCCAAACACGCACAAAACGAGGTGGAGTTTGCCCAGCCACCTAAGCGGCCTGTAGCAATAGCCATATTGAGTTGTGTAGCCAAGACCAACCCAAGAATTAGGAAGGGGCTAATCTTTATTCAGTTTCATCATATCCCGTCATTCTCTATGACTTTTTTTGTTTTGTTTATTCGGTCATATCGCCTTACTCGTTTTTAGTGAGGGGGGCTTTGTCGCAGGTGATCTCATTCTTCAGCTTCCCCTCTGATTGTTGCTGGTGTATGCTGCCTCTTGGAGTGTCAAGACCCTTTAAATTCAGATCACTACAGACATATGCACATACAAACACACACAGACATGTACACAGGACAGACAGTCACTCACACATATACACACACACACACACACACACACACACACACACACACACACACACACACACACACACACACACACACACACACACACACACACACACACACACACACACACACACACACACACACTTCTGTGTTAATGTACTGATGAGGACAATGAAGTGAGGTAAATGGGTGTCAAAATCTACTCAGTTGTTTCTCGGCTGAAAGATGTTTACGCATCTTATTCTATTTATTGCACGCCACTAATGTGTCCAAAGCCCCCATCGCGCTATCCTGTGATCATTCATCAAACACAGAGACTGATGAACACATACCCATCAGTTCCCCCTTCCATTGTCTTTTGGCCTGGGGTCTTTCGACCAAACACTTTAGTGGCGATGAACATCAGGAGACCACAGTTATTGGTGTAGCAACAGGTGGCATCCACCACAAGCAACAGCACCAAGAAGATCACCATAACGATGGCCACCACGCCCCCTTTGGTCATGCCCGCTGCATGAAACAAAACAAATGGGAGGGAAGAGAACAACATGAAATAAATACGAGACACTGGACATTTTAAGTTGTTCTTTCTTAAGTTGACGTCAAATTGATCACCTAAAGTGGCCAGCATACTAAAAACAATGTACTGTCATGTTGTATTTGGCGAGTTATGATGGCCCAATGATGCAGTAGTGTGGACTTGCCTGCAACCAAATGGCATTTGGACCAATTTTAAGTAGTGCAAATAATGTTGTGCTAAGCTTCCACACATTGCAACATATAAAACCTGTAACCTCATATTTTACTTTAGTATATGCTACACGTGAACCTCCTAAGATGACGCAATTTGATTGATATCTCAAACTCTGGATTTTGTTTTCATCGGGGAGCACGCGTGGCGGTCTTCTCATCACGCTAATAAAAACAAATAAACCGCTATTAAAAACAAATAAGTAAAAAAAAGAGTCTTATCTTGTATTTTTGGAGTGTTCACGTGCAGTATATACGAAAACAATTATTCACCCCAGGCTCCGTTGTAATTGTAAATTATCTCTTGTCTAAAGTTTGTGTCTTTATTCTTTGAAACGTTCGTTTTGGTGGTGAGTACGTGGCGTCCACGCACCGGGCTGCTTCGAGACACTGAAGCTCAGCTCAGCGGGAATGGACGAGCCGTTTGCGTTGACAGCCTTGACTTCCAGGCGATAGTCTTCCCCGAACGCCAGGTCTGAGAGGGCGATGACGGATGTGTCGGAAGGCCGCTGCTCCTCCTTCCATCCGGCTCCCTCTCTCTCCTGCATACCGCACAGGAGTGAAGGACTCGAAGGATTATACTTTGACAGACGGAAGCAGCCTCAAAAGGAGGGAAACAGACTAAAGAATTTGAACATGGAAGAAAGAGGGTGGGGGATTATAAATGTGTACATTTATGATGATCTGGAAGCACCTGGGGAATGTTCCATGGTTGCATGGTACGGGTTAGCTTCTAGCCAGATCGATTTCTATTTTGTTTCTATTTCGTTTCACTTCAAAATTTATTACCACTAAAGAAACCGACACCAGACCATGGGTCGCAGATTTTTTTTTCAAACAGGGCAGAGATTCATGGTCTGGAACTAGAAAGTAAGCTTCCTACAAATGCGTGGATAATTCCAAGTAAAGATGTATGCACTGTACAGGCCTACATTTTACAGTAGTTTAAAAAATGAGAGACCCTGAACGCAGTAATAATCAGAGCTTCCCATCCAAAACTGCAACCGAAGCCGTACCTCTCTGTATCGTACTGTATAGTGCAGGAGAGGAGAGCTGCCTCTCTCCAGCTGGGCCACAGGGACAGAGAGGGCGTTCCTGTCCATCTTCATCCCATCTGATGAAAGAACTGGGCGGTCCGGCTCGCCTAAGACCACCATGACGGGGAGGAAGACAATAAAAGGAACGTTTAAAACACTGTTATTTACAAGTAACCTCCAAAAAACGTTCTTCAAGGAAGGGTATACAATAGTTCCTCTGGACAGTCTTTTCAAAACAGTGACGACGTATTAGCTGAATATCTGAGACATGGATGAAAAAAAATATATACATAGAGAGAGAGAGAGAGAGAGAGAGAGAGAGAGAGAGAGAGAGAGAGAGAGAGAGAGAGAGAGAGAGAGAGAGAGAGAGAGAGAGAGAGAGAGAGAGAGAGAGAGAGAGAGAGAGAGAGAGAGAGAGAGAGAGAGAGAGCTTGTGGATAGTAAGATCTCCTACCTCCTGTGATGTGATGACATCACAGGCATCAGTGTCAGGTAGACAGGGGATGTTGTCATAACAGGACGTTGGTGCGATGACAGGAGGAAATGGGTAACGGTGAATGCATGTCATTTATGTAACATACCCCCACTAACATATTATTAATTCGTCCAACAGAATCATACATATGCACTTCAACTGATTTTGGATTTGGATTAAATAGGAGTTTATGGCTCAAGCCATATTCAACGTTGATGATAAAAACTGGTTATATTTTTCAATTCTACACAATAAATATTTGTATTTGGAGTTATTACGTAAAAACGATTTGATGGCACTCAGCACTTACGGATGCCCTGGCTTCGTACTTCCTGCGTGGTTGAATACTGGCCCAGGCCAACAGAGTTCATGGCGGCCAGGCGAACGGTGTAGGTGGTGTAGGGAGTGAGGGAAGGTATAGCAAGGGGATCTGAAAGCACAGCATGCACGCACATACACACATATTAGCACCCATAACATACTAATGATGTAAGATAACACTCATTGACCATGGACATGACAGTAGCAGAATCCTAGCTCTAGTGACACATAACTATATTGGTTATTGTTGACTGAGACTTACCTGAGACCGGGAGAACAATCTCCTCCCACTTTTCAGCTGAGCCCCGCCTCCACTGCAGAACAAAGCTGCTGATTGGTGTGCCCCCACTGATGGGCTGGGATTTGAGGGAAAAGACCAATGAGGTGGCTCTGGGAGTGACAGACACTTCTTGAGGAGGGCCTGGTTGAGCTGAGAAGTTTGATTGGTGGATACAAGACATTGGTCACTATCTTCAGTATTATTGAGCGTTCTACAACACTATGAAATTTATGCAAGGTATTTTAAGCTGGTAATGGATGAACTGTTTACAAAACCAGAAGGATGCTATATTGTGACTTTAAATGCTTATCAATCATCAAATATTATATAATACGCATACGCATACGTCATCTATATCAAGCACAGACACACACACAGACACACAGACACACACACAGACACACACACACACACACACACACACACACACACACACACAGACAGACAGACAGACAGACAGACAGACAGACAGACAGACAGACAGACAGACAGACAGACAGACAGACAGACAGACAGACAGACAGACAGACAGACAGACAGACAGACATACATAATATATACACTTACTGAGCACTGCAACATCTCTTGATGCATTGCCTGATGCGCTGACAGCCATGCAGGAATACAGACCGCCATCAGAGGGCGCCACCTCCGCGATGGTCAGCACACCATCCCGAACATGCGCTCTACCAGACGAGTCCTGACAGAGACAGCCAGTACATCGTATCAGTCAATCAATATCTGAGTGATAATCAATTGCCATCATGCGCGCAGATGGCACTAGGGACGGGGGAGATATGACCCCCTCACTCAGATTCCTAGTGCCCCCCCACTGTCCCTACAAAAGGCGACAAACATCGCCGGCAAAACGGAGGCTTCCGCCTCTTGAAATGTCACTGGGACATGTCTTACAAAGTGCATATGCTGATCTTTCTGCGAGACAGTGAAATACTCCCACACGACATAACTGTGTGTGGGAAATACTCCCACACGACATTTTCTTTAAATTTTATTTGTAAATCAAACCACAAGTGCTCGCTGGCGGCTAATTTCTTTTTGTGTAGTATCACTCCGCAAGCGTCCTCGGTTGGTAAGCGACATCAACGTCTTTGGTGACTATTTCTCAGTTGATCAACGAATGCTGGTGGTAATGTAACAACTGGTAACAAATAAATTTGAAAAGACACACCTTGTGAAGTTATTTCTTTGGCCATAGTTTCCATATGCTAAAGACGTGTAGTTCACCGTCATGCAGGCTGTGTTTAGTAAAATTAATAGTGATCTGTCTTCGGCGCATTTAGGCCTATCTGCCTAAGCCCACGTTGAAATAATTTTGATGTTGAATGTCGATGGCGCAGTTGAAATAAACAGATTGATTTCATACAAATCATGAAAGCCTCTCCCTGTGTCATTGCGTGTGCGTGTAGCCTATACGAGGTGCGTGGGTGCATGTCTGCGTGCGTACATGCGTGGGGGGTTAGGGTTTGTTTCCCTGGCACAAAAGGGGGAATAAATAACATCGGTGTCGGCCAAATTGTTATTTTAAACATCGGTATCGGCCCAGAAATTCACAATTGTTGCCTCCCTAATTCCAATATTAAAGGGGACATATTATACCACCAGGTGGGAGCGTGATTTAGCCTGGCTCCGCCCGCCCACCTACTTCCGGCCAAATTTCATTTTCCCTTCTGAGGCTGGGGCTTGATAGTGGGATTTTGCCCGAACAAATTTCTGTGTGACCAATCAGCGAACAGGGGAAGTGGCTGAGAACGATGACGTCGAAGTTGTGCGCGAGTTTCAGTTGTATCTCTATCCTTACTATTGAATATTAATGTAGAATTTGTAATTGTTCCTTGAACTCTAAATTTAGATGAACAAAACCTGCAGCTATCGTTGACAGACATCTTCACGCGTCATCTGGTTTTGTTTGTGTACACAGCCTGCGTATGCGCGCAACGTAGTTTCCGGCCTGTCACGGCGCATGACATACGTCACGACCAAACGCTATTGCGATTGGTTATGGCAGATCCAGAGTGGCACTGGGCAGATCCAATAGTTTTAAACTTTAACAGACACCCGCCTCCAAGTGAGTGAACGTTTGCAAATGAAATGAAGTACGATGGTCTGGTAGCACCAGGCTAAGCGTGATTAGCCTTACAAGCCGTTTCAAAAATCTGCCCCATATGACATCACTAGTGGGCGTGTCTATCTAGATCAGTGCTGGATAGATGGCTTTTTAGTGCAAACCATATATTACGAAAGTAACTACTTGAGCGCTAGTTAAAGCCCAGATTACACAAAAATAACTTATTGAGTTCAAATCATTTGCTGACAGCTTTGTCCCCCCCAGTTCAAAAATCTGCACCCCTGATTGCCATGTACGTTGTCTACACTGTAAAGTACAGGGTCAGTGTCTTCATCTGCGTTTGGTCCTCATCTTAACCACATCATCTGTTTAATGCCACCCCTCTCATTGTTTTGAAGGTGAATGCTTGCGTGCAATATTGGTATGCCCAGTCAGGTGGTTCTACCGCCTTTCTGGTCGTCACTTTGCAAATTGACATGCACTTATTTATTCATTTGACCATTCTCGTCACCTGGAGACATTGACGTATATACAGTGGCATATTTAATAGTTTTATTTTTCCGCAGCATTTAAAATGTGTGTGTGTGTGTGTGTTTGTGATTCCTCACCATATTGTTCCTGCTCTGCTTGTGGATCCAGTAGAGCTGTGGAAACGGATGACCGGTGACATTGCAGGACAGCGACACGTTGGAGCCCCATGACACCTTCTTCTCCTCCGCACTCACATATACCTCTGGGGCCTCTGTTTAATTACACCCGCACACACACACACACACACACACACACACACACACACACACACACACACACACACACACACACACACACACACACACACACACACACACACACATACACCCCCCCCCCCCCACACGCACACACACCACACACACACACACACACACACACACACACACACACACACACACACACACACACACACACACACACACACCTTATTCCTTGGTTTGGCCTTGAAACAATAATGTGCACTTCAATGCAACTGAGTGACTTATTAATTGCTACTTTAGTGACGTAAACTATGCCTAAGTATTGCAACTCAACACAGGGCACCGATTAGTCATTTAGAATGTGAAATTCTGATGTTTCACCAGAGAGGATGCTGTTTCAGTGATATGATCGGGTTATTTTCATTTTCAACTTCTTGGTTGAGTGAACCAAACTGACTGTGATCGCATTTGAAGAGTTATCAAATTTTTATGTCTCATTTGCGATTTTAGGCGCATTGGCAAAATGGCAAAATATTTTTTTCACAGATGTTTTTGAATCGTTGTACATGTAAATTACATTCAATGTACATGTAACACGTAAATACTCTCCCCTTTCATGGGAATAGCCTCAACATGTTGACTGGTTAGCTGTGAAAGTACAACACACAGGCGGAACCCACCGGAGACGTGCAGCTCAATGGTGCCGGTGCTCTCTCCGATCTTGTTGCGGGCCGTGCAGATGTACTCCCCGTAGTCTGCCCTGCTCACAGCGCAGATGGTCAGCTCACTCTGGTCTGAGTTGAACCGATAACGCCCAAGGTCAGACTGTCCCGGCCTGCGTAAAGACATTTTTTTTTTTTGAAATATGCTACCAAAAACATTTGCTAAGAAGGAACATCTGCATACATTGTCAAAATACTTATTGTCAAAATAATTCCACGGAACTTCTCCCCCTTTGCTCTC
Organism: Melanogrammus aeglefinus; assembly: GCA_900291075.1. Lineage (NCBI taxonomy): Eukaryota > Metazoa > Chordata > Actinopteri > Gadiformes > Gadidae > Melanogrammus > Melanogrammus aeglefinus. The sequence goes on along the minus strand of OLKM01000454.1, from coordinate 14,015 downwards.
GGCTGAACGATTATAATTACAATTGTATCATGAAAGGTATCTAGTATTGCAATCTTCGTCTTTTCTTCATATATTTTCTGTTCTAGTCTATTGAGTTTTGCTTATGAAATAGTGGGATGAATATTTGGTCCGGCTTGCCTCTGTAAACAAATTCACCAACGCTAGCTAAAAAACATCATCAAAGTTAGTTTATTAGGTGTCCCCTAAAGGACACCTAATAAACTAAACTAAAAAGCTAACCTTTTCATTTTGTCATCGACATCTTTAACAATAAGGAGAGGAGAGAGGGGGGAGTCAGGAAAGAGAGAGGAAGGGTGAGAGGGTGAGGGCAGACTTCTCATTCTCCGCAACATTAACAAAGCTGATAAGCAAATGTGCAGGAAGTACCCTTATTTTTGTCTCAAGTTCAAGCACACACACATGCCAACATAACACACACACCACTGTCAACACCCCCCCCCCCCCTTTTACTCCTTACTCCACAAACACACACACACACACACACACACACACACACACACACACACACACACACACACACACACACACACACACACACACACACACACACACACACACACACACACACTTACGTGATCCAAGAGATGTTTGGTGTAGGTTGTCCTTCCACCAAACACAGTAAGGAGATGTTGTTATCTGCTCCAGCCATTACTCTCTTTATCTTCTCCTTTAGGATCACCGTTGGTGGGGCTGAAAAAGGATAATTCAGTGAGCATCCAAGATGTTGATTTTACTATTGAAAGTACCATTAAAGTTATTTCACAATGACACCAATGTTCCTAAAACATTGCAAATGAGGAAATACTTGAGGAATTGCCTGCCACACTTACAGCTGCATTGAAGCATGTGTATGACTTGTATGACACCATTTTCAAAGCGCAAAATAAGCTGTATATCGATGTTCACCTCAAATAAAGACATCCGGAATTGTGTTTGGGTTTAAAGGAATGAACACAAATACGATTGATTGTAATCATTATTAATTACTCACATTGAATACATGCATGGCTATATGAGTACTGCACTGCCATGGCATAATTCCAACATTTGAATCCTACGTAAAGCGATCCCCCACTGCAGCTCTAGTCATCTGTGCTGTTCTAATGATATAGATTACTTTATTTTTCCTGGAATGATGAATTATTAATAATAAAATACTTATAAATTCGCTCCCAGAGACTTCCTTCAAGGTAACAAGACCAGCCTTTGGGTGGTCCATAACCTTGAGACTCTAGAAATGCGTGTGAAATGTGTGAAACCAGGACTTACCGTTGACCACCACAGAGATCTGCAGCTTCTTCTTAATGGGTCTTTCTCTGATCGTGGCATGACAGGAGTATGTGCCCGCATCATCTTTCCTCACGTTCTTAATGCGGAGTGAGTTGTCCTGCAAGCGCGTTACACGGTCTCCCTCTTTGACGGCCGGTAGCGCAAACATAGAGAAAGAGAAGTACAAACGGAAAAGTGAGGAACTAGGGTTGCAACAAGAGAGAAACTGACACATTTAGATGCAAAGTTCACCTCCTTGTGAAGGAAGCTTTTTATTTCAGAGATACAAGTGGAGCTAGAAGAAGGGCAAGCGCTGCAGAGCTGTGAGGTTCAAGTTATACCTTCTGAGATAAAGCGCCAGTTACGGCATTTCACATGGAGTCTTGCAAAAATAGCAATTGCTGCTAACCCTGGCCATAACCCTAACCCTAGCTCAAATACAAACTCTTGAAACGAGAACCAAGCTGTAAAGCTTAATAGGAATAATAAGAAACCCCAACCCTACTACCAAATTCAAAAACCATAGACCAAACCCTAAAACCTAAAACTAATAGGAAACCCTCACCTTAACAACAAAGCCTAAAACCAAAAAGCAAACCCTTATAGGAAACCCTAACCCTAATTAAGAAACCAGAAACCCCACGCTAAACCCAACCCTAACTCAAAATATTTTTGATCACATAGCAAATTAACCAACTATACAAAATAGATTTTTCGTTATCTTATGGTGTGTTCCTGAATCCTCGGACGCCAGCCTTCCGAGTTGCAATTTTGACGTCATTTTCGGTCTCAGAGCGTTCCTGTTCGTCTTTGTGATCGTGTCATGAAATTGGCTAGTCATTGTTTATTGGGGGTCATCCCTATGTTCCCCAGGTCCTATGTTCCCTGGGTGCAAAGGGTTAGGGTCAGGTTTAGGGTTATGGTTAGGGTTAGGGTGAGGCTTAATCCTAAATCTAACGCCAACCATAACCAATCGGAGGAGAGACATTCTAATCAATCACAGGCGATTCAGAGGAGAAAAAGGCGGTACTTGCCGCTGCCAGCCTATGAAAAAAAGATTTGCTCACAGGGTCCTATGTTCCCCGGTCACATACAAAGCGGAGAACATAGGACCCGGGGAACGTAGATACGCTCCTGTTTATTGTTAGCTACATTAGCCTCTTTAGCAAACCAGCCCGAATACAAACAACACAACTTTACATTGTATTGCATGCACAATAAGACCATGCAATGCATAAATTGGTTATCGGAATAAAGTAGCAATGCAATCAAGTGTATAAGAGCAATTAAAAGCGACATTAAAATGACCAACGTGGTACAAAAACAAAGAAAATAAATCTCTTCACGGGTGCAGCCACTTTTGTTGAGAGCGCCATCACTGCTCTCGGTCCATACCGATAGATGAAGACGAAGAGGGGGTGTGCCTCCGGGACATGCCACAAGAAATCTGGAAGATTTTCTGACTTCCGACTCGGAAGGCTGGCGTCCGAGAATTCAGGAACGCAGCTTTAAGTTATCCTCAGCCCCTAGTCAGCATCCACGCTTTACAGCCTAAGACCAAGCCAGGCTGCCAGGCAACAGCGAGCAAAGGCACCAGGGCAGAGACCCTGCCCCGGATGATCGTAACCAAAGTACGACGCTGGTCCTACCGTGAGAAGGGATCACCTGCTCGTCCCGCCACCAGCGTACATCCACTTTTGGCAGGCCGGATACCAGGCAGGGCACCATGCCATCTTGTCCTTTCAGGAACTCATGGTACAACTGGGTGGCACCGAAGGACGGACCATCTGGAAAGCAGCATTGCGAAACATTACCTCAGTTCCTCGCCCCACCACCTATCTGGTAACCTCTTTCATCCAGAACATGCAGACCTGATTTCACGTAAGGCTTTTGATTTGTTGAAACATACACGATAAATACTGTGACGTTCGGGGGGAAACAATCATAGATCAACCAAACAATCAAGTGTAGTCAAATCTATAATCGTTAGAGTAATATCTGCAACTCAATATGATTCACCCACTATTTTCACTAAGCACTGTGAGTGTGTGTGTGTGTGTGTGTGTGTGTGTGTGTGTGTGTGTGTGTGTGTGTGTGTGTGTGTGTGTGTGTGTGTGTGCGTGTGCGTGTGTGTATGTGCGAGGGCACATGCGTGTACGACGATATCTCTGTAGTTGTGTGTGAGTCTGTTGCATGTGAAGACATAACTATTCATGGGGCCTTGGGTGCGTCTGCATGATCTCCGGTCTCACCGTAAACGTATATATTTGTACTGATCTGAGCATTGACTCCGCTATCAAATGTGCACAGGCAGGTGTAGCTGCCCGCGTCCTCCAACGTGGCATTCCGGATGTCCAGCGTGGAGGACTCCTCATCAATTTCGGAAACCATGTCCTCATCTTCAATTTCCTTGCCGTCCTTCTGCCAGGTGATATCTCCCTCACCACCGGCTGTCAGGGGAAAAGAACCACAAGTGTGTTCTACAGCAGCGACAGACTTGCGGTCCGTCAAATGATTGCCTGGTCGACGTTGTGTTGTTGTGATACATAAGTGACAACAGCAAGAAAGCCTGAGATATGCCAGAGATGGGGCAGCCCCAGTTTAGGCACGGATGCACAGAAGTTTTGAACCTTATCTTAAATATCATATTGTTAATGAAATAAAAGGGTATTTATAATATGGGAGGAAGCTTACCTTTACACAGAAGCATATGATCTACTCCTATTTCAATGTCAGATTTGCTGGAAATTATAGACATTTTGGCTTCTGCATACAGAGGGAAGAGGTGGACCAAGCATCAGTGCTAGCTTATGCACAAGAAAGTCATTTTACTACAAAACAGGAAGAAATGGTTGGTCCAACAGGAAGAAGGTCGTATAGTGAAAGACATATCCTCATAGATATCCTCTCTACATACCCTTTGGTGAGCTGAGGGCAGCCAAAACCCCATTCTTCAAATCAAACCTTTATTTTCTGATTAGGGAAATTTCTTATACTTATACTGCCATTTTATGCCGGAATTTATGAATAAAATCTGTTAGTTATGAACATTGAATGCATCAAAGAGTAGCCTTTCCAAATTATGAATACACCTGCGAGCATCTTATCTATTGGAAGCAATTTATCCTTCCATAAACATAACATAAAAAATCATAATGTCATGCCGATTTCCATTCTTACCTGTTCCAGACACTTGCCCCAATACAAGCAAAACTGTCATCTTCAGCACAAGAGTGGATTGGTGCATCATCTTCAGCTGGCCTTCTTATTTATTTATCAATCTATCTATCACTTTTCAAGCTTTTCAAATCTAAAATCAACACAAAATAAAAAATGAATGCTGTGGAGAAAATTCAAAATGCTAATGGATAAATGCTAATAAGTTAATAATGGGCCAAGTAGTCCCGTATCCTATGTGCTGTATGAAAAGGGTCCGCCAGCAATGTGTCTGGTCAGACAAACGGTGGTCGTTGCTACTGCAGCCACTCAGCTCTTCAGAAGGAACACACAGCCACACAGGGGTTTATATAGGGACTCGAGAGGACTGAGGAGAGGACCAGGAAGACATGAAGGGAGGTCTGAGATGGGCGAGGGAGGATAAGTTAGAGAGAGAGAGAGAGAGAGAGAGAGAGAGAGAGAGAGAGAGAGAGAGAGAGAGAGAGAGAGAGAGAGAGAGGAGAGAGAGAGAGAGAGAGAAAGTGAGAGAGAGAGAAAAAGTGAGAGCGAGTGAGTGAGTGAGACAGTGATTGAGTGAGAGTGAAAAAGTGAGCGAGTGAGTGAGTGAGACAGTGATTGAGTGAGTGAGTGAGTGAGTGAGTGAGTGAGTGAGTGAGTGAGTGAGTGAGTGAGTGAGTGAGTGAGAGATCAAGAGAGAGAGAGACACTATCTAAATCAGCATCTGTCTCCCCTCCACATGGCTATCTTCTGTACACACTCAGAACGGTGGAAACCTTGAGCCACAATCTGGGGACAAAAGCTTAAAATCAGTCCTCAAATAGGGGATGTTAGATCCCGGCAAAGGAGGAAACATCCTTATTTTTAGGTGAGGTCAAAGCGGCCTAAACGACAAACCAAAATGTGTTTCTGTGGGGAGGGTTAACCGCCCTATCTGCCTCTATGTATTAGAATAGTTCACATCTCGAGCTCTTCTACTGATCTTCAGAATCAGATCAGTGAACAGACGCACCACGCCCCAAGGGGGCTAATCGCTGTGTACACAAAATCATGGAGAGAGACAGACTGACTGGCTGAAGGAATATATGCACACGCACATGCGTAAACACACTATGTATTCCTAGACACACAGATAAACACACACACACACACACACACACACACACTCTCAGACACACACACAGTCGACTGTAATCATCAGTCATTTCAGCACTCTGAATTGGACTGAACTCTGATTAGTTTTTGTTCTTGTTGTGGTCATAATTCATTAACCATGATGGAGACAGATGTCAGAGGTTAGGGTCGCTTTTGAGGGAAACAAAGACAATGATGTTTGTTCAACATTTGTCTTAATACAGTTTTGATTTCACTGCCGTGTATAGATGTCTATGTGGACGATAATTTTTGAATATAACCCATTAAAGAAAATAGATGAAAAAGTTGAATAAACACACAGATAGACAGATACAAAGACAGATACACACACACACACACACACACACACACACACACACACACACACACACACACACACACACCACACACACACACACACACACACACACACACACATACACATGCACACACACACTCACACACACTTTTACTATCTATGTCATTTCAAGTCTCTGACCTGACTTGAACTCTTTTTACATTGTTGTATTTTCAGAAGTAAACAATTCACTAACTGCTGACGCAGTCTTCTTTCATCACACATCACTTAAATGTCAGATGCATCTTCTTTTGATTCCTATCTGATCCATTTATGTTATTACGAAAATGTGATTTTTATTCATTCTCTGAGGTGTCTTGGGAACATCCAGAAATAATTACTATCTATTTCTAATCTTCAAGAGAGCTGTATAAAAAAAAAGTTTTCATATTTGTACAACCACAATTCAGTGGAATAAACATGTTAGGACTTGGTAAACGTTCCCATTGCCATCTGTACGGCTCATAATGCAATCATCACACTGGACAAATTATTATACAACACAGTCATTCCTGATGCCCGAGGTATGCCGTGGGATTCAAACCCCATTTTCTAGCTTATCTCATCCATCTACTATCTTATAAACTGACTGATTGAGAGAAGAGAGCGGTGTGTAGTGTACATGATCTAAATTTTAAATTGTGTTTTCAATGATTTCCACAATTCCTATTTTCAGTGGTTTTCAGCGGCTCCTTTTCAACCAAAGCACTAAACACATAATGATGTACAGACACACAAACAAATATACTCTCACACACACACACACACACACACACACACACACACACACACACACACACACACACACAACACACAAACACACACACACACACACACAACACACACACACACACACACACACACACACACACACACACACACACACACACACACACACACACTTTGTTTGTACTGTTGCTGCTATGTGAATGTTGAGGAACCAAGCCTAAGAATTTTACTCTTGTGTACTGTACAATAAGATGTAATAAAAGTCATTCTGATTCTGACTCTCTTTCTCTCTCTCTCTCTCTCTCACAACTCTTTGATGTGACGTCGATGCCAGTTAATGCTTGCTTGCCAGGGCACCATACCTTTCTATTGGCTAGTACCTCCCTGGCCCGCGTTGCTGACCTATCAGCAGCACCGTACTATAGAGTCCATGGAGGCCACCCATCAGGCTGACTATCACACAGCCCTCATTTTGGCCCATTACCCTGGAGTGTGCAGCTAATGATGGCTATTAACCCACCCAGTGTCAACGCCAATCGGGACTCGTTTGAGTCGCCTGCTGCCAGTTTAGACCAGACACACCCACGCCTTTCTCCAGTAACACACAAACACGCACACACGCACATAAACATATAGGACTGTGGCATTTTTATTCAGCAATCCATTATGCTCAAGGGTATGGTTGGTAAATACGTCGTTTAAAAAGGGCAGGGATTTTAGGAGGTCGATCTTTGAGCACGGTCGACCGTGGAACACGGTGTACAATCCCAAACTGCTCACTTCTAACTTTCTACTGGTGGCTCAACATAGTGCAATAATGTATCATGACCTGCAAGGGATGCCAGACTGCCAGCTCAGGGTCACACACACACACACACACACACACATACACACACACACACACACACACACACACACACACGCACACGCACACGCACACGACACACACCACACGCACACGCACACACACACACACACCACACACACACACACACACACATACTTTTTGCCAATTGTTGCAACTTGCGTGGGGGGAATATTTAGATGCTAATGCTTGCTGCTAATCAGTTTGTTTATATTTTCATGCTGAGTTTACATATTGAGGGTTATAGGGAGTTTGTGTACATTTGTCTGTACGTAGGGTCCATCTTGTTGAAGTTGTACAGAGTGCAAAGCCAAACAAGGCCCCTGTGTAAGCAGAAAGACACGTGCTTACACATACACAGACACACACACACACACACACAGACACAGACACACACACACACACACACACACACCACACACACACACACACACACACACACACACACACACACACACACACACACACGACACACACACACACACCACACACACACACACACACACACACACACACACACACACACACACAGTGTTGACCATTCCATGCTGCTATCTTTGTCTCTAGGAGGAATAAATAAACAATTGATGGAAAACAATGGGTGGTGCTGCCGTGCCAAATAGCCACACTCAAGCTTTTCCTCAAAAACACTAACAAAGGGGACAATCCAACGTCAATCAGACATGTTGGTTTATACGCAGCTGGGCTGTAATGTAATGTGCATTTGAGGGTATATTGAGTCTAATATTAACACATACCCTTACCCTATCTATATATATTGATTTATTTATGCATGTGCAACATTTGGTGAATGTACGATTATGTCAAATGTCTCAATAACATGTTTGTGTTGTTCAGGGTGAAAAAAAAGTCAACACATGCTTAATAACTAATATTCCAAAAGCAACTATAACATTATTAAAGCCATCTCGTGAGTTGGCTCATGCCTAATACATGCACTAAATATCTGCCATTACCTCAAAATGAAAAAAAAACAGCAAACAGGGTAATGAAAAAAGGGTGCTAAAGGGCTGTGAAACCACCAAATAACCATCACATCTACCATCATCTACCAAACAGCACTGCGTTTGTCTCCCTGGGGACTGCATTTCCCCCCCACATTACGGGCCCTGGCTCGGATTCATTCAGTCTCATCCTATGGTCTGCGGACTACAGAGGAAATACTGTAATGCTGCTGACGCATAAAGATAAGCATCGCTGACCGCCAGCACGACCCCTCAGGATGGTATGTGTGTGTCTGTGCACATAATGTGCGCACGAAAGCCACCACCCCTCCGGCCAGCTGAGTGTGACCAGGGTGACGTACACCCAGGATTCCAGTCTCCGGCCTCCGCCTGTAATTCCGCACTGTTGTGTACATGTTGTGCATCACACAGCAGACCCGACGTAACAGGGAATCTACTGTATTATCGACAGGCGCCACCAATATAGGCCTATACACACACGCGACCCCATTGTTCTGACAACTCGAAAATGACAATGCAGATGCCTTGCTATATATAGCGGATTTTTAGCCGACTTTATACCTCCGTTGTTAGCTACGGAGGTTCAACCGACGCTGTTTGTTACCTATGCCAAGCCATTGTTGTCCCATAAACAGCCTCATTAAAAAAACACAACTCCCTGTGTCGTCTCCTCGCGTTTATTGGGAGTGTGTATGGAGTTTGGCGGTGTTGTTGTCCACGATGGAAGCACAACCAACGTTATTTTCAAGAAGTCTTCGGAGAACCGCCCTGCTGCAGCACCTCATGTTTGGTGACGGTGTGGGTGCGACCGCCCAAACTATTGCTCCAGCTCTTTCCTTTCCTCTCTCTCTTTGTTTTCGCAGGACCAAAACACTATAGTGCATTAGACACACGGATACAGACAGAACGATGCAGCGGAGGACAAAGGCGCCCTCTGCATCTGTCCTGTCCGTCTGCCTTCTGTAGCCAGGCTGTCTGTCTGTTTTGAAGCCAGGTTGTCAGTCAGTTATGTGGTCCCCACCTATTGTGTAAATCACGTAATTGGTCCATAGATGCAAAGGAGCAGCGTTCCTCTTGACACAACTACTTTTAGACTTAAATTATAATTAGAAGTATTTTTTTTTAATATATTTTTGTGACGTTAATCTATCTATTTCAAAATGTGTTCAAATGGTGGTTGAGGCCAAACAAATTCAAGTAATAATTCCTCCTTCCCACCATTGGGCTTTGTCTGTGATGTAGCCTACCAGAAAATAAAATGTAACTTAATATATATATATGGAAATGCTAACAATTATTGATAGCCTATTCCAATAGGGCCTATGTTATATCCAGGGATGAGCATTTTATCTAATACATGTATTTAAAATACTATAGTATTTTAAATTAAAAAAATTCTACTTTGTAGTTTGTATTTTATTAAGATGATGAAAATGCCTTCGTATTTTGTACCAAAATACTATTGTATTTTTGTATTTTCAAAATACTGTAAAATATTTTCTGTCAAACGGTGAACAATATTAAATCGGATTTGCAGACCTCAGGTCACCATGCTATTAAGCCCAGTAATATTCCGATCTATTTGCAGCAGTAGAGGCAAGCTTTGAAAGAACAGCATGCCAACAACCCTCAGTTCTGCTGCTCCACACGTTTCTGCGCATTATAGGTGATAGGTTTACTGCGCGATAAGTGGTAGGGTTTTACAGCCAGAATTCGGTGCGATCTAGAACTTCGACACAAGTAAGATATGAAGCGATCCATGCCCGAGTGTGACCATCCGTACTTTTTAAGATGCGCTGGCTGCCTCCACAAATGGCAAGTAAAAAAAAAAAGAATCCAGAATCTGATGCTTGCAGGCTGCCCACAGATCTTGGGTTTTTTACTGAGAGGTGAGGCTTCAAACAGCAAGCTACGGTCTGAGCGGTAGAGGATGGAGGATGACTTTCTTCCATGCTTCAACAGAAGACTGGAGGTTTTCCAGAGAGCTGCAGCAAGAGTCACTGAATTTTTTAGAGGACCAAAGAAAGGACTTTGCCATCCCTTGGGACAGTACCCTCTCTCATCAAAACCCCTTTGTGTAAGGTTCGAGATACCATCATATTGCCGTATTGCTGCGCCAGCAGAGTGTTTATTTTTTCCCTTAGCTGGACTGATAACAGGCCCCATAGGCGTTGTCTGAAATGCAACACTGTATTTGAGAAAGTTATGTTAGTGACTTAAAGGCCACTCAACCTGAGACGACTACCACTTAGCTAAGGTGAGCTTAAGGTTACACTATACTCCTCTTGCTCACACTCAAGGGACGCACTAAGGACTTGAGTTCCCCAAGCCTTGATAGCACACTTGCAGTTTGCTATTTTTCCTCTTCTTTTTTCTGTTTACCATACCATGGCCCCTAGCCGTGGGTGACTTGTAGAGAGAATTTCCTACCTCAAACAAGGACATTTCACCTCTTGCACCAGTCCCAAATAAGAACAATGATGATTATGTAGTCAATAATTATTGGGGCTGCTAAATTGGCCTAACTGTATTCAAGGTATTAACTTGGTGACAAATAAATAACCAGATTTTTTTCTTTTTAGCACATTCTTTTTGAAATTTCAGATTGATAGAGGTTGTTGCGACACACCATTTCAGGGGTATACACAATTATTCAACTGTGATATGCAACACTCACCATACGTTTTATAGTGATGGTGTTAAATAACTGATTATTAATAGGTTAAAATGCTAATCAGTATAACATTCTAAATTTCTAAATAAATTATCCATTTGGATTGGTTGTGTCTCGTTGGAGTTATTGTCACTGATTCATAAGTGGGCAATCTATTACACTACCAAGAGAGTAAAATAAGGTAAGGGTTCCTTGAGTTACCGAAACGACTTTCAACAGGGCCGGAGGTTTATGCTTGTGGATGTCTCTAACCTTGAAGGGGCTCAGTCGCATATTCCTCATCTGTTGGTTGATTAGTAAAGGACTCTCTTGCTCTCACGCAGATTGGTTCCAGGATGTGTAAAAGTGAAGGAATGATGAAAAAGGTCTATAAGAGATAAGGTTGTTTAAAAAACCTAAAACTGCCTGGGGAAATAAGTATTTTGTAGTATCTTTTGAAAATACAAAGAATACAAGTATTTTGATAAAGAAAAATTTGGCTGCTGTATATGGCTGTTTAGCTCATTTTGACATCAGTATTAAGGTGTGGTACTCTCGTGTTATTTTATTTGGAAGCACATTTTGATGAATTTCTTGTGCCTATCCCCTGGTTAATTTCTATACCACGTCTTCTAGTAGTTGGGTACACACAAAAATATTGTTGGTCTAATTGTAGGTGATAAAAAACTCCCACTATGAACTCCCTGACTGTGTCAATCCATCATCCATTGTCTGTGAATCCAGCCAAACCTGGTCATGCATTTCCATTTAAGTTCTTCACGATCAATCGCAATCTGTCATCTGAGGCCACTCTGGCATAACGTAGTGAGGGAACACGGTCCATATTCACATCACTGAAGTTCAACATTCATAATCAGGCAACAAACAAATGGTTTAGGCGCCAAGACGACCGGAGTAAGGCTTACAATCAGTTATGTTAGAAGCAGAAGGCCTTTATATAGACGTTTTGGATCAAAGCAGGTGCTAGTCTCCACTTCATAGCAGCGCGGGCAACTTTCAAAGGTGTACAGAAAACATTGTGCATCGTAGCCATCTACGCTTTCCCTGAATTCATGAGCCTGGGTTTAGGTGTTTATGCAGAAACGCCTTTCACAGAAAAATAACTCCATTATCGATGTCAAGGGAGAGTCGTCCATTTTCATAAAAAGTCATTTTTCCCGCGCGGTCCCCGTCCAGGCGCCGATTCCGATTCAGATCCAAGAGGAACTTTTAATCATCCATTACGGTCATCCTTGACAGCAACGCACTGATTAACACAAATATAAACTTAACATCCAATGTTGGAAGTCCAACCTAAACAATTTGAAGAAGCCGGGACGGTACGCCCTTCCTCGTGTTCAGTATAAATCAGAGCGTTTATGCTGCAGTACAATCAAGCTGAATGAGCTTTGCTCCTGTTTATGTACTGTAGGAGTTTCGTATTAGTACCCATTTCATGAGTGATTGGCCAAGATTGCTACAACACACGACAGCGGTTACCGGCGGCAATGTGTTTCTCAAATATCCCCCGAGGATGTTTTTAACCCAAACATACGCAGCCTTTATTGTAGTGTTTAAGAACATGTGTTTGTTGTTTCGGTGAAAGATCTTGTCTTTCTAGGACAAGAAATAAAACAGTGAAAAAGGAAGCGATGAAAAAGATTGAACTGCAATCGAAAATATGATGATGTCCACGATTTATCATTGTTTATCACAATAAGATAATCTTCCGTTTTGTAGAGCATTTATCCATCATTATAGTTGTCTTAGTATTTTACAATACATTTACTTGTATCATAATGGTATCCAAGACAATACCTAGGCACAATCGACCCTGAAAGCACTGGACTATTTCATTTCATCTTTTGTGATATATCTGAGGTATGTGCAAAGACATAAGAAGGCTAAGGTATTAGCAGTCCATTCAGGCTGTAGTAGAAGTACGTCCTTGCAATTCAACGTCAACACCAAATTCAACCATTGGGCCGTTTAGCGACTAGTACCTATCAATAACAAGCTTCTGTAGTACTGACACTAAAGAACGATACTTTCTCAAGAGTTATTCCTTGTTAAATAAAGAAAAGTTATTTATCTGCCATCGTTGGGGGGCTAAGGTCAGGGGGAATCATGTAATGTGCCTGTTAAGCCTTTGAGACTGTACCTGTTGATCAAGGGCTATGCAAATAAATGTTGAATTTAATTGTATTAATTCAAAACAATTTCCAGGTAATAATATCAATCACAATGTTCGATACTATCGTGCTAAACATGCGACCCAAATCTAAACCAGAGGTTAATATATTCGGGTGGTTCTGAGAATCCATCTCTTTCTAACAGCATAACACACGTGGGGGTCGAGGTGGGAGTGGCAGGGGGCTGGCGTACCTAATCCTGGGAACCCGATGTCTGCCGGAGGTAAAGAAGGTGACTCGTCGGCTGCCTGTAAAAGCCTACTGTACGTGACGCGCAGGCTCTCTGTGAGTGCCAGTGGAAGACTCGCAGCTGGCAAGCCGATAACTGCTAATAAGCTTCCCCAGTCATTACTGCTGAATTGCCGCCGTGGGCCCGGGAACTCCGCAGACACCCCTGGGTGGCGGCCGGGAGCTGGGGCGTGCGCGTTGGGTGCACGTAGTTCTGTCTACCGGTGGCGGACGGCGTGCCGACGATCACAACTCGTGAATAAAGTCCCTTTGGGTATTGCGGTTATATCTGTCATTGTGTCATATACCACACGACGAAGAGTATGGTATGTGGTATATGACTACAATTGGATTAATCAGGACGTCGGCATATTCATATTCAAGTATCCTGCTGTTAGCTGGTATG
>OLKM01000453.1:305652-308602 GCA_900291075.1 Melanogrammus aeglefinus | reverse complement strand
TGGGTGAGGAGGTGAAGGTCTTTGCTCTGGGTGAGGAGGCCAGACACCTTGGGAAAAACTACACGTTACGCTTTTAACCTGTACAGTTTCTAGAGTATCTCTAATGAACATGTGGGAAAGGACGGACATTATTTTCAGCTTGGATATCTATCCAGGTTTGGTAAACCTGCAACTAAAGTTGTTGTTTAATGTCATTCTCCATTGGGTAGGGTTTATCTGTGGCAATTATATGGCTGCAGATAATCTAGACACGGCTACAAAAGCTGAAGTAAGCAAAGAACACTAAGCAGTTTATGATATTAAATCATATACTCAGCCAAATATTCAGGTGCTGGGTTCCATTGAAGAAATGTCAAATGTCTTCCCACCTTCCATAATGATTTTCAGCGCTTCACTGATGTCAAAAATGGGCCCGAAGGTAGAAACACTCTGTTTTTGTAACGTCAGCGAGAGTCGCGCGTCCACGTGCAACGTGGTTAAAAGTACGGCGCAACATTCGGAATTTTTTAACATATGTGATAGCGGTGTCTTCGGTCAATGTAGTACTCATCAAACTTAAGTTGTTTTAACGAAAGGGCGAACAATTCCCATGGAAACGACTGAAAAAATTTAGTTTGTCTTACCATTGAACCCTAAAGGCTTCGAGTTTACGCAAACAATCCAGAACGTTCAGATTCCTCGTCAACTAAATGCCAGGAGCAGAGCCTGCTTCGTTTGTTATGGTTGTCAAGACTACAACGTTCTAATTGCTAACCATTCGACTAAATTAAAGTGACCGCACTGCAGAACCTTCCACGCAGCGGGAAGCAGCAAACGCGTCCGACTTGAAATACGAACATCCAGCGCCGGGAACCAACCAAAGAAATAACATAACAGTGCACCTCCCTGAGCTGAACGACGAAGATCTGAAGTCCGCGATGGTCTTTTCATTAAAACACAGCCAACAGACTTACCTTGAAATGGATCTGTTTGTTGCGTTGGTGCATTACTACTATTCAGTGTACCCTTACATTATTATGCACGCCAGTGTGTACAAGTTATATCCACTCAAAAACCGCTACGAAGAACTAAAACTACCATGTACGTCCACAACAACTTAAAACCTAAAATCATTCAATACAAAACCGGTCTAACATTTTACAATCATCTACATTATTCAGGGAAAATCATACAAGCGCAAAAATCTAAACGGTTTGAGCGCGGTCACAGAGCAGCCGACCATAGCCCTGCAACGTCCACCAAACAGCAAATCATGCCTAAGCCAGCCAACACATGTATCAAGTCCAGTGGAGATGTGGGCCTCTGAGTGACAGGACTTGCCGCTTAATAAAAAAGAAGCCTAATTTCCTGAACTTATCCAACCTCATCATGGTTTAAAGATTTACGACTTGACATGCCATTGTGTTTCTAAATCATCTTTGTCTGGCTGCCTGCGTTACTATATGAAACTCTACAGCTCCATCATAGATGTTGCATCCTACTCATGGGGGTGTGGTTCTGAGTGAGCAGCATATGCATTCTTGGATACACGTGCTGTCTGAAAGTCCTCAGTCTACTAGACAGCCCCTCCAGTAAAAACCCATAAGTGTTTGGAGAATCTGTTCGTGACATCAGTTACATGAGCTGGAATCAGGTCCTTCTAGATGGCGCCCAGGATTTCCTCAAGAGAGAAAGGGCCAAGAGGGAAGATGTGAGGGTTGCCCGCTCTCAGCCCAGTGGAAACACAAACAACGGTCTTCAGAGTAGCCATGGAACAACTTTGAACATTCTCCCTCTTTACACCTTGAAGCCCCAGTGAAGGTTTTCATTACCTCCTCAAGCCGATAGAGCAGCAACTTCATGCTCAGAAGAGCGCACTCAGTTGGAGTTCCGCAGATTGGTTCTGTATTTAATCGTTCAGCCTAGTCATGTCTGGAACCATAACAGTACAGCATGAAGACAGACGTGCAACTGAAGAGCAAGACAAGAACCAGCAAGGGCCTCTCCCATCAATCCATGCGCAGGAGAAGAGCAGTCTCATTACAGGTCATCTTGAGAAGTACATTTAGGGTCCCTTCCACTTCAGACCTCTCACTTGTGGATGAGTGCATTTGGTTGTCGCATTCTCCATTGATCTGATCCAGTGTTTGTGTAGCTCTACGTTCCTTGCAAGTCACTGTCTGAACACGACCTGCTCTGGCATCCTCTTTACACTTGATTTTGGGATACTCATTCGTGCTTCGCAGTGTGTGGATATCGCTCCGTAGCGTCGCTTCAGGCTCTTCATGTTCTACTGGAAGGCCCTTAAGTAATGTGTGGCCGTCCATCAGTATGATCTTTATTTTGACCATTCCAACATCCGCACAGTTCGAGCACAATCACACAGACCTCCGTATGAACCCCGACTCTAGACGCAGTAAGCAGCCGGACACGCACCAGAAATAGAACCCAGGACATGCACGTAGAAACCGCCATTGCCAGGTTGGAACCCAAACACACAGTAGAACGCCATAGCTCAGGTGTGTGGGAGACACACATAGAACCCTAGCGAGCGTCAATCATCCCATCTCTGTCAAAACCCAAAACACACACCACAGCTGAGAGCCATAAACAGGCCAAACAATCATGCAGGGTAAAAAACTTACAATGCCAATAACATTCCATCATTGCCACCCTCAGCTTCTCCTGCCCCAGGGCAACCCAGGAACATCCAATGTATCGCGACGTAGACGCGTATAAATTACGTACAACATCTTCAGTGAGCGTTCCCCCATTGGTGATAGGTTATCCTTGGAGTCTCCAAAATGTGCTATCCAGGTTTTATGCAACGTCTCTGAAGCCATGTTTTTGTAGTCCAGTGGTTTTCCGTGAATGAGGGGCGTGGCCTTCCTCAGATGCAAACGGTGCAGATTTAGTCAGGATAGGACGCGTATTTGTGCAGAAGACCACCCAGTGAGAGGGTGGTGGCTCT
>OLKM01000453.1:88152-300652 GCA_900291075.1 Melanogrammus aeglefinus | reverse complement strand
ATGCTTGAATTGTTGTGGGCTACAGCTGTTGTGAGAAATATGCCAACGTCATTCTGCCCCGTCCAGGCCCCGTTTTTTCATGATTATATCGGCCATATTTTCGGACTTTTAACCTTCTCGGAAGAAAACGACATAATATTCTCACTTTTAATAGTTTTTGCATCCTTACAAAGAGCATGGCAGTCAAGTTAAAACTTGAATCTATTGATGTAGTTTTGGCAAAAAGTGCACTGATTCTGTGAAATAGCGGTATATATGTCCAAACATTGACAGCATATATTTACAGTGCTGAGGTTTTTTTTGGTCAAAATAAAGCTGATATCGTGGACCATGCAAATAAGGACTGCCTTGTTAAAGGATGGATTCTTTCTTCAGTATCCAATAGTTGTCTCTGGTGGCTGTTATCGGTGGCCCACAGTCTGGTATGATTAATCCCAGGGTCTGACCTTACCAGAAATAGACAAATCTGACTGATTAAGAATATATCCTGCTTACTTGTGGCACTAAAGTTCCAAACCCCTTTGTCAGAATTCCCGTTCTATCTGCATGGATATGTTGAGTTGTGTGTGTGTGTGTGTGTGTGTCCCCTTTGGCGATAGAGGAACCTGTATACTGAAGACATTTACCTTGCTGCCTTTATTTTCACAGTAGTCGCTTCTCATGGCGGATATGTAAGCACGTCTTGTGGGGCTTTAAGAAGGGCGTTTCACTCAAGAAACGGTAGCCATACCACTGCCTGGGGGTGGGTCCTTCACAGGATGTCTTTGTGTGGAGACTCCATGTCAAATGAGGCCTTTATGGTTTCGACAACCTAAGATTCATATTTATAGTTTTCGTTTTTATCACAGACACCTATATTGGTAGATGTTATTTTCTTTACCTTGACATCTTTCGACGGATATACTTTAGTTTTCGTCAGAAGGTCGGAAGTATATCCGTCGAAACAGATCAAGGTAAAGAAAATAACATCTACCAATATATGTGTCTGTGATAAAAGAAAATTATTTATCTCAAGTGTAGACACAATGAATGCATTACAACTAACATAAGATCCAGTTGGAGTTTTTGATGAACTCATTTTAGGACCGCACTTTAAAACGAGTTCAAACCCAGCTATGGTAATTCCTGTCCAGGGGCGACTAATTGAAGTCTAACAGGGCAAACTGGCTGCTGGAAAATGTACTAATTTGTGTTGTCACTTCTCACGGAACTTGATATGTCTGTTTAAATGCATACACTGCATAGCCTACACTATATCAATAACCAAATAGCACCAAGCAATGACATGATGATTCTTCCCACAACAGAGAATAATGTTTGAGTAATTTCTGTCTTTTTAGAGTCCTCTTTTCAGTGCAGTGTTTATGGGGACACTGATTGCTGATAGAATAAATACATTTCTTTATTGACCACTCAGTAACCCCAGAAAAAATGGGAAAATAATCTCCTCAAATCAAGTCAAAGCCGCAGTGGTGAAGGTAAAATATTAAAGCTCTTAAATGCTTTAATAATTTAGGTTTTCAATATTGAATTTCTGAATGTTATGCACTTTTTTCCAAACAATACTTTCTTTGTGACAACTTTAAAAGGGCAGAAGCTAACACGCACAACTTAAAAATAGTAACGTACATCTACACTTTATTCAGAGTGTTTAGGGAAAGGACCCATTCCATTGTTTGATAAAGGTAGAGCTACCTTTTATGTCTCTTGACTTTTTCTCCTTTCTGTCTATGTTGCTTTCGAGCATAGGTTATCGTGAATATGGTTGATCTTATCTAGAAACCCCACAGACTAGGGGCAATCATTAGAAAGTAGCTTTGCAAGGCCTGCCAATGCCTGACTCCCATTGTTACACGAGTAACACAAACCAATGAATGTGACTTACCAATGAACGAGAAACTCAGAACCTGAGCTGACAATATGATGGGCTTTTCTTTGTTGTTGTAGTATTTTTGTCACAGATTTCAACCATCAATATTGATATTTCCCACACCCTTCTATATACTTGAATAACATTCATCCTTTACATTGTTTTTAAGTTATGCTATTTAAGTATGCGACATGCTGTGCTGTGTCAACTACTTTGTGGGCATTTTGCACGCAGACAGGAAGTGAGTCTGACAGAGGTTGCTGTGCTGACGTTGTAATGAGCAGATGTTGGAGACTCGGTGCTGATGTCATCATTGGTGGACTTGCCAGTGCTTACTCAGCAGCTAAGAATGGTCCACACAGTATAAGACCACCAATATGATGTTAACATGACTCGCCATCAATCGGGAATTGCTTGAGGTATCGAATCATTATTTTTCAGTTTGTCCAACTTGACACAATATGGTTGAACATATATTGGTAGAATACCATTTTATCTATTTCATTTTTATTTTTGAATGACCTTGTCAAACATTAAAAATGTGTCCCGTTACAATATGGTTGCATTGTCTGATACTGTATCAGTCAGCCTTGGGTATTAAACTTTGCTTCGCTACCCTTGGACGGGCAGTGAATGTGTTTTCTGACACATTTCTGTCGACCCGAGCGATAGTTCTTGCTACGGACCAGTTCACAAAAGCACTGAAATAGACAGAACATAGTGTGTCGGTTGACGTCAAGAGAAGGCCCAAGAGAACTCCAGGTCACCGATGCCGGGCTAGTCCATGCCGTACTTTACCCTTATGAAAAGCCAATAGCTTCCCTGTGGATTCCCACCTCCCCTATGGTTTGTGATGGTGTCATTGTCTCGCCAAAGCTCATGAAAGCCATTGCTTTAGTTCAATTAAAGGCCATGTAATGTAAAAATGCTGAGTAAGTTGGTGATTGGCAAATGCAGTAGCTAGAATGACGTAGTCGTGAGAGTGTTTGACTAGAAACTGGATTCAATCCCTGATGATCCCCTGAATGTCCACAACCTCACCCATTATGACCTATGTGCAAGATTCCTAACCTCACTCTTTTCCTAAATGATGTGTGTCTATTTACTGTAACTCACTTGATGAAAGTTAAAATGACTACATTGTCAGTAGCGTGCGTCCAACTCATTTGCAGAGTGAGTGCCGTTCAGGAACTTATTATTACTTCAGCATAACCTGGAGCATTTTTTGGTCTCCAATGCTATGTGAAGCCTGTTAGCTTCCTCAGAAGAACACATGAAAAGACTGAGGCTTTCATTATGGAAGATTAACTTTATAGACTGTGTGGCCATTGGCCAGAGTTTGTATTAAGTCTACCAGACCTGTCTATCGGCTGTTGCTAGGTGACCAGTGTTTTGCTTCTGATTTTTGCCCCCCCACCCTGGCGGTTCCTTATTGCTGGTCAAACCAAACACCTATGTGGTTGGTGCATATGGCCGACAAAATGAAGTTTGCCGCTGCTGTGAAGTGCATGTAGTTCCTGTGCTGAGAGGCTCATCCCAAACAGCAGAATTCAATGGTAGTATTATGTTTGACCGGAGTTCAACCTCCCTCTGAAGGCAGGGTATAATTTGTTCATTTCCTTGGTCCGTCAGCGAAAGAGTTAATGGATTGATGTCTGTTCCGTTGTGCCCCCTCCCTCCACTAATCTAATATATCGTCTTCCTTTGATGGTTTGGGGCCTGTGAATGAAGTTAGTTGCTTGGTAACAATGGCTCAGAATCAGGTCTGTTTTCCCCCCTGGCTGTTAAGATTAAGGGCCAGCTTTTGTACTTTGCCAAGTTTATTAGCTGCCTTTGGGATGAATATGAATGAGCTTTTTGACGTTTTCCTGACAAGATATTCAGTAGGTTGAGTAGGCTAAAAACGATAAACTAGGCTATTTTATGGTTATTTGACATTTTTTGATCTTGTTGTCCATCAATTTAAGACAACTGAGGCAGAAGGGAGAGGACTGATGAGAGGGTTCACGAGGGAGACTGAGAAATGGGGAATTGGATATGTTGGGAGAGGAAATCTGCAGTTTGCGATGAAGCTTCTAAAAAACATAACAGTTCAACAGGCTGTTATGTAATAAGTCATGCCTTGTATAGTATATTGTGGTGTATTATTCTGCATGCCCATTGGGGTCAAGAAGATCCAAAGAAACATTTCAAAAGCAAGACATGCTTGAAGAAGTAACAAAATAGTGACATCTTGCCAGAGAAGACTTAGTTCGAGCTCCGCGCTTGGTCTGAATGTAGCTTCAAAATGAAAACGCTTGTTCTTAATACTACTCGCAGTGACTCGTTCTCTTTTTAGATGTTGATGCATCCAAGTTTGTGGTTGGTAACGAATGGTGAGTTTCTCACACAAATCGACACCAGGGAGTCACACTTGCGTTCGTCGTGGTGTAGTGTTGCAGGCCAAAGGAGGATGTGAGCACTGCTCATGGAGGTGAAAAGATGTGATTGGTGAAGCGGGAGAGGTGTGCTGATGGGCAGAGATGAGAGAGAGAGAGGGGAGGTGTAGGAAGGAAGGTGGAGGGATACTGTATGTGAAACAAAACATCTCTTGACATTCCCTGCAGTGGTTGTAAAGATTAAAACAAGTCCATGTTGACAATGACTTCGCTCTCTGTTGTTCTCTATTTACTTGTTCTCTTTCTCTGTCTGATGCTTTTGATCATTGTCATTCCTTGGCTTTCTCTCTCTGTCCGTCTGTCCGTTTGTCCATCTGTGTTTTTGTGTCTTGCTCTCTCATACTCTTGCTCTCTCTCTCGCACGGTTTCTCTTGACATTTTTATCACCATCTATTCCTCAGCTTTGCTCTGCAGGCAGCCAGACACTCCACTGAGGGAAGGCACTCATAGCCCATGCTCAAGGCTGGGTTAGAACACTAACTAGCTTACTGGCTAGCGCCTGTATATATACCGGCATGAGGAAATGAGGAGTTAACCAAGCTTCTGCTGCTATTTCCGAGCAAATTACTGCAAAGAAAGACTAAGGATAATTTTGCAAAAAGGGAAGTCAACTACAGGAAGCAGAAATGGCTGGTGGTCGGCAGTACGAAATCAAAATCTTTCAAAATGATAGGCCTGATACTAGCCCCCCGATACTATTCCCATGATGCTAGGCCTGATGCTAGTTATGATACTCGCCTCCTAATACTTGCCCCATGATGCTAATTATTATAATACTAGCCCCCTGATGCCCCCCCCCGTTGCTAGCACTTAGCCGAAGCTAAAATTGGAAAAGCTAATGAACTCTTTGTGTTTCTGTATCCTTCAGGCCGCAGAGTCGGGCATTGTGAAGATAAAGACGATCGCCGCAAGGAATACAGAAGTTCTCGCAGGTAAGAGTGTGTGTGTGTGTGTGTGTGTGTGTGTGTGTGTGTGTGTGTGTGTGTGTGTGTGTGTGTGTGTGTGTGTGTGTGTGTGTGTGTGTGTGTGTGTGTGTGTGTGTGTGTTGTGTGTGGTGTGTGTGTGTGTGTGTGTGTGTGTGCGCGCGCGCGCTTGTCCGGGTGTGTGGAAAAACATCCCTGTGGTTTGTGAAGAGAGATTAAATGGATAGCGCTTCTCACGGTCAAGTCTCTCTCTCCTGCCCTCTCTCTCTCTCTCTTCTGCTCTCTATTCCTCCCTCAGTCTCTGGTGTTCGCTGTCTTTCTCACACCCAGTTTAATTTGTACTTGCAATCTAAAGATAAGCACTATAAAGGATTGTACAGATATATTTCAATACACTGATTCTGCAGGGTCCTAGATTTTTCTTAACCTATTGAATACTCAATGAATAGCTACTAGTACCTAGTATCTAGGACCAAGTATCTACTTTATTAACCTGTGAAGGTGCGTTCACACCAAAAGCGATCGTGTAATAAAAGAAACCACCCTTTATTACAACATGCATTGAAAATAATTCACCAACACTGCAGAGGCTGTGTTTTATTGACATTTCGAACTCACGACGGCTTTACGCATCTAATATACGATCCGTATTAAACGGAGCCCATTGAATGTGCTTAGTGCTATGGAGACATCAGAAGACATCAGAGGGCTGCTAAATAAACCAGACATGGTGCTCTAGCTCTCTAAAGGTCTATAGAAAGGGAGCCGCTTCACAGTGCCCTTTTATAAAACGACCATATCCACACCGCCACTCGCTAGGGCCCTATACAGCAGGGAGATTTCTTCTATGCTGACATGTGGTCCAAGGATAGAGCTTCAAAATTGTTGCGCAAGCAGCATTTCAGACTGTATGCTGAAGTCGTGTTGAAAATGGGAACACGGATGCTTCGGCTTACCCTTATCGAATCTGACGCTGACATTTGTGTGTGTCTGTGTGTGTGTCTGTGTTTGTGTGTATCGTTGTCTGTATGTGTATCTGTGTGTTTTTTGTTTGTGTTTGTGTGTGTGCGCTTCTTTATGCCTGCGTGTGTGTATGCTTGCGATTATGCATGTATACGTTTGTCTAAGCTTATTTGTGTGCGTGTGTGTTTGTGTGTGTGTGTATATTTGTCTGTATGTGCGCGTTTGTATGTATGTGTTTGTGTGTGTGTGTGTCTATGCGTCCATGTGTGTGTTTTGTGTGTTTGTGTGTGTACGTGTGTATGCGTCCATGTGTGTGGTTTGTGTGTGTGCGTGTGTATGCGTCCATGTGTGTGGTTTGTGTGTTTGTGTGTGTGTACGTGTGTATGCGTCCATGTGTGTGGTGTGCGTGTGTACGTGTGTATGCGTCCATGTGTGTGGGTTTTGTGTGTGTGCGTGTGTCTATGCGCGTGTGTTTCCCGCTGCAGCTCTGAAGGAGAACAGCTCGGAGGTGGTGCAGCCCTTCCTCATGGGGTGTGGCACCAAGGAGCCCAAGATCACCCAGCTGTGCCTGGCGGCCATCCAGAGGCTGATGACCCACGAGGTGGTCTCCGAGGTGGGTCCCAAACCAGCACGCGTCCACGCAGAACCACAGCGAGCTCCCCGGTTCATCTGTAACCCCCAGGGAGTTGGCCCTGCCAATATGCCCCGTTCATACCCTGTCTGACACGATTTTAGAACTAAATATGTTAATCTTATCTAGTGTGTCGGGCTTAAAGCCTTAAAAAAAAAAACCTGCTTTTCATTCTTCTTGTTCTGTTGGTTTCTCAAGGCTGCAGACACTGATGTGTTTTCTCAGAGCTCTCCTCCTAATGGCCCTTGCAGGGTGTTGACCGAGGATAAAAATAATAATAACAACACATTTAAAAGCTTTCTAATTGTAAGGATTTGAGGGTTTTTGCGTCTGATCATACACCAATTATGGGAATCAACGTGTGACCTTTCCCACTTCAACGGCTGATTAAGTGAGCCCAGGAGCTCTCGGAGAGTTGCTGTCTCCGTGGAAACGGCAGGGTAGTGCTGTGTTAATGCTCAGCCAGGGACTCGTGTGTCTTTACTCTGCTCACTGAGCTGGCCCTGTGCTGTGGGTTTCAAGGCCTTATTCGCTTTGGGCTAATATGACGTTTTCAAAACAGCATGACTCCAGTTGAAAGGGCTGAACACTTAACTTTTCTCCCTGCAGCCCGCCCTTCGATAGCTAGCCGACTTGGATAAAGCTTACACAGACATTTACATTTTCGAATGACATTTTGGTCATCTTGCAGATGCTTATTTTCCAAAGCGTTAGTCTTTAAGGCGCTGTGTGTGTGGATTACAACCAAAATGAATGTTTTATGATGTGCCAACACAACGGACCCACTGTAACGTAGTGCACTGCCTCACTGTGGTAGAGGGTCTCGTAACCAGCTGCAGATGTTTCAGCAAGGGCAGGGAGGGAATCGTCAGTTGACTTGGTTGTACACAACCAATGAACATCCATCCTCAACAAGATTCTTCCGCAAGGCTTGTAAAAATGATTCCAAATATGTCCAAGGTCCATTGCAAAGCAAAAAGATTTATGTAGCACTTGGCTGCATGCAAAATATAAAAAACAACGGTTGTTTGTCCTGATCCACTCTTTTCCAGTGTGCAGCATGGTTGTTCACCATCCATGATTGATGTTAAGCCAAAAGTCATGTTCCACCCTGACTTTGACCGACCCACAACAGGCCAGCACCTCAAGCCTTTGTACCTGAGTAGTCAGTGAGATAGCAAGAAACCGGCTTCGGGGGGGGGGGGGGGTCCATACATAAGATAACACAACGAACGCATTCAGATGGCTGTTTTTTGACAGCAGGAAGGCATGGCCTTGCGGTCATCTGTCAAGGCGTTACCCAGAATCTCCAGGCATACCGTATAGACCCGGGTCCCATCTGACCGTGATCGATTCGCATGCGCTCCTGCCTGAGGGGGGTTCAGTCTGATAGTTTGTCATGAGGACGACACAGCCATTTATTCTCGTCTCTCGTCTTAACAAACAACAAAAGCCCCGGAGGAGTTGGTTTCATTGGGTTAACGGAGCAGAAGATGTGATGGTATGATACCGAGCGGCTCTCTAGGGCTCTGTGATGGAGGATCTGCAGGGCAGAAGGCTCCTAGCTGTAACCGCGTTGACGTATATTATCTCCTTACGTCGCCACAGCATCGAATACTAGTAGGATGGACAATTTGGTCGTCGGCAGACACTTTTACCCAACAAGCCTTGCATTGATTCGGAAAGAAGCAGTGAATACGATAGTAGGGGCGTGTCACCTTGCTCCTGGAGGCCTATGGGTAGGCACTGGGGTGCGAGTCAAAATCCCCTGAACCACCAGACTCCTCTGCCCCCCCCCCCCTCCCCATAACCCATGTGCCATATGGTTCAGAAAGTATATTTTATGATTTTGTTTTCTCGGATGCATTCATCGACCGATGATCTTCATTTAATATGGAGATTAGTACAGATGGCCGATTCGTCGCGGGCACTGCGTCTGGGGGAATTATTCAATTTAAACGACAAACCGGTTGAAGCAGTGAAGCGTGGGGGTGTGGAAGCCGGGGTGATTCATGGTGGCTCCAAAGTGGAAAAGTTTTCCGATTGCTCCAGCGGGCTTTGGATAAGTAGCAGGAACAGACAACCCACCACAGACAAACACCCTCCAGACTGCAGGGATACGAATCCAGACTGCAGTGACTTCATAAGAACACTGTGTAGGTACCGGTCTCTTGCCAACCCCCCCCCACCCCGTATTGTGGAGGTGTTGATGCTGTGCCACTGGGAGGGATAGTGTGTGCCTGTGGGATTGGCTGTGGTTGTGCCTTGATGTCATGGCTTGTCTCGGTAAAAGTGCAGGGCACACGTTTTTTCATCCTCTAGGAGGAGGACATGACTGCAGCATAAAATCGATGAAAATGATATATTTTTGTATGCGTAGATTTTTCATACCATAATGGATGTGTCTCATTAGAGGACTTTTCATGCACTGCTTTATTTAAGGATGTCATTGTATTATCTTCCTGTAAAAAACATGTATACAACGAATCCAATGCAATGTTGTCCCATTGTCCCCATTCATGCAGCCCTTTTTGAGTCACCCAAAGCGTGCGTGCGTGCGTGCGTGCGTGCGTGCGTGCGTGCGTGCGTGCGTGCGTGCGTGCGTGCGTGTGTGTGTGTCCTCATCCACTATATGTATGAATATGTGTAGTGGCTCAGCCACTCTGCACAGAGTAGATGATCTGGTGGTGCTATCGCTGGCTGGTGTGTCACGGTTCAATGCCACCGAGATGAGAGCATCGCAGAGGGTGGCGGCTGGTGTTGTCTGAGACGGTCCCCGTCAACACGTAGCTGGCCGGTCTCAGCCTGCAGCGCATGCTCTACGGAGACGTGTGTCGACGTCCACACTTCAGCTGGCCTCACCAGCTGGTCCGCTTGTGTTAGGAGGCTGCAGCTGTTGCTGCTGTGTGTGTGTGTGTGTGTGTGTGTGTGTGTGTGTGTGTGTGTGTGTGTGTGTGTGTGTGTGTGTGTGTGTGTGTGTGTGGTGTGTGTGTGGTGCGTGTGTGTTAGGAGGCTGCAGCTGTTGCTGCTGTGTGTGTGTGTGTGTGTGCATGCGTGTGCGATACAGATCACACGGTAAAAACAAAGGAAGGGAGAAAGGAATAGATAGATACGACTGCTTGTTCCACCACCGTACGCGCTAGAGATTCCCTTAAAGTGCTACAGAGAACAAGCAGCCTCTTTACTTCGTCATTGATCCTCTGTATCTGCTGTGAAGGCATTTGTGTAGCCTAAAGGTACCACTGTGTAACATCGACACAGAGTGTCCAAAATGGGTATTGTGTTTATGTCTTCTGACAAATGTACTTATTGTGAGTCGCTTCGGATAAAAGCGTCTGCTAAATGTTAATGTCAATACTGTGTGTGTGTGTGTGTGTGTGTGTGTGTGTGTGTGTGTGTGTGTGTGTGTGTGTGTGTGTGTGTGTGTGTGTGTGTGTGTGTGTGTGTGTGTGTGTGTGTGTGTGTGTGTGTCAGGGGGCAGCGGGGAACATCATCAACATGCTGTGGCAGCTGATGGAGAACGGCCTGGAGGAGCTGAAGCTGCTGCAGACAGTCCTGGTTCTTCTCACCACCAACACGGTGGTGCACGACGAGATTCTGTCCAAGGTGACACGCGCACATGCACACACATGGGCACGTTCATGCATACACATGCGTAGACATTAGGGCTGAACGGCTAATCGAATACAAAATCAAATCAAAATTGCGATGTAATAGAACCCGGTATGCAAATCGCAATCATTTGCATACCGATGCGGAAAAAAAAAAGAAGTGATTTGTTACCGTTACTGACATGAAATCATATTTATTTATTTATTTTACAATTCAGTAGTTAAATAAAGAAGTTTATAATGTAAATTAATCTCAACACATTGGCCTGGCCTAAAGGAAAGAGCAGTTTTAATGTTGACTGCGTCCAATGTTGTGTTGGTCATACTAAAGAATGATTTTATTTATTTTTAAGTGAATAATACACAACATAGGGAACTTAATAAATTATAAAAATCGCACATTAAATCGCAATATTGGTCAAAATCGCAATTCGATTATTTCCCCAAATCGTTCAGCCCTACATACTGTAATCACACACGCACATGAAAAGTCATGCATGCACACACACATCGACATGCATACACACTCACGCACATGAATGGACATAGACATACATACACAGGCTAACACACACACACACACCAATGCATATACATACACATACACAAGTGAATGCATACATGCCACACTTTTCGTCCGTACCCTCCTCTACTCTTTCACGTTTCCTTTGTCTCGCTCCGTCTTTCTCTGTCTGGCTCTTGCTTTCTCTCATTCACATACACACACATACTTGTAGGTCTAGACAATTAGTAACCTTAATTGCCATCATCATTCTTACCTCAGTGACATTCCAATAGTGTGCACACACACACGCACACGCACCCCTTATGGCTGGTAGTCAAACAGCGAGGCAATTCTACACGGTCAATATACACACACACACACACACACACACACACACACACACACACACACACACACACACACACACACACACACACACACACACACACACACACACACACACACACACACACACACACACACACACACACACACACAGTGCGTTAGCTTAGCAGGCTGCACTACAAGGGGCTCACCCTGCCCTTGTCGCTGTCCCCCCCCCAGGCCATTGTTCTGTGTTTCCGGCTACACTTCACCAAGGACACCATCACCAACAACACAGCGGCCGCCACCGTCCGCCAGGTGGTCACGGTGGTCTTCGAGAGGATGGTCGCCGAGGACGACCGGTTCAAAGGTCAGCAGCGGGCGACGTCGTCCACACACGCTCGGCTTTTCTTTGAGTTTTCCTTCAAGCTGAGGTCGGGGGGTGTCGATATTGAAGTCTGATTTGAGTATGAGTCTTTGAGCTGGTGCTCGTGGAGAACTGTCTGTTCAAAGGTTTTGTTTCTGTTCGTTACTTTTTAATGTTGAGCTCTTTAGAGCCCGCCTTCCAAGCCTATCCACGGTGGCCTACAGTCGGGCTGTGCACACTGGGCTTGAACCCGCGCCGTTATTCTGCTCCTGATAGACACCGGCTGGGGAATGGAGGGGGACGATACTTAACAATAACAATTATTCAGTCTCGGGGGGGCTATTCCCCACTAATCACTTCGCCTTCGGAAAAGAATTGTTTTAGTATATACTACATGTCAACACTCCAAAAATTAGCAAGATAACACTTTTTGACGGGGTTTATTCGTTTTTATCAGCGTGACGAAACAACCGTCATGCAATATCCCGGGTTTGAGATCTCAATCTCGGGATGTTGACCAATATCCTGAGATAGTGAACCAATCAAATGGCGCCGTCTTAGGAGGTTCACGTGTAGCATATACTAAACACAATTATAGAACAGCAGGATCAAAATGGCAATTAAGAGACCCCCTCAGCCCAAACTAATACCATTCCACCAGCATGCGGTGTAATTGTCGGGTGTACGTGCACACTATGTGTTTGCATATGTGTGTGTGTGGTTGTGTGCACCACCACAATTCACGGATGA
The DNA here is from genome assembly GCA_900291075.1 of Melanogrammus aeglefinus. Classification (NCBI taxonomy): domain Eukaryota; kingdom Metazoa; phylum Chordata; class Actinopteri; order Gadiformes; family Gadidae; genus Melanogrammus; species Melanogrammus aeglefinus. Next base: position 288,270 of record OLKM01000453.1, on the reverse strand, counting down.
TCGACTTCTTTTCTTCTGTGTTCTTGTTGAAGTGTATAAACACAACTCTGGATAAATAAGTCATTTACTGCCAGCTGTGTTGCCTCCCTTCTCCAGCTAGGCCCTCTGTATCTCCGTCAATATCTGACCTGTCTGTCAATATCTACCATGCAACACACACACAAACACACACACACACACACACACACACACACACACACACACACACACACACACACACACACACACACACACACACACACACACACACACACACACACACACACACACACACACACACACACACACACACACACACACACACAAGAATGAACGACAGTTCCCTCTGTGAGTGCCTTGACTTTAATGTCTTGACTTTAATGCATACATAATGAGGCGCCATGTATGTTTTGTTTACCTGCCCTCCTCGCCCACTTTAACCTCGAGCGCGGCGGTAGCCATTTTGGGTATCTCATGGTTTGGCTCCGGCCGGGAAAATTGCCTCACACAAATTATAGTTTTGAGGTGGAGTGGACAGGAATTGTTACTCCTCAAACGATGCAATAGAAAGTACAGCAGGAAATAAAACGGGCATATTGTCAACCGCTCTCTGAGTTATGAGACAAATCTTGCCGCACCATCCAAAAATATTGAAGTATTAATTATTTATTATTATAATAAGAGTGAACATTTCAAGGATAATCAGTGTGTGTGAGTTAGTGTAAGGGGTTTCAATGCTCTTTGTCTCAGCGTGTCGGTTGTTTGAATGTGGGTGTCTTCACAGCCATGTGTCTGCGGCTCTGTGTCAAATCTGACAGACAGACGGCCCAAGCCGTCCTCCATCTTTTGTAGTCCTTTTCTACTCATCTTTTGTAGTCCCTCTATTCATCCCCTTCCGCCCCTTCTCCCATTCATCCATTTGATCTCATCACTCATCCTGCAGCCACCCATCCCTCCATGCAGATTCAACCGCAATTAATCTGTCATCAAAATTCCTCCACCCAATATTCCTTTTCCAAATCTCTTCTCACTCTCTCTTTTCTCTCTTGCTCTCTTTCCTCTCTGTTTTATTTAAAAATCTGTATTGGCACGGGAACTTGCACCATTAAAAAAAAGTTAAAAGTTAAAATACCATCAAAATGTTAAGTAGGCCGGTAGTCTTACTATGAAGAGCTAGTAAAACTAATAAAGCTATCATCTAATATCTCCCTCTCCCTCTCTCTCTCTCTCTCCCCCCCACATGACCCATTCCCCATGTCTCCCTGCTCACATCCTCTCTCGTCTCAGGTATCATGGAGCAACCCCCTCCCATCCAGGGCAACACCAACAGGAGGTCTGTCAGCACACTCAGGCCCAGTGCGAAGGACGCCTACATGCTGTTCCAGGTACAGCCACCAAGGGGAGCCAGCGCTCCACCTCAGTGCTCCACTTCCACTTCATTTCTATAGTATTTTTATCAGCAGAGGGAGTCATGTTCATTGAAGCCAAGTGTGTTAGGCTACCATGTGGAAATGGGCGCTGTTTGCCCTCTTATCACTACAAAAATACAGTGCAGCAATGATTTCTGCGGGTTGTTGAGTGTTTCCTCAATGACACAACCTCTTCAAAAGATGGAGCCTTTTAATGTTTTATTACGCGTTGCACAGCATAATAAATAATCAAAGAGACCCAGATCAAACCATGAAACTAGACACTTAAAGACTGTAGGTCTCCTCCTCACATATAAATCTTCCAAGGCCTAATTAATGTGTGTGTGTGATTGAATGTGGTTGTGCGTCATTGCGTGTGTAGGACCTGTGCCAGCTAGTGAACGCAGACGCCCCCTACTGGCTGGTGGGCATGACGGAGATGACCCGTACCTTTGGCCTGGAGCTGCTGGAGTCCGTCCTCAACGACTTCCCTGGAGTCTTCCTACAGGTAGCGCACAGCCGCCCCCACTGTAAACCTCATGCTGCGACGAGCGCTTTAATGCACTGATTGGAGACGGATACAGTCTATATGAAATGGGCTTGGTGCATCGTCTTCATCGATGTCACACAAACTCGGACCATTCTTTTATTTTGGTTACACTGGGCCATTTTAAAGGTTGTATCAGCAACGTTGGGTGACGTCACTGCTGTGGGTATTTGAAGGGAGATCCCAAACAAAGAGAGCCAGCTCCCCCATCCCTTCCGCGTTTGGTGCATCCAGTAAAAACTATCATGGACGCAGCGCAAAACCCCACAACACCTTCCCCATGGCGGTGATTGGTTGGAATACTAGTTATTTTGGTTTTGAGCGGTCGGTAGTACATTTGTTTTTGTGTGCGATCTCTGTGCACAGGCTGCCTACAGAGACGCGTTTTTTTCGACGGCCTGCTTATGAGGGGGGGCAGCAAGTAGTTTGTGAGGAAAGATCAGATGAATGTGATGATTTGTGTTTCGGCCTAGAATCGCTGATGCAACCTTTAAGGCATCGGTCATAATTAACACTGAAAGTCTTCTGAGAGTTGAATCTCCATGCATGGGTGCAGCTCAGGTGGGTCATTAAAATGAATAAAGATATAAACAAAACCTCGGTCGTGTCGTGTGTCTCCCTCCCAGCACCAGGAGTTCAGCTTCCTGCTGAAGGAGCGCGTCTGCCCCCTGGTCATCAAGCTGTTCTCCCCAAACATCAAGTTCCGTCAGGGCAGCAGCAGTGGCGGCGGCGGTGGGGGTAGCTCGGCCTCACCGCCCCCCGTGGAGAAGCCCTACTTCCCCATCTGCATGAGGCTGCTGCGCGTGGTCTCGGTCCTCATCAAGCACTTCTACAGCCTGCTGGTGAGAGGGCCGCCACTGTCGGGTCCAGACATGGACATGTCTTATTATTTGTATTTGTGTCCTCTTTTTTTGTGCCTTTTATTTATAGCAGGAAGTCTTATCGGCGTTGGGAACTCTTTTCCAAGAGAGCCCTGTATACATTTAGCACAAAATATGAAATCTACAAGATACATGCTCAAACAAATAGATGAAATGCATACAAACATACTTACAAACACTATAACTTGTACGCTAAACCTATTAATACAATGTTATATCGACTATTGTATAATGTAAGACCTGAAAAATGTGGAGGGGGGGTTGTTGAAGAACGTTAGAAAATGTCAAAGCAATTTGAGTGGAGGATACTGCCAGTCTCGCATCAAGATTGTGAAGTTCAAATCCTATCGACCACCTGCATCCACTCAAACCAGCTGCCTTCAATGCTCCAGGGGGGATTATTTACAGAGGGAGGGAGAGAGAGAGAGAGAGCGATAGACGACGTGTGATTAGGTGTGAAATGGTCCATGGCTTATTTGACTGTTCTCGGGCTTCACGGTGATTATGCTGGCGCAGCAAGCGTAGAGTCGCTGCAGTGTCTGCAACTTAAGAGGGAACTGAGCCGTGTGTGTGTGTGTGTGTGTGTGTGTGTGTGTGTGTGTGTGTGTGTGTGTGTGTGTGTGTGTGTGTGTGTGTGTGTGTGTGTGTGTGTGTGTGTGTGTGTGTGTGTGTGTGTGTGTGTGTGTGTGTCTTTGTCTTTGTCTTTGTCTTTGTCTTTGTCTTTGTCTTTGTCTTTGTCTTTGTCTTTGTCTTTGTCTTTGTCTTTGTCGCAGGTGACAGAGTGTGAGATCTTCCTGTCTCTGCTGGTGAAGTTCCTGGACGGGGAGAAGCCCCAGTGGCTCAGGGCGGTGGCCGTGGAGTCGGTGCACAGACTGTGTGTTCATCCACATCTGCTACGGTGAGCCGAAGGGGACAATTGAGACCGCACTAATCCCTTATTGTCATCAGCTGGGCTCACGGGCCTAATTCACCTGGCGGCCGCCTTGTTTCGATAGCTTGGTGGGGGAATTAGTGCTAGAACCGAGATGGAACCAAGATGGACACTGAGGGAATACGTTCTGCTTATTGGTCTTGATGTTGTAGCGGGAACCGTTCCCAGTGAGAATCAACAAGATTAAATGGAAAGGTCCGGGATCCATAAATGGTGCATTTGGTCAGTTGTCCAAAAACGGTGAAAAATCGAACAAACCCTTTCAATGAAGATTACTTTAAAATGTCTTTACCCTTATTTTTTATATATATATAAATATTCTGCATACAAAGAAAAAAGAGAACTCCCTGTGAGCTGGATAACTTTGGATAACGAGAGGAGGTAACTATAGTGTTGAACGTTGTGCGTGCCGTCTCCAGGTCCTTCTGCCAGTCGTACGACATGAAGCCCCACTCCACCAAAGTGTTCAGGGACATCGTCAACGCCCTGGGCTCCTTCATCCAGTCCCTCTTCATCACCCCCAACGCCGGGAACCCTGCCGCCGCCAACACAGCCACAGGTCAGACCCAAACCCACCCCCCCCGTACCCGGACACAGCCCCTGGTGCTGGTCCGGAGTAAGCAATGATGTCTAGCTAGCCCTTCAGAATGAATGGTGGAGGAGCCATTTTGAATTTGGTAATGAAAGTGTTGAAAGTATGGATCTTTAGAGTGGAGTTCTTTATCTTTATGCTGCATTCTTTACTTCATTTCTCTCCTTCTATGTGAACTTGGTTTTTGAGTTTTGCGCTTTTCCAGCTTTCTGCTTTGATTCTATGTACCTCTCTCAAACCAACCAAACCTGTGTGTGTGTGTTGTGGTGTGTGTGTGTGTGTGTGTGTGTGTGTGTGTGTGTGTGTGTGTGTGTGTGTGTGTGTGTGTGTGTGTGTGTGTGTGTGTGTGTGTGCAGGCGCTGCAGGCGCCGGGGCCCAAGGTGCCTCCCAGGGGGCCCCGGGGTCCGGGGTGGCAGGGAGCGGGGTCCCCACTCAGGCGGCCTTTGAGTACAGGGGCACCTGGATCCCCCTCATGACCGTCAGCGTGCAGGGCAGCGCCAAGGCCACCTAGTAAGCATGGTTGGCCTGTCTGTCTGTCTGTTAGGGCTGCACAATATATCGAATTTTTATCGCGATGACGATATTGGCGTCCCACGGTGTTCTTGCGATGTTCTCGCGATATTTTTTTTAAATAATGCATCCTCAAAAAAAGAAAAACAAAAAAGAAACAAGCCCCGCCCATGCAGTATACGCTCTCTACCTCCGCTGCAAAGCAAACCAAGCGCTCCCTTTTCACCTGTCTGCGACTGCGTGAGGCCATACTGCACACAGCGGCGCAAAGCTGGAGAAGGGCGAGGGGTGCGTGGCCTGGCGGCAATTTGCCGCTGAGCACAGTGTGTGGCTCCTACCACTAGGGGGTGGTAGAAATTCGAACAGTTTTTTTTTTCAATGAATAATCGTGATATCAATATTGATCAAAATAATCGTGATAATCATTTTGGCAATAATCGTGCAGCCCTACTGTCTGTCTATATGTCTGTCTGCCTGCCCCACAGATTCACAGGGTTTCATTGGCATTCTCATTGCCAAAGCACAAAAATAGATTAATCAAAATTTAAAAAGGAAATAGTCCAAAAATCCAATACAGTTTCCCTCACTGTCCTTCTCTCTTTTATTATTATCATTCTCTCTGCTAAAGAGTGCTTATTAGCTATAATTAGGACCTGTGCCAGTTGAAAGAGATCACGGGTGTAATTGGTTATCACAGAAGGTTGGATAATAAGATATATCTCAACATGAACACTTTGACATGACTTTGATCAGACTTTATTCAGTTTGATCCCTTTTCGTCAGCTAGGATAAAGTTTTTACTAATGAATTGATTTGGCACATAAATAGTCATTGCTTGCTGTTTGCTTAGTGCTCATCGCAATGTATTAATTCCAAGGTTGTACTTATAAAATGCATTAGTAGCAAAGCGTTTTCTGCTACCAGGATACCATAGACTTGTTATCTAATACACAAACATGTATTTCCTTTTAACTGTCTCGTATATGTCGTGTCAACAGACTCAAACTCAACCTTAATAGAAACACGATACTCATTTTGACTGAAGGACAGAAAACCTGACTTGTCAGCTTGTTTTCATTGCATTACTGTCATGCAATACAGTAATACAGCCCAGTGCACTAACAAGATAAAGCAGAAAATGTTTCCGTTCTAAAGTGTATATTATTATGTGTTCTTTCTCCAACCAAACTGGCAATTTAAACCCAACCATCCCACCGTAAGGCAATGAAACGCAACCCAAAGCCCAATAGTGCTTTACATACGCATGAATACTACTTTTTTAAGAAAATACAATAATTTGTAAGAGAATTGTTAAGTTATACATGTCGGTGCCTGCCAACACATATTTTAATGCAAAACTAAAAAGCCTATATCAGTTTTGAGTTTTGAGAGCTGCTTAATGATAAAACAGATTTTCAAAAAAAAAAGTATTTCTGTAGCATGTTTCGGAAGCAGGAGGCAATAATCGAAAAGACTTAACGGACAGAATAAATGAGACGACAGGTAGTAACTACTACAATAACATCACACAGTAAAACGTCTTCTGAGAAAAATAACTCATTCTTTGGGATCCACTCTTTCCATCGACCGCGTTCGATCAACACCGACTCGTGCGAAACCGGACCCCTGCCCCAGAACCGGTCCACGACGGACCTCCGAATGAGAGTTATTTTTCTCAGAAGACGTTATACCCCGCCTCGAGGTTAACCCCGCCTCACTTCCCCACAGCCTGGAGATGCTGGACAAGGTAGAGCCCCCCTCCATCCCGGAGGGCTACGCCATGTCGGTGGCCTTCAGCGCCCTGCTGGACCTCGTCAGGGGCATCACCACCATGATCGAGCGGGAGCTGGGCCGGGAGGAGGAGGAGGCCAGCCAGCACCGGGAGGTCCACCCCGACAAGCAATGGAAGCCCCAGCCCGGTGAGCGGCCCCCTTGACACCACGTCTTTGTCTCTGGCGCGTCTTAATGGCTCGCGTTTAAGGGGCCGGTGTTTTGTCTCCGCGTTTGGTTGCTTGCTTTACGTTTTTTTATATATTTGATGACCGTTTTGTGTTTTAAATCGCGTATTCTTTTATGGTTGACATTTATATAGCCTTTTCTGCCTTTCTTTATTATCTGTATTTAAGGCTGTTTTTTTTTTTTAATTTAATGTCTATTCTGTATGAGAATTATTATTATTATTGGATCGTGAGCAGAGAAATGGTGGGAATAACAATCTCCTTCTCCATTAATAAAGTATTATAGTGTTTGTACCAATTTGCTCATATTTTACTCCATTGACATTGCGTACATTGTCAGATATTGATGGTATGAAGGCATGGTGTCTAACTAAGCCACATGGTCTGCAAGGATTTTTTCGAATATGAATTGGGAGCGCAAGCACTTGTCTGCCCCCCAGTGGCCAAAATGATCCCTGCATTCCTGAACAATGCTCCGTTTCCATACCACGTCAAATGAAGAAACTGCTAATAACGAATGAGTTGCAGCAGTTCTTCTGCGGCACGGGTTCACAAAGCCACATGACCATAACCCCGCTGTCGCTTCGGTCTCAGGCTGCCAAGAGGTGAGAGAGGAGATGGTCACCGCCTGCTGGTGCGGCCTGCTGGCAGCCCTGTCTCTCCTGCTGGACGCCAGGTAACACGCACGCAAGCACACACACACGCACAGCTTTGAAACGCAACGTTAGCTTATATAGGCGTACCCACAACATGTATTCCCTTTTTAGCTAGTTAAAGCATAATGAAATGGTTAATTCAATTTGAAATGGTTAATTCTAAATAATATTTAGGTATTTTTGCCATCTGGACGTATTATTGAATCGATATCGAAGCAATTGGATCAATATCGAATGGATATCGACTCGAATGAAGACCTAAAGGATCGAATTGAATTGTGAGGTACCTGGCAGTACCCTAATAGAGAGCAAATCAACGTGCGTTGTACAAATGCAGTGTGCACGAGTATGCACACACACACTGCAGATGCCTATGGCTGGTATATATATCCGTTACCACATGGTCCTTAAGCTTGTACCTTCCGCCCCCCTCCCAGCACGGACGAGACGGCCACAGAGAACATCCTGAAGGCGGAGCTGACCATGGCGTCGCTGTGCGGCCGCTTGGGGCTGGTGACGCCGCGCGACGCCTTCATCACCGCCATCTGCAAGGCCTCGCTGCCGCCGCACTACGCCCTGACCGTGCTCAACAGCAACGCCTCCAGCCTCTACAGCAAAGGTCTGCCCCGGTCTCTCTCTCTCTCTGTCTCTCTCTCTGTCTCTGTCTCTCTGTCTCTGCAAAGGTCTGTCTCTCTGTATATCTGGCTTTGACTCAGCCTCTACAGCAAAGGTCTGCCCCGGTCTCTCTCTCTGTCTCTGTCTCTCTCTCTGTCTCTGCAAAGGTCTCTCTTTGTCTCTCTGTATATCTGGCTTTGACTCAGCCAAAGGTCTGCCCCGGTGTGTTTGTTTCTCTCTCTCTCTCTCTCTCTCTCTCTCTCTCTCTCTCTCTCTCTCTCTCTCTCTCTCTCTCTCTCTCTCTCTCTCTCTCTCTCTCTCTCTCTCTCTCTCTCTCTCTCTCTCTCTCTCTCTCTCTCTCTCTCTCTCTCTCTCTCTCTCTCTCTCTCTCTCTCTCTCTCTCTCTCTCTCTCTCTCTCTCTCTCTCTCTCTCTCTGGGTGTAATTGCCTGTGAATGTGAAGTGCACAACTCATTGCATTTACTTGTATTAAAGACATGTGGTCTGCCCCCTACGCTCTCTATGTAATTAGCAGTGTGAATCCTACGTCTACTACAGCATGTTTATATGGAAAACCCAACGGATAATGAGCCATCAGAGGGCACATGTTTTTACACCTTTTCATCCAAAACACATTCTTTAATTGCTTTTAATTCACACCGGCACACACTTCACATCACATCAATCACTTATGCAAAAAGCTTCTCACGCAGACACACACACAGACACCCCTTCCCTCATTAAACACTTGTATGCCCACTGATTATTGCACACACACACACACACACACAGAGAGAGTACACACAACCTTGATCTGCATACAAGCCAGAAGAGATGAAGGCCAAATTGGCACTGGGCCTGCGCTGTTTGTTTACTTTGACCTTAATTAAGCGGACTCCTATCAAATGGTCCTATTCGTGATGCTATGCCCTGTGGATGTTCAAGAGCCTATAAACATGCGTTTGCAAACAATGCCTTCCTTGTATTGAGTGTGTGTGTGTGTGTGTGTGTGTGTGTGTGTGTGTGTGTGTGTGTGTGTGTGTGTGTGTGTGTGTGTGTGTTGTGTGTGTGTGTGTGTGTGTGTGTGTGTGTGTGTGTGTGTGTGACTGCAGCCTACTCCATCCAGGGCCAGACCGTGCAGATCATCAGTCCCTCCAGTGAGTCCCATCAGCAGGTTGTGGCGGTCGGACAGCCCCTCACAGCCCAGCCCCAGGGCACCGTGGTGGTGAGCCACACACACACACACACACACACACACACACACACACACACACACACACACACACACACACACACACACACACACACACACACACACACACACACACACACTCTCTCTCTCAATTAGGCACTCGCACTGAAAATGGAAAATGTTCTGGTAACATACCTGGATATCATTTTAATTAGCCCAATTTTAATTTTGTTTGGTTGTATGCTAATTTTAAGCGAATGTTAATTCAAGTAATCAGCCAGTGTCGTTGTGAACATGTTATGTCTTCCCATTCTACCCTGGTTAGTGTTCCCTGATATCGGTTCACCTTTAAATACCCTACATTTACATGACAACCTTTCTGACTCTATTCCCATGTCGGCTGGAGTGTAATTCCAGTTTTTTTTGTCGCCGTATCACAAAGGAGAGCGAGCTAGGGCAGCTAGAGCAGGAAAGTCTTCCTTGACATTGTGGATTGACGGTGTTCCAAGAAGACAACAGTGAGATGGAGCTTGAGTCGTCATATCACAGAGAAAAGTCAGCTAGTGCAGCTAACCAGCATATAATGAATCCCTGAGGTCCTCTGTAGCCAAGCAAAGTCATAAGGATCAATATTTAATACAATATGAAGCGGAAAAAGCTTCCATGAATTTTTGAAAAAAACGTAAATTCACAGAGAGCTAAATCTTGCCACTGCTACTTTACGCCATAGAACTTGGAAGAGCCGCAAAGATTGTCAAACTTTTTACTTGAAAGGCAAGCCTGACTCCTCAAGAAACAGAAATAACCCGTGATAATCATATTCGGGTTCATGTTTTCCGTTGTATTCTGCTGTTTGCTGTCATGGTGAATGTCACGATTGCATTCACCCTGTATTTTCGGCTGTGCCTATATCGCGGCACCAGGGATTTAGTAAGGTGAATTGACATTGTTTGGAATTCAGTCAGTGCCGTCTTACTTTCTTTAGTTTGGTGCAGTTTTTTATTAGTTGCTCGTTTTTATGAGATCTCCTATTTTCATGATATGTCTGCGTGTCTCTGCATGTAATTCCCATCCACTGTTGAATAAACAATGCACGGTGCCATTAGGTTAACAGGAGATAGTTCTTCATTCATCCCAGATAGGTCATTTGGATGTCGCAGCAGAAAGTACAGGATGTAGCAGAATTAAATAAAAAGCTCCATGCTCACAATGACAGTGATACAAAAAAAATACCACATTTCTGGATGCAGTCATGGATTTTTTTCTCTGTACCACAGCACAGCTACATTTCAAGCTGTTTTAAAAAAGGTCCTCTGGATCTATATATAACAAAACACTCGAGAGATCTCCTGTACACAGTGGTACAGCAGAGTCTTCCCCCGTGCCTTTTGGCAAAGCTTTACTCTCAGGAAGTGATCTCCCAAGTGCCCGTTTGCTGACCCCATCCCTCTGTTGACCCAACTGAGAAGGCTGTCAATGACTCACAACATGAGACACATGAGCTTGTTTGACTGAAGACTCACACAGGAGCTCAAGCAAATGTACCTTCCTTGGTTGACAAACTGTTGAAAGTCGATTTGAATACAATGCGAATGGTTAGGTCAGTGGTTCCCAACCTTTGATTTCAGGTTCACATTTTCATCAAGACTCTTCGCCGACCACCTCAAAAGCAACCGTTAAAAATAGATAAATGCATGCACAGTTGCTGGGCATGGAGGGACAGTGTCCCCTTTATAGACAAATATTACTGCAAGAAGGCCATGGCCAGAGGGAAAAAGTGGAAATAAAAAGTCAGCAACGTTGCTTATGCTCCCAGTGCGTTAATTTAGCAAACGCAAATCAACAGAATACACCAATGGAGGACATTTGATCGAAGGTGAAAAGTGAACAAATAAATAAAAAAATATTAAGCCATAATACTATTGACTGAACAATATTAATACAATATTGTCAATTATCCCTATTATTTATTATATTATTACACCTCTTGCCCACTGCACCATCCGTCAGCGGATGACGGAAGACGTGGCTGACGGATGGGGGAGTAGTCTTTGCAGAGGCGTCCGTCTGCCACGCCCGAGCATACGCGATCTGATTGGATGACGGATCGTCGCTGCCTGAAAAGTTGAACATTTTTTTCAACTCCTTGACGGCACCGACGGATCCAACGGAACGGTTGGATCCACAATGCATTGCGGCATTCAAAGTCAGTGGGATCCGTCCCAAACGGCTGCGGTTAGCAAGAGGTGTTGGTTTAAATGTGTCCCAAGTCGAGAATTCAATCACACCCGCCTCCTACCGTACCCCTGCGTACCACCAGCAGTACGTGCACCACAGGTCGAAAACAAACACTGGGTTAGGTAATCTAATGTGGTACCTACCTACTTTGTGTGTATGTCCTCCATAATTTAGACCAACGTTAGTGAAGCAATAGCAAAGCACTTGAAGGGAATCGATTGTGTATTGTGACGTGTCTGCATAGGGTTGTACGCCTTGTATTGACTGTGTGTGTGTGTGTGTGTGTGTGTGTGTGTGTGTGTGTTTCTCAGCTGACTGCTAAGAACATCCAGTGCATGCGGACATTGCTGAACTTGGCCCACTGTCACGGTGCCGTACTGGGCACCTCCTGGCAGCTGGTGCTGGCCACGCTGCAGGTAATACTCCCACACACACACCCCCGCTATCCCCTCTCCCCATGCCCTGGCCTCCTCAACACCGCATGCCCTGCTCCATGCAATGTATTCGCCATACACTAAGGTCATTTGGACTAAGGTGCTGTAGGTACGATTAGACTTTTGTTACACGATTGTGTTTTTTAATAATGCATACCCACAACATTAAGTAGCACACATAACACCAAACACACTTAAAAGCTGTCTCCAGCAAGTGTGTTGCACCAGCAGTATCATCGCTTTCCTAATGGAGACGCACCGGCCTTCTTAATGGTGTCTTGGCCCTGCTAAAGTCTGCCTCCTCTCCCCCCCCCCCCCTCCAGCACCTGGTGTGGATCCTGGGCCTGAAGCCTGGCCTTGGGGGGGCTCTAAAGCCCGGTCGGGCCGCCGAAGGCCCCAGCACCGTGAGTGTCTCCGTCTCAACGCTCTGCCTCACTGTGTGTGGGCTGCCTGCGCTGTCGGTCGCCTAACCCTTCACTCACCCTCACCTGTCTTTAGCCTTGCAAACCGTAACGCACACCAGGGATTTCATTTATATCGTTGTATGGTCCCACGTAGGGCTGTGCAATTAATGAAATTTTGACCGTGATTTCGATTTTTGGGACAAACACATTCCAAACTAATATAAGCAAGTTAAAAAAAAATTGGTGTATTTATTTTATTCATGATTTTTTTTTTTTATAGAACAGCTGGATACATATTTGCACACTATTTTCAATAAGAAAATGTGTATTTTTTTTTAAAAGGATATTTCAAAGTTCTCAGTTACAAAGTGTTTTTTTGGAGCGAGATACTGAATAAATGCATGAGGTTTTCAAACTAAAAGAAAATCCTTTGAATAGTCCTGATTTCAACATTGACCAAAATAATCTTGATTTATAATTCTTTTACATCATCGAGCAGACCTTGTCCCCCGTGTTCCCGTCCAGTGTGTAGAAAAATAAAAAGCTGTGTCGACACACGCTGTCCTTTTGGCGTGGCTTGAGTCACGCCAGCAGCATACGCACACACCCGTGAGAACACACTGTTGTTGTGTTTGCCCAGGTGTTGACCACGGCCGTCATGACAGACCTGCCCATCATCGCCAACGTCCTCTCCAGGCTGTTTGAGAGCTCACAGTAAGCCCCGCCCCTTCATGGATAACGACCAATAGTCACAGCCTATTCTGTCGTACCCTCTTTCTTGACGAATGGTGGAGGGCTGACAGCGTGTGGTCGTGGGCCAATGGTTTCGGAGCAATGGTTATGGAACAGTTGTTGGGCATGGGTTCTGCTATGTGTGCTTGAACCAAGGAAAGATAGAAAAATGTGACTGACCAACATTGTCTGGTGATTTGATGTTATCTCGTTTCGAATGCCTTTGCATAGTCCTTTTTTTTTTTTGGCTTCGATAAACCTTAAAATCACAAGCTGGTCCGGGTTGAACCCCAACATATTGACATCCGCCCGCACGCTGAGTTCAAGCAAGTGCGTTTGTGTGTTTGTGGCCGGCAGGTACCTGGACGACGTGTCTCTGCACCACCTGATCAACGCCCTTTGCTCCCTGTCCATGGAGGCCATGGAGATGGCCTACGGCAACAATAAGGTTGGCACAACACACCGCAAGCCCTCCCTCCCGCCCACCCAGCCCGCTAATGCTGCTTACAAGAAAAATGACTCCAAATGGTGTTTTCTGGATGCGTCTAACCACTTAACGCTCCTTTGTGTTGTGTGCAAAGATTATACAGTGCTGGGAATAAATGCCATGCTCCCAGAAACCATTAGGCTACAGTGCGATTTGCCCTTTTGGTAAAAGCACTGCTTTTTTTTTTTTAATACGTCGCTCACATTAACGTATCGGATCAATGCAAGATACTGAGGTGATTAATACATGCCGCCGTGCTGTCCCCGCATTCCCATCTAACGTTCCTCAAAACCTCAAGAAATCCAGTAAATCCGTCACTTTGCTTTGACGTCTTGCACATTCATTTTGTGGATGTTTTTTTTTTTTTAATAACGCATTATTCAAAAGCTGATTGAAAAGATATCAGCCTAATATCGATCTTCTTGTAATGATGTCGTCATGTCGTCTTCATGTAAATGAGCATACATCGCAATAGGATGATATAATTGACGCATTTATCGGCAGTCCAACAGTCTATTCTGTGGTGTTGGATGAACTTTGTTGTGCTGTTGTGTTTAGCCACAGCAGTACACTAGATGCACGCCTGCAGCACAGATGTTCATAGCCAGCATTCCGCCAGAGAGAGGTCAGGGATCTTCGTGTATATATATATATATGTATTTATTTATTTGTTTGTTTGCATTCTGTGTTTTTCTTGTTGTGCCTTAGGAGCCCTCGCTGTTTGCGGTGGCTAAGCTGCTGGAGACGGGATTGGTCAACATGGATCGCATCGAGATCCTGTGGAGGCCTCTGACCAGTCACCTTCTGGAGGTAAAGTCTCACTCTCTCTCACACACACTTAGGCACAATTCCATTTCTACCCCTCCCCCTTGTTTTGAAGGGTAAGGGGTAGAAATGGGATTCTCTCTGTGTGTCTGTCTCTCTCTCTCTGTGTCTCTGTCTCTCTGTCTCTCTGTCTCCCTGGTGGTGTAATTTTGCCAGACATAATGTTTTCTTACTTGCATACTTTCTTAATTGTGCTATTGATTGAACAGTTTATGATGCCATCAAAGTATGGCTTTATTGACAACTGTTTGTCTTATATAATTGTCTGACATAATGCTCTGGTCATCTTGTTCTTGATTATTGTTGGTCTTCATCTACAGACCCACTCCCTCCGTTATGAAAGGTTGAATGTGTTTCACAAGTAAAATGTGATAAAGTATTTTCCTCATCTTCTCTCCTCTTTCCTGCTTCGCATGTGTTTTACAGAAGGTAAGCTGGGGTCCTCTCCTGGACAATAAACTACTGCCCTGCTTTGCTCTCGCGCTCTCTCTCGCGCTCTCTCTCTCGCTCTCTCTCTCGCGCTCTCTCTCTCGCGCTCTCTCTCGCTCTCTCTCGCGCTCTCTCTCTCGCGCTCTCTCTCTCGCTCTCTCTCTCGCGCTCTCTCTCGCGCTCTCTCTCTCTCTCGCTCTCTCTCTCGCTCTCTCTCTCTCTCGCTCTCTCTCTCGCTCTCTCTCGTGCTCTCTCTCTCTCGCTCTCTCTCTCGCTCTCTCTCGCTCTGAATGTCTTAAGTTCTTGAAGTTGAGGTTTTCAATTCTAAGTTCAAGTTTCAAGTTCATCCTCCTGCCACTCAACCCCTCACCACGTTGAAAGCTTTGTGTTTTTCATACTCTGTATCTTCTTGGCTCCGAGGCTTTGACCACATCTTGACCTGATCTCTCTTCAAATGGACACTATAGCCTGGGACTGTAGATGTACTACAGCTACAATGACCTCCCTCACACCCACACATTGAATCCTGCACATTGCAAAAATAATGCTACTGACACTGGCCAGCAATGGATCGACTTGGTACCTGTTGGCTACTCTTAATGAGAAACCTACAATACGTTTACTTTAAACCGTTATTGACTTGCACATCGATATCAATAGGGGTGGTATAGCTGCAGGCAAGCCAAAACCAACAGAAAAGACCATTATTTTGTCTTCAGAGCATTGGAGCTATTTTATGCTCTTTGGAGCATAAAAACTGAAATACATCATTCAGATGTGAACCAGCAGGTTTTGTGTGTAGGTCTGCCAGCACCCTAACTCCAGGATGAGGGAATGGGGCGCGGAGGCCTTAACGGCGCTCATCAAGGCAGGACTGGCCTACAAGCACGACCCGCCGCTGACACACAACCAGGTCAGTTCGTCCACACACTCACACATCCGACTGGTCTTTGGCTGAAAGCTCCCCCTTGATGCAGCAGGAACGCAAACATTTAAGGGCCTGTTGGTACGATTTGAGCGTATTTAAAGGGAAGGTTAGAAGAGGGCAATATTGTCGAACTAAACAATCAAAACAAGTCTCCTTTAATAAGCAGTCAAGGTACTGTTATATGTCTACGAGTAAGACCATGAATCATACTTTAAAGTAAAGGTGGGGTTGAATAAACTGATCCATTTCATCCCACTGAGAACCACAATATGCTTAGCTGAATGTACTTCTCTCGGTGTACAAAAGAAACCTAATAAATTCTGATCCTGGGTCCACGAGAGCTTTATTCACTTCTCCAGAAATGCGTATTATTCCTCGACAAAAAGGGAAAATAATGTTTCGCCCGGCAGTGCAGGTCTTCTCTCGGCACACTCTCGTATCGATCTAGCTCTTCCTGCGTCCAATTGAGTTGCATTTCATCCGAGTTCTCCAAAGAGCCTCGGAACGCTCACCTGCCTAGATCCATAGTCGAATCTAGCAGGGTTGTGGTCAGCAGTGCTTTTAAGACCATGGGTTTGTATTGGGACTGGGGTAGCGTTCAAGCGATCTGAATCTGTACTTTCGACAGCTCTTCGTCTTGGCTCCTGTCCGAAAAACAAAAAACACATTCATCTTACCGGTATTTTTGTCTTCTTGTTTGTGAGACAACCAAATATGTGCATGTAGATTTTGCATGAATTTCATTGCGTAAACTAATTTAATCTTGGTGGTATACTTTTCGGAAGCGTCAAATAAAATGTGCTCAAGGGTACCTAGATGTATCCTTGTTACATAAGCGCTTTGTTTTTGCACTAGGTCGATGACCCTCGCCTCTTCCATCTCATCGTGCATAACTCAATACTGGCCCCCGTAGGGTTCTCCAGCCTCAAACCACATCCACTCATGACATCATTTCCCACCCCTTTTCCCTCAAATGTTTTCCCCCTCTTTCCCCGCCACCCTAGCGGGTACAGCTGCTGCTGCTCAGCCCCTTGAAGGAGTTGTCCAACGTGCTGCATGCCGACATCAGGCAGAAGCAGCTGGAGAGCGTGCTGCAGATCCTTCAGAGCCAGGGGGACAGCCTGGGGCCCGGCTGGCCCCTGGTCCTCGGGGTCATAGGGGCCATCCGCAACGACCAGGGGTGAGTGCAGTTAGCGTGTAGGGTCGGGCGGGGCGATTAATCGAATTTAGATCTCGATTTCGATTTTAGCGTCAAACGAACACAAAACGAATATAATCGATTTTATGATTTTTTTTGGGGATAAATATCTGTATCAGAGCTTGTTGCACATCTGTACATTATTTTAGGTTTTAACATTTTATTTTTGACCATTTTGTGTATTTTGTAAGTGTATTTTTTATAAGGCGAGATTTCAAAAATATCAGTTACAAAGAGTTTTTGGGAGAGACATGCTGAATGAATACATCATGTTTTCCAAAAAAATTGTTTCAATTTCAATATTGACCAAAATAATCGTTTCTGGTGTGTAAATTGTAAATGATGTTCATACCATTATTGCTTACATTGAGCTACAAAAGCTAACTTGTATTGAATGATGAATAGACCCTTGGACTAGGTGATCCTCAGAGACTTTTGTTTGTCTGCGTTTTCTGTTGCTAATGTTTGAGGCAATACACATGTCTCACACCGGCGCCATAACCGCTACGTTCTCCCTTGGTTCACCCTCCCCTACACAGCGAGTCCTTGATCAGAACAGCCTTCCAGTGCCTCCAGTTGGTGGTGACAGACTTCCTACCCACAATGCCTTGCACGTGCCTCCAGATCGTGGTGGACGTGGCCGGCAGCTTCGGCCTGCAGAACCAGGAGCTCAACATCAGCCTGACGTCCATCGGGCTGCTGGTGAGATGAGAGCGATGAAGAGGGAACGTGTGAACGCTAGGGGTAGCCGAGAAACCACAGATCTAGTCGTAGTGGTAGAAGAAGAAATAGGTGTTTGCGGGAGGTAAACCCAACTGAATGGTTTTTGGTTAAATTCCCTATGTTCTCTCATTGGAAATTGAGCAAGCTAATGGCGCATTTCCACTAGCACGGCTCGGCTCGATACGGCTCGGCATGGCTCGGCTCAGCTCGGTTTGGTTGTGTTTCCATTACAACTGGTGCCTCCTCGACGTGGGCGGGGTCGTCATAACACGGCTGCGCGAAACCGCTGTGACGTCATTTACACGGCGCCAAGCAACGTACAAATCCGGAAGACCAGAACAGCAACAACGCGTGGTGCCGTCGAGCTCCCTCTGAATCCGTTCTTCGGCAACCAGAGTCAGGAACGTCTGGACCTCCTCCACCGACCAAGGAGTGGATTTTTTCTGAGAAGCCATCTCGTTCCAAGTCAAAAAGCAGTAAAAAGTGGTGTCTTGTCTCGCGTCTTGTTTTTATTTACATTCTAGGCGGTCGTCGCGCGGTTATGACGCTTCCAGTGACGACACTCGTCGGCCAATCAGTGGAAGGCAGTCGGCTGACGTCACGTTTTAGTAACGCTTCGGCTCGCTTGGAACCAGGGCTGAGGTGATACCAAAATGTACCCGGTTGCAGGTACTGCGTGCTAGTGGAAACACGCAAATAGCGCGCCGAGCCGAGCCGTACCGAGCCGAGCCGTGCTAGTGGAAATGCGCCATAAGAGTGAGCAAGATACACTAAACCCCTAGACTGGGTACCCCTAGCCCATTCTGCCGGCGATTTGAATTCGCCCTGCAGAGGTGTATGGAGAAGAGCAATCAAATTCGTTCTGCCTCCGATACGCTTTTGCGGCGGCCAATCATCAAGCTGGCTTTTCCCCCCCCGGCGCTATTGGCTGGTTTAACCCAATGACGACAGGGAAGCAACGGCAAGCAGCCAATTGCGTTCAGAGTCGTTTGAACTAGGCCCGTCGATCACGCCTCTTGCGCTGAAGAAAATGACAGCAGCCTCCCCGGACCAACGTGTGCAATCTACGATTGAGCATGGCCTGGCAACAGCCAGGCTACTAAACCCTTACTGCTCCTGAAGGACACGTATCATGTATCGTTCGGTAGATGCAAACTCCTGCTGAATCAGGAAAAACCGACAATATGTTTTCCACAGTGGTCAGGGGTTGAAAACTAATAGCGCCTGCAATGTGTTCCATCGTCAACTCTGCGACGATTCCTGTGGTTCAAATGGTTGCCTGGGAGATGACCTACTGTAGGGCTTGCACTGCTTTCGTGAACCTGCCTGGATGGTCAAAATGATGTCTTTGGTGGTTCATTGCAATATCTGACGAACGGACACACGATGGAGAAGATAATGTTCCTAGTGGCGATTTTATTCGTTTAGGATTGTTGGTTGTAAGCGGGCACCGAGCCAGTATTGGTTCATTCAATGTTTTTAAACACCTTGCTGCCAAATCAATGTTGCATAATTCACAGCGCGCTGGTTAATTATCCTGGCATTCACCATAGATATTTCATACAAATACTGCGCAGTATTGAAGATGTGCAAGACCCCTTATCGACCCTTGGTCTCATTGCTTTCCTTTTATTCACAAACCCATGTGAGATTACATTATGGTAATAAGATAGCGATGCTGCCTGAGGCCTTTCTCCAACCCCTGGCTTCAACGAATACCTCTCTTTTTTCTAAATGAGTGTTTTTCAAATTCAGAGATGTGCGTATTGAGCCGGCTGAGGTTTAGGCATCTCGCTCAGGGACGCCCACAGGTGAGGCTGCGGATATTGGGGGGGGGGGGGGGGGATCAAACCCAAAACCTTTCCTGGGCCTTAGGGAGTCAAACTCCCGAGCTTCTACTAGAAAACCACCCCGCCTCCTGTCAGGTGAACATGGCGCACGGATGTCTGCGGCTCCCATTAAAACCTGCTTATTTTCGGTGTATTTTCATCCTTCTTCTCCCCTGTCCGCCCACGCAGTGGAACATCTCGGACTACTTCTTCCAGCGGGGGGAAGCCATCACCCTGGACCTAGAGCGGGAGGAGGCGGCGGTGCAGAAGCAGGCCCGGGAGCGCGGCGAGACCCTCAACCGGCCCTTCCACCCGGCGCCGCCCTTCGACTGCCTGTGGCTGTGTCTGTACGCCAAGCTGGGCGAGCTGTGCGTGGACCTGAGGCCCGCCGTGCGCAAGAGCGCCGGCCAGACGCTGTTCTCCACCATCGCGGCGCACGGCACGCTGCTGCAGCAGGCCACCTGGCACGTGGTGGTGTGGAAGGTAGGGCCGCGCCTGGACCTCCCCGCAGACCCTCCTCCCTTTCGTCGTGGTCGAGGGTTTCCGTTTCAAAACGATATCGTCGCCTCTTTTTGTTTGTACCGAGTTGGATCCCGAAGACGGAAGACCGAGTCTTCCGTCTTCGGGATCCGACTCGGCACAAACAAAAAAGGGGTTGACGATAACGTTCTGAAACCGTGACACACAAGACAATGAACACAAAACGATAAAAATAACACGGCAAACTCGGACAACAATCGACGGTGCGTTTATATATTGCTTTTTTTGGAACCAGCGGCCACCCAAAGCGCTGAACAATATTGCCGGACATTCACCCATTCATGCACACATCCACACACCCGACGGCGCCATCAGCCATGCGAGGCTACAGCCAGCTACAGCCAGATCGGGGGCCGTCAGGGTGAGGTTCCTAATGCTCAGGGACGCCTCGACACTCACTCACCGCTACTACCGGCCGTTGAAAACAACAACGTT
The DNA here is from genome assembly GCA_900291075.1 of Melanogrammus aeglefinus. Taxonomy (NCBI): domain Eukaryota; kingdom Metazoa; phylum Chordata; class Actinopteri; order Gadiformes; family Gadidae; genus Melanogrammus; species Melanogrammus aeglefinus. The sequence continues at coordinate 267,799 of OLKM01000453.1, read as the reverse complement.
TGGTGGGACAGTCAACGGATCGTGGCCTTAGGGTTCCCCCGGTGACCGTGTTGTGTTCTACCGTGCTCGTCAACTCTGAAACCCCGTCTCGCAGGTGCTGTTCCACCTCTTGGACTGCGTCAGGCGCTCCTCCACCACCGCCGACAAGGAGAAGATCGAGTCCGGGGGCGGGAACATACTCATCCACCACTCGCGAGACACGGCGGAGAAGCAGTGGGCGGAGACCTGGGTGCTCACGCTGGCGGGCGTGGCGCGCATCTTCAACACCAAGAGATACCTGCTGCAGCAGCTTGGTGAGTGTGTTTTCGCCCAGGGTCTTATCTTAGCAGGGGGCTTCATCTGGTGGAGATGATATGACGTGTATGCTGTTGCTTATAGGAAGGTCACTTGCCGATTAGGGAAAATATATCTTGGATGTTGAAGAAGCAGGGTGCCTATCTGGGGAAAGGTCTGTTGATATCTGTGAGGCAACCTCGCAAATATCTAAAGTTATATTCCTGACATTTCCTCCTCTAACAACATCTTTGCCCACAAAAAAATCAAGTGAAAATAGATGGCACTGAACTCTGCCCACTGGGTGCCACTACGGCACACACTTACTGTGTTCTAATCTCTCCCTCTCTCTCGTTCGTTCCCTCTCTCCCTCCAGGGGACTTCTTCAAGGCCTGGGAGGTTCTGCTGGACCACATCCAGTCGGCCGCCCTCAGCAAGAACAACGAGGTCTCCCTGGCGGCCCTCAAGAGCTTCCAGGAGATCCTGCAGATCGTCACGCCCGTCCGGGACTCGGACCGGCCCATGGACGCCTTGGCCTCCCTGGGGGTGCCCCCCGTGCTGATCGACCCCCTCTCCGCCTCCGGCCCGGGCAGACCCCTGGTGCGCTCCGACTCGCTGGTGGAGCGGCTGACGCGCTACAACGGATCTGCCGATCCGCAGGCCCCGCCCCCCGGCGAGGAGTCGGCGCTGGAGGACTCGGCGCTGTGGTGGTCGGCGTGGAACACCTGGTTCCGGACGGGCACGGACAGCACGCGGCCCCGGCCCGCCGCCGCCGCCGCCGCCGCCGCCGCCGCCGCCGCCGCGCGCCGGCCGCCGCCGCCGCCGCGCCGCCCGCCCGCCCGCGCAGCCGCCACCCCACGCCGACGCCCCCGAGAACACTCGTTCGTGCCCAGCCAGCCCTTCCTCACGGCCCTGGTGCAGATCTTCCCGGCGCTCTACCAGCACATCAAGGCGGGCTTCAGCATGGACGACCTGCGCAAGCTGGGGGTCATCCTGCACGGGGCCGTGTCTGTGCCCATCAGCAGCGACGCCTCGCCCTTCATCCTGCCCTCCTACACCGAGGCCGTGCTCACCAGCCTGCAGGAGGCCGTGCTCACCGCACTGGACGTCCTGCAGAAGGTAACTGGGGGGGGGGGGGGGGGGGGGCCTGGGTTCGGTTCGTCTTCACGGGGGCCCTGAAGATTAATTCCTTTTCGGTGTCCCTCTTCGGAGGGGGGCCGATATCCATTTAACGTGAGGCCACCTTCCCATGCTGATACCAACCCTACAGTTTTATTTGCTTTCATTATTTTCATAGCTTGAGTATTAGCTATTGGTATGAACAGTCTTGAGCCTCCCAGCACGCGATCACATGGTCGCACATCGATCCCTTCTAGTGCACTGGTCAGAGCAATTAAATTGACTTCCACGCGTCTCGGGGTGGGGCTGTACCTGTGCCATGGGAGGAGGAGCGGCATCAGGGATGAAACACGTTCACTGAATGTCTGAATCTTTCAGTGTAGATGGGATTCGGTGAAGGCGCACCTCACATCACCGCAACGCAGCTTTTTTAAAACATGACAGGGAGTGCGTGAGGTAAATTAGCTGTTTAATAGACTTTGGCGCTGAATAATTCTTCACTCGGGAGATTTGTGGCAGTAAGTGCTGCGTTGAAGTAGGGGGCCACTTGCACTTCAACTGAACAAAACACGACGTCCTTTTATCACAGAATTATTGTTTTCATCATTAGACATTTTTAGTGATGGACTTTCATTGATTCATATTAATCAATTTGATCATAAGAGTGCAAGCCTGCCCCGTTTGGATTGTGTTCATTCCTTCATTGTTTCCCTCTCTCTCTCTTATCTCTCACTCTCACCTCTCTCACTCTCGTGCCTGCTCTCTTGCTCACTCCCTCGCTCTCTACTCACTGTCTCTTGCTCATACTCTTTTTCTCTGACTTTCTCTTTTTCTGGCATGCTCTCACTCTCTCTCTCTCTCTCTCATCTCCCCCCCCCTTCTTTGTCTCGTCTCTCTGCCGCTCTCTCTCTGCCTCTCTTTTTTCTGTGTGTCTGTCTGCCTCTCTCTCTCTCTCTCTGCCTCTCTTTTTTCTGTGTGTCTGTCTCTCTCGCTCCCCCCTGCTGCAGGCCATCTGCGTGGGCCCTGAGAGCCTGCAGGTCATGTACCCGGCCATCTTCCAGCAGCTCCTGCTCTTCGTGGAGTTCTCCTGCAAGCCGCCCCAGTACGGCAAGATGGAGACTAAGCACGTGGCCAATGCCAAATACAACCAGGTAGGGGGGGCTGGGAACTCAGTGGGGGGGGGGCCCCAGGGACCGGGAAGGGGAATAAGACACTTCCTGTTGAGCCCATCCCACTCTCTCTCCCTCTCTCTCCCTCTCTCTCCCTCTCTCTCCCTCTCCCCCTCTCCCCTGACTGTCTATTTCCGTCTATGTACTCTGTGTGTGAGTCACGTCCAGCTTATCGCTAAAGAAAACAACATACCTCCGGTTCGCCGGTCAAGGCATCGCGTGCGTGCACATTCCTGCCCACACACGCACGCCCCCGCCCGCCCGCCCACACACACACACGCATAGTGCACACCGCCGAAGTGCTGGGCACTATCTGGGAGACACGAGATCTAGTAGATGTACGGTGCTCTCCTTCTGATCCTTGGCGGAGGGCCCTCGCCGGCGTGCCTTCAGATCACCACTCACGTTGCGGACTCCCTCCGACGCTGTTCCAACTGCCGGCAAGATGTACCTGTTTGAGTCATTAAGCTGATGCCTTTATCCCCAGCTACTCGCAGTGAGTTATAGCAACGTGTCATTAAGGAACCAGTAGGGGTGAGAGGCACACTGCGCACAGAGGCCTACGGGGAGACTGTAGATGTTTGTCAAGTGTCTTCGCTTCAGACACAAAACAGAGGAACATCATTTTGTTTCCACTGGGGAGGGAGCGTGGTTCCTCCAGTTTGATTGCCTTATTCATTAGAAAACGGAATATCTTCAATCAAATTCTCCTCCATTGTTACTTCAACTTTCCTCGTCTTGGGTGTTCAAGTTGTTTTGTTTTATTTTACCTCCCTCATTGTTCTCCAAAGAGAAAAGAACTTCCCATTTGTGTTTTTTTATTTGATGTATTTATTAATTTGTTTTTATGAACAAGCGTCTCTTCCAGCAGCTTCGGGGCTGACGACAGCTTTGTCTTAGCCCTGCCCTTTCACCACTTGATGTGCTTGAAAGCAAACGAATGCTAGCGCTACACACGCTCCTGAGGACCCCCGTTCCCATTTGCCTCTGAGCCTCGTAGGCCAGTTATCAATCACAAGCAGATCCTTCCCTGTGTGGACATGTGTTGGTTTGAGAGTGCGTGCAGCAGGTTTACCCAAAGCGTTCAGTTCAAGTCCAAAACAAGCCAAATAGATGTTCCTGGTCGCTGGGCTCCATTCGACAGTTCCTCCTCAATGTGTTCCAGACCCATCCATCCCAGAACCATAACCCCCCCCCCCCCCCCCCCATTGCACATCTTCTCTGTTTAATGGAGATCTTCTCTCGTTTTGTGTTTCTCTGGGACTGACTCGCGGGACGATTTGAAATCATTTTAATAGATCCAACTGTTCGCTCCGGTGAGTTCGACCACATGACACAGCCCCCCCAAACCCCCCCCCCCCCCCTTCATCTCTCTATTAGTATTGACCTACCACTAATCGCTCTGTATGGTCGCCTCGCTGTATCTACCTCGCTACCCTCCCTGGGTAAGGGTTTGTTTCACTGCATGGTAGGCTTCTGTTTTTTGTACGTCTCGCCTACATTGCTCACCCACTCACAGATACTAGTGTACCTCAGCTGCCGCCAAGCCGATGATGCGTTTCCTGTTCCTGTGCACAGCTACACGTGTCCGGTGCTTTCCCCTCCCGTCTTGATTTCGTTGTGTTTGGGTGGTGTCACGTGTGCCGATTTTGTTCTGTTGTGTTCTCGTTAGGGATGGGCGATAATGACTAGATGTAAATTAGGGTTGCTTGTTTTTATTGTTTGCAGTGGTGGCTTATTCTGATTATGAGTGATGCATCCTAGAATTATCACACGATAATGTTTTGCTAAACTATGGTTGAATCCAAATCCCCCCCCCTTTTTTTAAGTACATCATGAACATCCATGATGTCCTTTTTTGCTCTGATATCATAGCTTCCATTTGTTCTTATATGTAGTAAGATTTCCTATCAGTGGGATGTTTTCAAAACATGGACATGGGTCGTATTTCATCAGTCCATTGTCCCACGGTTATCATCATGATGAGCGTAATCCTTTTCCTATCGCCCAGCCCTAATGGTCATGCTTAAAGACACACTTTATAACAGTGGGTTGTTGTAGCCATTGTTGCATTTATGATCATTATATAGCGGCAACAAATAACAAAATGAAATTGACCCTGTGCAAATAAAAGTAGATATCTGTAAGCGTCAAAGCTCTGCCCAGCCAGAGTGTGTCTTTTACTGCTGCTTTGAATGTGGGCTTTGACTCATAGCGAGAGATGAACTAACTCCTCTGTTTGGATTGCCCTCCGTAACCGCTGACGTCTCCTGCTGCCTTCTGCAGGCGGAATGGGTGGCCTTAAACTACGTGCCCTTCGCCGAGCGGTCCTTGGAGGTGGTGGTGGACCTGTACCAGAAGACCGCCTGCCACAAGGCCGTCATCAGCGAGAAGGTCCTGCAGAACATCGTCAAGGTATCATTCTAGTTCAAGTTCATTTATTTGTCAAATGCGCAATATAACAGGCAAGCAGTCATAGCTGGCAATGACATTTTTGTGTCCCAAGCTTAACATGTTCTTCTCCGTAATCTCGGACTGAAATGTGGAAATCTCTGAACTAATAAGGCATGGAATGATTATCTTTTGGTCTTTTGCAATGTTGCTCTTCCATTGGCTACATGGGCTGCTAATGTAGCCATTGCCTAGCATCAACCATCCCGCCTAGTAGTAAGCCTGAAGGCTTCTGCCTGAGCTACCATGTGCACAGTGGCTTGCTATAACATACTCTAAACTGAATGATGTCTTATGTTGAATGTATCGCCCGGGTTTTACAGTGTCGGCTCTTTCGTCCCATCCTCTTCTAATGCATTGACATTGAGAGTGAATACTTTAGCGGTGCTCTTAGACGTGGCTGCAGGAAAGCAGCAGGCTTCCCAGAACCGTAAAGTAGGAGGCCTCAAAGTGTTCTGATAGGTAAACAGTCGAAGGTGAAATAGAGAGCAATTGGGTTAAAGTGAATCCTTTCCAAGTGTTGGCTAACCCTCAATTGAGGAGAAAGTTGACCTTTTATTGACTCAAATATATGAAACATTGTACGCTCTCTCTCGCTCTTCTCCTCTTCTTATCCGAACCCCGCCCAGACCCTGAGGATCCCCCTGGGTCTGAAGTACTCCTGCCCGTCGGAGACCACCTGGCAGCTGGCCGTCTCGTCCCTGCTCAAGGTGCTGTCCATCGGGCTGCCGGTCGCACGCCAGCACTCCTCCTCCGGGAAGTTTGACACCATGTGGCCGGAGCTGGCCCACGCCTTCGAAGACTTCCTGTTCACCAAAAGGTGCGTTTCCCACGCGCCACCCCGCGGACGGAGTGTGTTTAGATAGAGGGGCAGGGTGGGCTTCTAGGGGGCGAGGGGCAGCAAAAGGGGTTGTGGGTTTGAAGCCCAAGGGCCACGGTCCTACCTGTAAACCTGTGACCTACTTCTTAGTGAAATGAATGCTTACTCTGGGTAAACAGGTAAATGGTAATTCTAGAATACTTGAAGGGTTATGTTTGGAGCAGCTTGGTCATGGCTCTTGTGCGTGTGTCGGTCCTTCTACAGCACCCCTCCGGATAACTTATCCATCCAGGAGTTCCAGAAGAACGAAGCCATCGACGTAGAGGTAAAGGACCCTTACTTATTGTGTCCCGGTTCAGCGCCTCTTGCTACGCTGGCGCCGGCGTTGATTCTGAGGCCCCATCTCTGCCCTCTCTGCTTCGGCCAGGTAGTGCAGCTGATCAGCACGGAAGTGCTGCCCTTTCGCTAACTTCATCCCCAAAGACTTTGTGGGCCAGATCATGACCATGCTCAACAAGGGCTCCATCCACTCACAGTCCTCCTCCTTCACGGGTAAGTGAACGGCGCTCCTCGCGGCACCGCATAACATGTAACCCTCACTGTAACCCTTAAGGCTCAGTGATGGCTCCACGTCCACGCCACGCAACGTCCACGCAGACGTTTTTCGACGCAGTCCTGATGAACCTGTTTTGGTTCTGCGTCGGGTTTCAGTGAGCGGACCAATCACAGCCCTTGCTGCTGCGTCATCTCGACGCAAGGTTAACCTATTTGGGAGGCGCACATCAGGCTCTTGCGGTGATGCGAGGAGGGTCCGCGAGGACGCAACGGGTCCCGCGCAGCCCCCTTGCGTCAACGCGGAACCATAACTCGCCCTTTTAACAAGCTCCCGCTGAAGCTCAGAGTTCCCTCCTTGCAGAGGCGGAGATCGACGTGCGGATGCGGGAGGAGTTCTCCAAGGTGTGCTTCGAGACGCTGCTGCAGTTCTCCTTCAGCAACAAGGTGTCCAGCCCCCAGGAGGGCTACATCTCCCGCATGGCCCTCTCCGTGCTGCTCAAAAGGTCCCAGGACGTGCTGCACCGCTACGTGGAAGACGAGGGGCTCAGCGGCCGCTGCCCCCTGCCGAGGTATGGCTTGGTCCACCCCCCCCCCCCCCCCCCCCCATCCTCGCTAATAACCGCTCGCTACTCTGGGTAATGTAGTCCAGAGTACACTGGCTCCCAGCGAGGGGACCAGGTGGGTCCTGGATTGGCCACAATGAGCGTGGTTTGAAATGTTGTTTATTAGAAGCATACATTCCCATTCTGTTTCGTGGCATCGTCGGTATGCTTAAATTATGAAAAGGGGATACGTGGAGAAGACGTGGAGAATGTTATTCATCCATTCTGCCATGGTAATAATGACATAATTTGTTTGTATTGTGAGTTTATCATTTCAACACCCAGTGAGAAATTAGAGTCTTAAGGATTTTCTGAATGCATTTCTTTGGTTCTCCTTTATCTGGGACCTGCTGTTCTGTGTTGAGCTCACAGTGGTGCTTTCGGGTCCGTCTGTGTGTTCTTTTCAGGCAACAGGTGACCGAGATAATCTTTGTCTTGAAGGCGATCAGCACTTTGATGGATTCACTGAAGAAGACCCAGCCGGAAAACGGTGAGTTTGAAATTGGCCGTCGAATTAGGTGGATGGTGGAGAGCGGGTCGAGGCGACGGGGGAAGGGAGCGAGAGATTTGAAAAATACATTTTCAGATAAATATGCCACCGCACAATGGGAACCGATTTTCAAAATGCCTTTTATTTGTGAAAGCCTATTCGTGTTTATTTACCCAATAAGGTCGATCGCCTGATGGGAAATTTTCAATAACAAAAAAAACTCAACAAAGAAATATAGTTTTGAACCGTCCTTGAACAAATCAAAATTTTTGTCCTGCACAAAGGAAGAGAAAAAAACACCACAATCCCATATCCCAGTCAATTCTATCAAGGAAATGTTTTGATTGCTTTCGATTCACAATTCATGTTCTGCTCCCCCCCCTCCTCCTCCTCCTCCTCCCCCTCCCCCCCCCTCCTCCCCTCCCACCTGCTCCCCTCTCCTCCTCCCCACCCCTCCCCTCCTCCTCCTCCCCCCACCTCCTCCTCCCCCTTCCTTCACCTCCTCCTCCTGCCCCTCCTCCTCCCCCCTCCCTTCACCTCCTCCTCCTTCACCTTCCCCCCCTCCTCTCCTCTTCCCCTTCCTTCACCTCCACTCCTCCTCCTCTCCTCTCCCCCTTCCTTCACCTCCACCTCCTCCCCCCCCTTCCCCCTTCCTTCACCTCCTCCTCCTCCTCCTCCTCCCCCCCCCTTCCTTCACCTTCCTCCCCCCCCCCTTCCTTCACCTCCTCCTCTTCCCCCTTCCTTCACCTCCTCCTCCTCCTTCTCCTCTTCCCCCTTCCTCCTCCTCCTCCTCCTCCCCCTGTGTGCCTGGCCTCCAGTGGACGGGGGTATGTGGGCCCAGGTGATCGCCCTGTACCCCACCCTGGTGGAGTGCATCCCCTGCTCCTCGTCGGAGGTGGGCCTGGCCCTGAAGGAAGCCCTCGGGCCCTTTAAAGACTTTATGCAGCCCCCTGTCTCCAGAATCCACAACGGGGAGTCCTGACCAGGCTAGCCCGGCTTTTCTACCCCGTGGGCGGGAGCTGGTTGGCGTTTCTGCTTCCTTTTCTACAACGGAGCATTCATGAATGTCTTTCTTGACCCGATCCCACAATGGCTCATGCGCTCTTACACACACCCACACAGGTACACATACGCGCGCGCACACACACACACACAGGTCTACACTTATACACACATACAGCTACACACACATTCACTCACACACACAAACACACGTGTGCACACAAACGCATACATACAGGTATACACACACACTCGCTCGTGCACACATACACACACAAACATACACACAGGTAAACGCAACACACACAAACACAGACACACAAACTACCCACATCATGTGGACAGACTGAATCCGAAGTGACCCGCGGTCATGTCAGACGTGAAGCCTGCTCGTACCGCACTGACGTCTGATGATTTGATCCACTAAAACACAGAGGACTGCGCCTCTCTCACTCCAACGCTCACACCGAGGAAGGAAACTCACTCCAGCAAACCCGAGTCAGGGTGGAAGAAACAAGAGAAACGCAGTGTGTCCTTTGGAGAACTGTTTTATTTTTTCCTAACTGAGGAAACTGTACAGTGTGTGGTGTGGTGGTCATGATGTAATTAAATTAAAACAAAATTAATAATAATGATAATAATAACGATACTTGGGCTTTACTGACTGAACAGACTTTTGCACCATTTTCAACCATGTGGGATTTATGCAAGAGTAAAAGCAGTGTTTACTGTCACATTCCACGTCATCACTGGTCAGCCATTGGAGGAAGGGATGTTTTTGTCTGCGTAAAATAAATGGGACAGTTCTACGAACAACTCGCCGTGTTTGCTTGATTGTGAACTATTGCTCTTTGTTTGGCTGTGATGTTTTGCATACATAGACACCTCCATCAAAGTGTTTTTATTATTGCAATTGATATTATCAATGGAAAATGCAGTTTTAAAAAGAGATCTCATGAATGGAGCAATTAATAGTGTTGGCAGTGTTCATTTGCAGAGGGTATTCACTAATGGATTTATCCTATGGTTGTTTGTATGATGATTTGCATACCGACGTGTTACAATAACACTGATATTCATTTCATCCGAGAAAGATAATGAAGGTGAATCAACATCCAAACACTGTGAACAATATACAACATTTCAGTAGTACGGCATAATATTGCAACATCTTATTAAATAAAATATATATATAAATGCATGCATTATTGGATCTTTTTTACAATTGGTCTGCAGAAAAATATTTGTACCTTTCCCCATGTAATCACCACTGAGGTTAGAATTTAAACTCAGTGGATTCCAAGTATTACAGGTATGCGTGCCGCAGATCTCGTCACACAAAAATGAAATTCACCGTTGGATTTTCTACACGCATCATTTTCAAGCTGGACATACGGTAGTGTAGCGAAGCCAAAGGCGGGCGTGGATGCCGTTGTCTTTCAGGTCATGTGAGGGAAAGGACCGCGGGTTGTCTGGGTGAGCTGGGGAAAGCGGTGAGAGGAGGAGGAGGAGGAGGAGGAGAAAGAGGGAGGTCTGCTTTGGGCGGGGTTTCCTCTCGTCTAGTATTTCAAGTCTGCTCACTGAAGAAGGGGAAGAATCTGGTGCAAGGACTTGTGGGAATGTTGCTGTTCTATCGGAGCTGAAGCCGAAGTCATTTTATGTTGAGGGAATTTTTTCTTTTTTGTACATTTCTTGCGTTCTCTCGATGATTTTTCTTCTCGTGTCCCGAATCCTGCGGTGGACCATGTACTGGCTGAGGTAGTAGTTTGTGCTGTTGGTTGGGTTGAGACACTGCCCGCTATGGAGATGACTGCGCAAGCTACTGCCTTGCCAGTGCTGGTGTTGTACTACAACTGAAGAATGTTATGCGCGTTTCAGGTAACCCTAGCTCATAGTATTCCCGAGGTTTAAAACTAATCTATATGGAAAAATACATTCGCTTAAAAATTCGCTTTTTAATCTGCCTTTTCCTGTACAGTAACGTGTAGAGTCGACCGTTAAACAGCAGCATTTGTAACTGTACCATGTGTCATCAAATAAAATTGTTTTTATTCATTGGAAAAGCTTGTCTTATGTATGCAACTTTGGTGACCACATTGCATGACACGATGGACGATCTGTGCAGACTCGACTTTGAGTTGGTTTGATTTTTGCTTCGGATCATGTTGAATGCTCTTTCATAATGGAGCGAAAAAAATAACCTTTTTATTTTCAGTAATGGAATGCAACTAGTTTTTAAACATTCTTGTTTAAGTCGATAGAAGTGCCGACGGACGGCGCCTCGAACCGATGTACATCGTTTTTACTCAATCAGGCATGGCGGGTTTAGTAGAAAGCATGTAGGTCATTGGGCTATTTCTTAGGGTAAGAGAGGATCGTGAATTGTAACGTTATCCCGGTCTGCCGCAACGCAATTTCCGGGCTGTTACTTGCCATGTACACCTACGCCAGGTTACCGTTCCCGCAGCAAAAAGAATTATATCTTCACGAATATAAACGACGAGAATAAATATGTAGTTTCTACAAATATAAATTCAAAACGTATGACGGAAATGGATATCACTCCTCGCGACGCTAAACCCACGTAATCGATAGTCCCGCCCTCTTTAGCCAATAACGAGCATCCCGTTCCAGGCGTTTCGTCGTGATCCGCGAACGCCCGGGAACGAGGTTAGCTGTTGCTATAGAGAAGTGACGTGGCCAGGCCACTGCTGCCCTGTAACATGCAGTACTCCATCTGCTTTCATACACACGAGTCCTCTCCTTACCGTGGCCTTTGTTCGTCTACAGTTCACAGCGCAGACAGGGAGGACAGAACATGCTTTGTGCCACCTATAGGCCCATGTCCGGGTAATGGCTCCCACCCGGACATGGTAAAAAACGCCCACATACTTCAGGATGTTTGCTACCCAAGGGCATTTAAAAAAAGAAGTACATTCTCTATAGAAAGTATAAAATATACTCACACGCACACCATTACAAAGCATGGTGTATCCTCTTCAGTCATAAATGCCTACCGCGAATGTAGCCCCTTTTTACACAAGGAGGCTGCTAACACTCCATCGGTCCAATCGATATTCTAAATATCTTTCTCATTCTTATTATCTATTTCATTACAATTCTACACTTTTATTTGATCTGGATAACGATTTGGGGGGGGGCGGTGGTGGCTATGATCTGATTGGCTGCAGTGACAGACTGCCATGTAGACCGTGCACAGGCTGCTGTTTTAATCCCCAGCCCCCAGGGACTGTGTGAGCCTGCATTTGACCCCCCAGGAGGACTAGCATGAAATATTTATGAGTTCACACTTCCTGGTGTGTTACGGAGTTATGTTCATTTCGGGGCCCGATTATTCACACTCAACATCTGCTGTGATGAAGGGTGGAATTCGGAGGGCCCCGAGCAGAGCCGGGAAAATGTGTGGGCTGTACTTATTTGTCGGTTGAATAGGGCCTGTTTTGAGGGGTTTGGACAGTTGATGGCTTACTACACACACACACACACACGTACACACGTCTAGGTTTAAAGAGAGGACTTGCTTGTCAGGGTAGAACAGGGTTATTGCTATAGGGGGATTCATCTTGCTGTTCCTCACCGTTTGATTTCGATTCTTGGGAGTCACCATTCGATTCAAAATCGATTACCGATTTTTTAACAATTTTCGATTCTCGTTTCATTACATAGTGGGGCTAATTTCAGGTTCTTCTCCATTCCTTGAGTCGTAAGAAAGGCAATGTGGCAATTTATTCCAGATTTATATATAAGATGTTTTCATATTTGATAGTTATATCAACCGATTGCAATAATATACACCCACAAAGGCAAACCTAAGTACAGGAAAAACAAAAAGGTATTTTTGGAGGTGTGAATCGTTGAAGATAACAACGATTCTTGCATGAATAGTTAGTTTTATGTTCTTGGGTGTGTATTTGAGGTGCAACATCAAAACCTCTCACTATCCATCCGTGATTCAGTCACACTCGGACCGATGGCAGTACTTCACAGTGTGCTACTACTCCATGGACTGCCAAGGCAATTTCTCTACGTAATGAGAGGTCGCCTCTTGAGGGGGCGGGGTGTAATGGAGGACATTACACCACTATCCGCCAGTCATCCAGGACCCATCCGTGTCTAAGTGGTCCTGCACCATCCACAATACATTCAAGCCTACTGAACCATGAGCCGGACTAGGCCGTATACACACATTGGCTCTGTGAACCCCCCCCCACACACACACACACACATAAACACACACCTTTAAGGAATATGTGCCGACTGAGACTGGCCACAGCTGCAGGGGTGTGTGTTTGTGTGTGTGTTTGTGCGTGCGCGTGTGTGTGAGGGAGGAGGGGGGGGGGGGGGTGTTGACACGGTAGCCAACATTCCTCCCATGCCTTCATACGATTGGCCGATGTCGACGCGTGACACCCGTGTGTGAGGGGGTCAGAGGGGGGTGGAAACCCCCTTTGGTTAGGCAGGTGGATCCCTACCCAGGAGCGCCGCTGTGGGTACCGTCTGCTGGAGACCGGGCCGGGGGTGGGAAACCCAATAGGACCCGATTCACTTTACACGTTAAAAAAAAAAAAAAACCTTCCTGAAGATGGAGAACAGTCGGGGGGGAAAAAAAGGGCAGATTGTTCTTCTCTCGTTAGAATGTGCTGGGAAGACGGACACACACACGTATACACGCGCACACACATAATAGGGGAGATGAGTAGTAGGACTTCACCACCGCTAGCTGAAGCTGAAGATAGTGTTCATCGGTGGAAGGGGCCTGTATACAGAGAGGGGGGGGGGGGGGGGGGGCTGCGTGGGCGACCTTGGAAAAACAAGCCACCCACAGGAAAGCCTGTGTCATCATTGCCGTCATCCAATCTGGACCACACACACACACACACGGGGGGGGGGGGGGAGAGTAGTGCCAGATCAGTGGTCTGGGGGTAGGAGGACACTGGTCTTGTCTACTGGGACCAGATGGCTCCACCCAGGGGCTGTGGGGGGGGGGCCTGGCCACAGCCCACCATCCCTTTTAAGTTTGACTTCTTAAGCTTTATGGTTTATGGGGACGCGGATCTAAAAACAGGACGGGTTGCAGGTGTGTTACATTTACCTCACATTCATTCCACCCTCCCGATTATTCAGTCTATTAAAAATAAAAACACGACGCTTCTCTGAACGTGGCATTCTGCAATCTGCTCCCCTACCCAGCTCGTGTTAAGATGGCCTCTGGGTAAATAAGCCTTCATTCCCCGGAGTCGGTGCTTCCAATGTGTCGTCTCAATTTCCGTGGTTGCTTAATCAATCCTGAGCACATTTCTTTTGACAAGAGGCCGCAGGGGACTATTTCCATTTTAACGTGAATGAAGCTGAAAAGATGATGCAGTCTGTTGAACATAAACCGGTATCATTCAGTCTTGGCGGGTTTCTCATCAAAGCTCATTGAGTATGTGCGTGCTCGAACCAATATGTCCCAAAGGCCAGGATAGATGAGAACGGTCTAGACTTTTTCATAACTTCCGCTGAACAACATCGTCACGGGGAAATCTCTGGGCGCTGATTAGGATTGTTGTTGAATCTTGAATCTGTCATAGCTCCAGTTTTAGCATTCTTATTGGGTATTACTCAGCAAGCACTGCAATTTGAGATTTAATGAACCGAACTTACATAGTTCAAGGTTTCTAAGATCTAGGCAAATGTTGCATTTTGTGTTGCACATGCCCCTGTTGCGTCCAGAAGAACACACACTCAAGGGTGTGTTATAATTTCCCCATCTGGAGTTTTCTGCTTTATCAGTGGTTGGCATCACTAGCCTATTATTACTGGCTCAGAAAGGGAGTAGGCCTCACATGGTCCATCCATGAGAGGGTAAATGAGAATATCCTCTGACTGTTTTACGCCTCGTGCTCACTGCCTCCGTCCGTTGACTGATCCCCAACATTGAATGGGGACGGACGCGCAATGCATTGTGGATCCGTGCGCTGAAGGCTCCGTCAAAAAGTTGAAAAATGTTCAACTTTTTCGGCAGCGACGGATCCGTCATCCAATCAGATCGCGAATGCAAATTTAAGCACTGTGACTCTACTCGGGCTCTGACAACCCTGGAAAGCTCCCCCATCCGTCAGCCACGCCTTCTGACGTCCTTTGACTGACGGTGCAGTGGGCACGTAAGGTGACGGTGCAGTGGGCACGAGGTGTTGCCCACTGCACCGTCAGGCCTCGTGCCCACTACCTCCGTCAGTTGTCCGTCACCCATTGACTTTGAATGGAGACGGACGCGCAATGCATTGTGGATCCGTCCGTTCAGTTGGAGCGTTCGCCACCGTCAGAAAGTTGAAAAATGTTCAACTTTTTCGGCAGCGACGGATCCGTCATCCAATCAGATCGCGTATGCAAATTTAAGCACTGTGACGCGACTCGGGCTCGATACTGGAAAGCGGGAGAGCGGTGGAGAAGTTAATTTAAAAATGGAGCGCGAAGCGATTTGATTGGCTGACGGATGCCTCTGCAAAGACACTATCCCCATCGTCAGCACGCCTTCCCACGTCCGTTGACTGACGGTGCAGTGGGCACTGTAGCCATCAGTCAGTCACGGACGGTGGGAAGGCGTGGCTGACGGATGGGGGAGTAGTCTTTGCAGAGGCATCCGTCAGCCAATCAAATCGCTTCGCGCTCCATTTTTTAAATTAACTTCTCCGCCGCTCTCCCGCTTTCCAGTATCGAGCCCGAGTCGCGTCACAGTGCTTAAATTTGCATACGCGATCTGATTGGATGACGGATCCGTCGCTGCCGAAAAAGTTGAACATTTTTCAACTTTCTGACGGTTTCGAACGCTCCAACTGAACGGACGGATCCACAATGCATTGCGCGTCCGTCCCCATTCAAAGTCAATGGGTGACGGACAACTGACGGAGGTAGTGGGCACGAGGTAACCGCACACTAAAGTCCGACCATAGGCCCAGCACCAAAACACAACAGCAGTCAGTGCCAGGTAGTGACATCACCAGCCGGGAACCAGTTCAGCCAATCAGGAATAACCACTGTATAATAACCATTTTAAGAGTTCGGTTACCCTACAAGTCAAGTCAACTTTATTTGTACAGCCCATAATCACTGTTACAGTCTCAGAGGGCCTCACAGGGCACATTATACACCATCCCCTATTAACCCTAAGCCCTCCAAAGAGCAAGGAACAACACCCTTCATTATCAAGGAAGCGACTGTGAGAAGGTACGCAGAAAGAGGGAGCCCTCCTTCTAGGGATGGGTTAGCAGTGCAATAGCTGCCATGATGGACAGACATAATGGTAACAAGCAAAGCAGTTTTAATAACATTCTGGTTACCTTTGGCCCGATGTGGGGTTTTAGTTTCTACTTTAATTTAATGTGCAAAGAGTGGGACTTTCTGACTTTGCTGATCCTTTAAAAGTCAATAAATAAACACTCAATAATTAAGACAACTTGTTACTGGAGAGATCATGGCTTTATTCACGTCATCAATGCTACCACCAAAAGGAGAGGACCGTAATGATCCACTTCTTCTTGTTACAGAGTAAGACATGGCTTCAAAGAGCTCTTATGGAAATACCACATTGAGTTTTTACATTTAAAAGCTCATTACGTAGTCCTCTTTAAATTACATCACATTTCCGAAATCGTACAAATGACTAGTTTCTTCAAGTATAGGAAAGAAAATATACAGCACTAAAGAAACATCAGAAATAAGGAGGAACCTTTGCCCTTGGAATGGTATTTACACAAAGTTGTGTAAAGTTGTGCATTTACACAAACCTTGTGCTTTTACTTGTTTGAGAGAAGACCTCTACTTGATATAAATACAATTAATCATGCATACCAATCTAATGCAGAAGAGAAAAACAAAATGAACATAATTAAATATTTTAGAAAAACGTAAAGTATGTTGGTAGTGTATATTGTAGTGACACAACTATGCAGACTTCATAACAAAGGATTTAATCGGTTTCATTTAAAAACGGTTAATGGGTGCCGGTAAAATGCTGACAACAAACAAGCACAAGATAACATAAGTTTACAATAAACTCATTATAGTACTCTATAAATCCATCACACAGCTTCCTGAGTGACTTGGTTTTTAACGGCAGTACATTTCTGCACTTACATATGGCACAGGAATCTTTCGGTGTGTTATTAGAAAGTTGAAGAGAATATCTACTATTTTAAATGGAATTAAAACAGAAAAGGAGGGAATTAACGAGGTAGATCACTGGATTTACACTAACTTATTATTTTGACATCACATTGCAATATGACGTCATTTAAAGGTAGGGGTTCGGGGGGGAAGATGTACTAGGAAGGGCTGTGTACATTAAACAGACACCAATAATCTGAATACTTCTCCTTCACTTTGGATAAAAGCACCAGGAAAGAAATGCTTTGTTTCCTTCTTAAATGATCTGTTACGAACAGAAGTCATTAAATGATCACACACGGTACAACAATTAAACGTTGGAGCTTATACCGCCTAGCCTGACATCAATTCAATTTTTTTCATGGACTCGTACCTTAATCCTTAGAGATCAATTCTGACCTTTCGGATGCTGTTTGAGGGCTCTTTGATCGAACAGATTATTTGATCTTAAATATAAACGTCAACTAGGGCCGATAGAAACACAATGCAGTTATGATAAATATATATGCAGCGGGTTCACTGCAGTACCCTTCAATAGTCCTTCGAAATATTGTTAATTATTAACAATAATACCAAGCGTACATTCACCTCCCATCTTGAGTCGCCAACCCATTCTCTCACAAACCGCAAAAAAAAGAAAAAACACATAAACCAATACATTTCTTTGACCAGAATATACAACATTTTAAAGTCTGGGGATTGTTCTACATAAACACTATTGCCATTAAGATGGGTAAAGAAGGCCTACTTAGGCATACACTTTAACACCGTCCTTTGCCCTGTGCAGATGCCTTTGAACTCTTTAAATAAATGAACGATCTGAATTGTTTAAGGTGCGACGGCAGGTCTATTTTGAAAGCTTGGCGTTGGGTTTCACTTAAACGGGAAAGTCTCAAAGCAATGAGTACGTTCAGGGTCGCCTAACCTAAGGCCAGCAGAGGAGAGGTACAAGACATTCTCAAACGGTGGACTCCATTTTAAACGCCGCTCAGTGGGGATTTGTGCCGCAGGGTTCCCCAGTCAGACGTAATCCTCCGAGTCTTTAAAACACCAGCAAAGTGAAAGATGGACGTTTTCCAAATTTGAATATTTTTTTTACTGCATCCACTAGGGTTCTCTAGCGGCATGGCTATGGTCTGGGGCTTGTGACCTTGCATGAACCCTCATCTCACTTCCTGAATCCTATAAATGTGAATCCTTTGAATCATCGCGGATCCAGTAGCAGTCGAGGCTCTCCGCGTTAAAACTCCCCCAGTGAGTAAATCTCCCGTCCCAAATTCTAGATTCAGTGTTATGCTGAAGCAAACCCGTGGGATTTAAATCATGTTTCGTGTTCATAATCGCTCTGATGACACTTTAACGGACGTTCGACATGGAGGATCGAATGATGGACGAGGACACAGACACAACAGTGGGGGGGGAGGGGGGGGGTGCGGCGGCGGCGGCGCGGCTACGTTTGTGCGTTGCCGTACATCAAGGGAATGAGATAGACGGAAATGTCGTCCCCGGAGCCCAGCCTGTCGCCAGAAATCCTCCAGCTTCGGTCCTTCAGCATGCCCCGTGCTCGCATGACCAGGTCCTGGGCGGCCATGGTGTACCTGATTTAAAAACGGAAGAAGAGAAAGGGTGATGAGAGAATAGGACTGGAGTGTGGACGACGAGTGTGGCTTGTACTCTCCTCCGTCAACTTTTCTGTGAGAGAAATATTAACACCAATTCAAGCCATGTGGTAGGCCTGTGCAACTAATACATTTTTTTGGGTCAAACGATCTCCAAACTAATATAATCGAGTTGAAACTATTTTTTTTAATAATCTTTTCAAGTGTATTTGTTTTATTCATTAAATGTTTTTAATGAATAAAAAACAGCTGGATACATATTTGTATTTTTTTAATTTGAGCAGTTCTGTTACAAAATGTTGCTGAATAAATGCATCATGTTTTCAAACTCAAAAATAATTGTTGGAATAATCGTGATTTCCATATCGACCAAAAAAAAACGGGATTATGTCGTTTTTTTCCATAACCAAGCAGCCCTACCATGTGGTCAGAAAACCATCCAAAGCTGTTGATCCAAACTTGGACAGTTCCAAAATTGTGAGCAATTCAAACAAACTCATAACCACACGTGAATACAGTTCATTTGAGTGACGTGAGACGGAGCTGGGGTTGAGAGAGAGTTCGGGGGGGGGGGGGAAACAATGAGCCGACGTGCCTGTGCTGGTCGTCAGGGTCGCAGTTGGCCAGGAAACCGGTGACCGCCTCGGCCACTTCCTGGTTGGACAGCACGTCCCACAGGCCGTCGGTTCCCAGCACTAGCACGTCATCTGCGCCGTGGTCGAACAGCGTGAGCGGGTAAACCTTGACCTGGATGTTTCGTGAGAGGGGGCGTAGAGTGAATACGGGAGGGGGAAGGATGGTTTTACTGGTGCGGCGGTTCTGACCTACAGGCGAAAGGTCTTCGGTTCGACCCCCAATCCATAGTTTTCAACATGCAGGCGTCCTTGAGCAAACCACCCGACCCCCCCTACCTATTCTGCACCTTTACGACATGTATCGGAAGATAATGACCGAGTTGCTTAATGATAAGGAGTTTAAGGGTGGACTTCAAAACATATACAAGGAGTCAGACTTTGTATGTTTGATGTGTACAAGGGGTCTCTGGATGTTGGGCTCAAGTCTCTGCTCGAAGGACAAATACAGCCTGGTTGATCAAAGCATCGTAACCCTTCTCTCCTGGTTTCACCAAATAAATGAAGAATCACTTCCTTGTAGCAATTCTGCCCGATAGCATCAAGGGTGCACGCGCGCCAAAACAGATGTAAACAATGGCAGTACAGCACTTCGGTCTATATGATAAGAGAGCTTGTATTCCCTGTTATGTTGTCCACAAACATGACGCACCCTGATTCCAAAATACGTCAGTACTCAGTAACATTCGTAACAGGCACGCTACATGTTCTTTTTCTAGAATCGGTACAAGCAAGTAGTTTTTTACAGACGATATTGTTAACAGCGTTTTAGTGAAGCCAGGAGAGACGGTGACGATGGTTTTATCCCCCAGACTGGTATCGTCTTTGAAAAAAAAGGTCTTCACCTCCTCGACAAGGAAGTCCTTCCCACCATCGTGTTTTCATTCTTCTGTTTACACCCCAGAAAAATGCCTGCTTCCCTTTTGTTTACTTATCCTTCAGCGCACACCTCTGAAATAGCCCGTAGGCATGGTCTGTCGCATGTGAGGCACAATCCTTCAACACAATCCTTCAACACAAACAGGATTATAAATGTGTGTGTGTGTGTGTGTGTGTGTGTGTGTGTGTGTGTGTGTGTGTGTGTGTGTGTGTGTGTGTGTGTGTGTGTGTGTGTGTGTGTGTGTGTGTGTTGTGTGTGTGTGTGTGTTGTGTGTGTGTGTGGTGTGGGGGTGGGGGGGGGGTGGGTGGAGAGCTGAGCACACGCTCTCATTCTGAAAGAGCGTAACAAACGTCGCCCCTGGCCTGGGCCAGCGTGGTAATTAGAGATTTAACGATGGCTGTGGCCCCACCAGCTCTGTGGGACTTAACATCAGCCAGGCGAGGACACAGGACAATAGTAGCAGCCTGAATGAGCCACAGCAGATTGAGATTAGAAGGCCCTTTTCCTGGAATTCATGTACAAAGTACAGACCTAGCGCAGGGCTCACGGTCACGTTTCAGTCCCACCGCAGTGACTCACATTGCTTCTTCCTGACAGCATATGTCCTTACCTTACCTAACCTTGAAACTGCAGACTCAAATACGTTATTTTATTTGACGTTTTATTGATAAATGCCAATTCGTTTTTCTGTGTTACATTGGTTGCCGTGTGGACAGTGAAGTGAAGTGTGTGTCGATTCTTTGTTCAACCCTCGCCGTGACGCTAAATCATGTAAACAATGAAAATTAATTCCTCCTCAATCATTTTCTTACCAAACCCTTAGCGAACATTCTTGACACCTGTCCAACACATAACACGGCAAACTTTGTGTTGCGTGGGCTTCCCCATACAGAAACGTTTTGAACGACTTTGACAAAAAGGAAAGGAAAACTCCTTGTGAAGAATAAACTTGTAGCAAGTATTGTAAAATATAACCCCCTTCAACTATGACTGAACTCTGAGGGCGATGAATTAAAGATCAAGCCAGCATGTGGACATCAGAACCACGAGGCTATCTGTTGTGGGAGACAGCAGGACGGAATATGCTTGCTGTGGAATTTGAATTCCACAGGTTTGACCAGGACTCCTCCACACAGCATGGTCTATTAATGGCTTGGGGAGGGAGATGGGCTTTCAGTTACTGGCTGGTGTATAGACGGGGTTGACAGCACGGTGACCCTCCGTGTTTAAGTTGCACTTATTTGTTTGACAGTTGAGGAAAAAAAAAATAAGCCCTGAAAATATCCATTGCCCAGCCATGTTTCACAATCCCATGTGCCAAACACTTGTTTAAAGTTCTCTCTAAAATCACTGCACATGACGAGTCAGATTGAATGGTGAATGCTCAATATGTTATGGTTCTTAAATAAATAAGTAGGGTTCATTAAAACATATTCGATTTGGCAGCTTAGAGCGGGAGCACACGTCGCTGTAGTAGAACTGGATTTACTCCAAATAGGCTTTAGCTCAGAACCAGCGTTGACAGCTTTACTTGTTACCAATGTCAGAGAGTCTGCTTCCCAGCGAAAAGGTTCTGAGTTTGAACCCCACAATTATCCTAGCCCCCCTGTACATGCTCCTTAAGGACATAGCAACAATTATTTGGATAAAAGTACTGTAATCCTTAAGCAAGATGCCTAACCTGTACATGCTCCTTAAGGACATATCAGCAATTATTTGGATAAAAGCTTTGCTTAATTGGACCACTGATCATAATCATAAGTATGAAGCATGCGGTATGAAGTATGAAATGAGTCAATTCAACAACAACAACAACAACAACAACATGCAGAACATGCAGCAGCCCTACCTCTGGACAGCAGGACAGGAAGGGCTTGATGTAGATGTTGGAGTCATGCACCTTCAGATCATGGTCTCCAAGACCTCTGGTGACGCCAATGGTCGCCAAGACCCGCGCCTGGGGAGAGCCAATCAGAGTTCAGTAAGGCGCCTTCTGTCTCTGCCATGTTGAGTGTGGAGCGGTGCTGGGGGATGATTCTGGGATCTGCCCATTTGCACCTCTGAGCCGTCGCGAATTAGCAAAACCCAGACGTTTGAGAGTCAATATAATAAGTAGACAGGCAGCACTTCACGAAGCTGCAATACCCAACTGTACTCTGATCTGATTCCTGGGTGTTTGGTAAACTAGCATAATCCTAATTACCTGTTTTCAACGAAGTAATACGTTGAGGCATTTATTAAGTAGCCAACCCCTTATACCCCTGTGATAAGCAAGATGGCCTCCTCTAGGTTAAGGAAGGTTCAAAAGAACAGCCACAAACCGCAAACAACGGATGGTTGCAAAAATGTTCAAACATGCCATCTCTCTCCTTCACATGCACATGGAGTGGCTGCTTCTCTGCATGACTAGCCAGCGATTAAACAAATATAAACAACTGGCATGAACGCATTACGTGACTAACGCAGACGCACACACGGCTCTGGATACCATGAGAGAGATGATAGCGTTTCAATTCGCCTGATGTGCTCTGTTACACTCCCCAGGCAATGGCCTGATGAATCTGTTGACCTTATGAACTCTCCGCATAGTCCTCCACAAAAAACCCATCCCCAGTACAAAGCTAACACATTTAGTTAATTGAATCTAGGGGCGAGAGAGAGAGAGAGAGAGAGAGAGAGAGAGAGAGAGAGAGAGAGAGAGAGAGAGAGAGAGAGAGAGAGAGAGAGAGAGAGAGAGAGAGAGAGAGAGAGAGAGAGAGAGAGCGAAGAGCGAGAGCGAGAGCGAGAGAGAGAGATGAGAGACACAGCCAGACATGAGAGAGAGAGAGAGATGCAGCAGGCGCTCCTGCATGCAGAAGATATCTTGGTTTTCCTTATTTTTTTTCTCTTTTTTTCTTTTCACGCGCACACAGACACACACACACACACACACACACACACACACACACACACCAAAGCCCCGTGGCATGGAAAATACCTTGGATGGATGTGGAGTAAGACATTGACTTAAACACAGAGACGAGGAGAGGGGGTGTGTGTGTGTGTGTGTGTGTGTGTGTGTGTGTGTGTGTGTGTGTGTGTGTGTGTGTGTGTGTGTGTGTTTCAAAGTGGCGGCTTGTGTGTGTGTGTGTGTGTTTCAAAAGTGGCGGCCGGGGCTCCTCAGGCATAAGAAGGGGGTGGGGGGGGGGGAGAAATATCCCAGGATTAATCGCTGAGCGGCCCGGCTCGGCAGTCCGAACGCCACTCTTTGAAGTGCTCTGGCATTCCTCTCTCTCTCTCTCTCTCTCTCTCCCCCCCCTCCCCCCTTCTCTCCCTTCAAACAGATCCTCCCATCCATCTCCCCCCGCCTCCCACTTCAAAGGGAGGAAGGTTTGAGGTGGAGGATGTCAGGGGGTGGGGGGGGAGTAGGGGGAGTAGGGGGGAGGGCACTGCCAACTGTCCGGGAGCTGTGTAGTGGGTAGTGTAGCGCATGTATGTGTGTGTAGTGTTGGGTTATCTGTGTGTAGTGCGGTGTGTGTGTGTGTGTGTGTGTGTGTGTGTGTGTGTGTGTGTGTGTGTGTGTGTGTGTGTGTGTGTGTGTGTGTGTGTGTGTGTAGTGTAGTGTAGTGTTATGCGCATGTGTGTCTATATGTAGTGTGTGTGTGTGTGTGTGTGTAGTGTAGTGTCATGTAGTGTAGTGCGCGCAAGCGTGTCTATATGTAGTGGAGTGTGGTTTGTGTGCGTGTGCGCTTGTGTGTGTGTATGTGTGTATATAGTATAGTGTAGTGTAGTGCGCGCGTGTGTCTATATGTAGTGTGGGGTGTGTGTGTGTGTGTGTGTGTGTGTGTGTGTGTGTGTGTGTGTGTGTGTGTGTGTGTGTGTGTGTGTGTGTGTGTGTATATAGTGTAGTGTAGTGTAGTGTGCGGCGCGTGTGTGTGTGTGTGTGTGTGTGTGTGTGTGTGTGTGTGTGTGTGTGTGTGTGTGTGTGTGTGTGTGTGTGTGTGTGTGTGTGTGTGTGTATAGTGTACTGTAGTGCGGTGTGTGTGTGTGTAGTGAAGCACTTATGTGTGTGTATCTGGTGAACCCGAGCAGAGGTTGGTGGTCTGCTTTGACATGCCCCCGGCCACACGGTCAGAGCACAGCTCTGACGACTGAGCTGTCTCTGTCAGTTCTACTGTCTGTTCTACTGTCTGTTCTACTGTCTGTTCTACTGTCTGTCATACGTAGGCTGTATGGGAATCAGGAGAACCCTTGTTCTGTCTGTCTGTCTGTCTGTCTGAGTCTGTGTGTGTGCGCGCCAGGAGGGGCGAGGGGGGGGTTGGTTCAATCTGTCTGCTGATTATATTTCAGCCATGACCTTTCGTGTCCGTGTCTCAAAGGCGAGACGCCTTGCGGTATGTGCAGAATAGCATCGCTGCTAGGCTAGGCTAGGCTAGGCTAGGCTAGGCTAGGCTAGGCTAGGCTACGTGAGGCTACGTGAGGCTAAATGTGAATACGCAAAATTGGCAAGATGCCGTTCGGGGTCTTGACCTTTTCGTGACATTAAGCGTGGATCTCCAAACATCCATTGGGTTTTTAGTGCCGTTTTCTTTTTACCTTCTTAAACGTACACCAATCGATATAAGCTTGTTTATTCACGTCTCCCCTGCAATGTTAAAGCTGCACGAGTCCTTGGATGAGTCTGTTTGATTTTGTCCAATCCGTACCAACCACCCCCTTCCACACAGACCCGTCCCTTCGTCCGTCCAGCAGCGGTCCTCGATGAGGAGCTCCATGAGCAGCTGGGAGACAGAGCTACAGCCATCTGAGTAATTGGAGATGTTTTCCATGCCACAGGGCTTGGGTATGTGAATCGGTGTGCAAGAGAAAGACACAGATGCCAGAACGCGAAGATTAGGATGTTCTCTGAATCTCTCTCTCTCTCTCTCTCTCTCTCTCTCTCTCTCTCTCTCTCTCTCTCTCTCTCTCTCTCTCTCTCTCTCTCTCTCTCTCTCTCTCTCTCTCCTCTCTCTCTCTCTCTCTCTCTCTCTCTCTCTCTCTCTCTCTCTCTCTCTCTCTCTCTCTCTCTCTCTCTCTCTCTCTCTCTCTCTCTCTCTGCGCCCTGGTGAGATGTTAATTACAGGCAAGGCGCTGCAGGGGTAACTCTGTGTGAGTGTGTAGTATGTAACCTGTATTTGTGTGTGTGTGTGTGTGTGTGTGTGTGTGTGTGTGTGTGTGTGTGTGTGTGTGTGTGTGTGTGTGTGTGTGTGTGTGTGTGCGTACCTTCTTCCCCTCTCCGTAGATCAGGGGGAACTTGAGGTCGTCCTCCTCAATGCTCTTATACGCCCTGCAGGAGGGGGAACAACACATGTTGAGTGCACCCTACTTTGGGCTCAGGGCACACAGCGCACACACACACACACACACATACTCACACACGCGTACTCACACAGGCACACGCATGCTATCACACACATAGACTCTCTCTTACACACCCATACTTCCCTCACACACACACACACACACACACACACACACACACAACACACTCTCACACCACACGCACACCCACATCCGCACACACACACACAAACATTAACACATAGGCTCTCTCACACACGCAGACTTTACCTCACACACACACACACACACACACACACACACACACACACACACACACACACACACACACACACACACACACACACACACACACACACACACACACACACACACACACACACACACACACAATCTCACACACCAGACACACAAACACAGTTGCCTCGTGAACTGAGAGGGGGGGAACTGATGAAATACTGGGAAGGCAACACATACTTCCAAACACCCCCCCCCGCCCGTTTCTCCTGCTTACTTTTCTCAAATCTCCCTAGCGACAGCCAATGATGTGTCAACAGATGTCTGACATCTTCTCTGTGACTACTGCCACCGCGGTGTGTGTGTGTGTGTGTGTGTGTGTGTGTGTGTGTGTGTGTGTGTTGTGTGTGTTGTATGTGAATGTGTGTCTGCATGAATCTCCATCTGTCTGTCTGTCTGTCTGTCTGTCTGTCTGTCTGTCTGTCTGTCTGTCTGTCTGTCTGTCTGTCTGTCTGTCTGTCTGTCTGTCTGTCTGTCTGTCTGTCTGTCTGTCTGTCTGTCTGTCTGTCTGTCTGTCTGTCTGTCTGTCTGTCTGTCTGTCTGTCTGTGTGTGTGTGTGTGTCTGTGTGTGTTGTGTGTGTCTGTGTAGTGTTGTGTGTGTTGTGTGTGTCGTCTCTGTGTATCTTTGTATGTGTGTGTGCCTGTACCTCGGTGGGTCTTTGCTTTGTGTGTGTGTGTGTGTGTGTGTGTGTGTGTGTGTGTGTGTGTGTGCGTTTGCCGTGTGCGCGCGTGTGCGTAAGGAGCTGAGGGATGCAGTAAAGCTTATTCTCGTTTAAAATTCCCCCCGACTGATCAATAATTTAGCCCCTGCAGACAGGGACTAGACCAGCCGTAGAAAACGCATTTAGGAAAAATATGCTGCATGTATTATTTAGAAACGTGAATATGTAGCCATAGTGTGTATGCAAAGTACATAATGAATTTGTCAAAAATGTGTGACAGGGCAGATGGTAAAACACTCTAGAGGGCGAATTCTGACAACATACGAACATCCCAAAGGTTTACTAATAAAAGTGTTAAAAAACAGTAAAAAAATTGAACGAACAGACGGCTTCGGCAGAGCAATGCGACACGATACTTACACACATTGTTTTCTACATCTCACATCCTCTTGAACCCGGACTCTACTAAAAGGATGCAAGCAGTATGAGCGTATTAAAATGCTTAGACCGGTTCCCCGACGGACATTATTAATTCAGAAGACAATTAACGGAACACTTATTTTTGCAGCCCTGTTAAACGCAGGCCATCCGATGTACACGGACAAAATATGATTTGCAAGTGCGGTAGAAGGCCAAGCAACACCTTGTAAAGCAGTGCTACCCTAGTCTCTGTGGAGAGGATTAAACACAGACACAGCAGGGGGGTGGAGTTACTGCTGCTTCCACTCCCAGCGACCATATGTTTCCACCTAAACCCGCGGACGTTGCACCGCACTCAGCACTTTCCCTTCGCTTGCTTTCTGTCTTTTTTTTTTTTTTTTTTTTTTTTTTAAACACGAGTCCGCTGTCTGCGTGCAGCACAGAAGAAATGCTCTTCTTAGGACATTAAAACACGAACGTTAAGAGTCTAGACTTGAAGTGACTGCCTAGGGGCTTTGGCATAGACCTAAATATATAATAATAAAAAAAACAATACCGCTGGCATCAAACACTCTCTTGAAGAAGTGGGGTTGCTTTGTTTTGCTGGCTTTAAAAAGAAGTTCAATAAGATAGATCGCACTACTAAGAACAATTGCCCTACTGTTCTAAGACATGTGAAACGAAGCAGGAAAGAAAACTCTATAAAGCTTGTCCATAATGCACCCGTTTATGGAGTGTCTCTCCACGCTATAGACAGAAAGACGGATGGAGAGACAGTCTCAACCGTATCCGACAGAGTGATGCGTGACAGCAGAGGATGACGCGGAGAAGTGATGGGAGATAATCCTGCCCATACCTGCTCTCTCCTGGGGATACAGGGGCCTTTAGAATAATGGAGGGACCTGTGTGTGTGTGTGTGTGTGTGTGTGTGTGTGTGTGTGTTGTGTGTGTGTGTGTGTGTGTGTGTGTGTGTGTGTGTGTGTGTGTTGTGTGTGTGTGTGTGTGTGTGTGTGTGTGTGTGTGTGCGTGTGCGTGTGTCTGTGTGTGTGCACCTGCCTCTCTGCAGGTGAAGAAACTTGCAGGGCTGATTAGCGCAAAAAAAAAAAAAGAGGCGAGAGTGAAATCTAGCTTTGAGAGCTCAGCATTTTTATGTGCACACACACTCTCCAACTCTCCTCTAACTGTATTTTGGGCTGACATTCAAAGGGAGCTCTGAGTCAGCACCGAATGAGTAGGACTGCCTGGCACACAGGACATCTCTGGCTTGGACGGGCGTTTCTCCACTTGGGTAGAAAAGAGTAGTGGGGGTTGGGTTGGGTTGATGGTACTATCACAAACCGTTTTTTGTGACTTTAGATTCAAAGTCGCTTAAGAACGCTTTAGTCTGATTGCGGGTGAACGAGCACCATTCGGTCGAGAGGGCTTTTCACTTTTTTTTTTTTCCTTCGATTTGTTTTTCGATCAATCGTGTTCCTTGGGGGTGGGGGGGGTTCTGTCTGTGTGTGTTTGTCTAGTCTGAAAACAAAAGGAGATAGGCCTGACCATCGTTGGAAGGGAGGACCAGAACGCTCAAGAGGGTTATTCGTTGGTCGATTATGCTGTCATCATGGCCTTCCATCTTTTGTCTACAACTCTAGTGCGGCCGCAGCTGATTGTATTGGAGGTTTAATTAAACCCAGGCAATCCGAAGCATACACCGAAACCAAACTTTACCCGTAGCCGGGGGAAAGACAAACAAAAACATCCTGTCCGGACACCAATGTCCTTAGACAAAGAGTCTGGAAAGTTTTAAAATCAAATCTGAATAGCAGACTGGCCTCTGTAGAAAAACTTGTTCAAATACACTTCTGAAGCCTCCATCTTGTCAACCCACCCAAAAGTGTGCAGTCTCCCACCACGAGGTTGGCTTTGCCATAGAGCTTCTGGAATCGAGACTAGGTTTACGGTTAATGGCGGTGGGTAATGACACTGTGTTTTTGGGCCTGTAATGATCCTGTATTGGTACTGCGTGAACTTCAGCGGTCTAGGACACGGAGGAGACAGATGGCGGTGGGACTGGGAGTGGAGTAGGAGAGGAGGGTGATGGACAGAAAGAGATGAAAGTGTGTGCTGTTCTCCTGAAGAAACCTGAGGGAGGCATGAAGCATGGATAGGAGGGGGGGAGGCGGGGCGGCAGAGATGCCTTCAGGGCATCCTGGGGGGGAGAGAGGTGACAACTCCATCTCTCTCTCTCTCTCTCTCTCTCTCTCTCTCTCTCTCTCTCTCTCTCTCTCTCTCTCTCTCTCTCTCTCTCTCTCTCTCTCTCTCTCTCTCTCTCTCTCTCTCTCTCTCTCTCTCTCTCTCTCTCTCTCTCTAATAATATTAATAATAGAAATCTATTGGATTTATATAACGTTTTTCAAGACACTCAAAGCACTTTACAGAGTTTGTGTGTGTGTGTGTGTGTGTGTGTGTGTGTGTGTGTGTGTGTGTGTGTGTGTGTGTGTGTGTGTGTGTGTGTGTGTGTGTGTGTGTGTGTGTGTGGTAAGTCACCTCATCCACTACCTCATGCACTCTCCCTCTAAATCGCTCTCTGTCTCCATCTATCCCTCTCTCTTCACTACCACCACCCCAACACCACCACCATCAACACAAACCATCGGCACCACCGCCAACACACCACCACCAGTACTCCGATGACTACCTGCCTCTCCCAGTGCCCTAGCTCACGTTTCTATCGACCAGGCTAACGGATGGAGGGGGGGAGGGAGGGAGGGAGGGAGGGAGGGGAGAAGTGGGCGAGAGATAAAGTGAAAGCAAGAGGCGGGTGGTGTACTGTTCTGTTAGAGCCTGGCCTTGAACATCGCTGGTGAGGATACTGGAGGTTTGGCACGTGCCAACGCATGCACAGTCACACACCGACATACTGTACATATTGATGCGTGCACATACACACACCCCTACGCCATACAGTATAAACACACACACACACACAATCAGTTTGTACACACCGACATACAGTACATACTGATGTGTGCCCACACACAGACACTCTTACGCACACACACGCACACACACACACACACACACACACACACACACACACACACACACACACACACACACACACACACACACACACACACACACACACACACACACACACACACACACACACACACACCAGTTTGTACACCCTGACATAAATACTGATGTGCGCACACAGAGACACACACCCACACACACTAATTATGGTATGAAAAGTACTCCATTTTTTATAAATGGATGTTGTTGCACTCGGTCTAATTGAATCGCTCTATAGGGGGCTACCTATAGGAGCAGGTGTGACTGACTGGTGCATCCAGAAGCCAGACGAACACACCTCCGGGGGTGCCTGGTTAAAAATACATCACAAACATTCTCCCTCCCTCCGACTCACTGCCTCTGCTGCAGCGGCCTGATGGGAGAAGTCATTTTCTATTTTCTCTCAGACTAACCTATATTCTGGGTGTTTGAGCTTGCAGTCACATCACCACCATGCAGACTGTCTACCCTCTGTCTGACTGGCTGGCCTTTTTTTTTTTTAATCTGTTCTCCTTTTTTTAGTCGCAACTTCCTCTTCCCCTCACCTCAATACTGTGTCCTTCTGGTGCTGTTTTGAATGTTTGTAACCAACTCAACAAATTGGGGATCAGCAACGAAAAAAAAAGGAATTGACATTAAGTTGGTGCTGTTGGTGGATATCACAATATACACATATGGATTTTCTTTAAATCAATGACCCACTTAAAGCCCATAGTTAATTTACTCACTCACTTAATCATACATTCACAATCTCTCTCATCCGCACACGCTCTCTCACATTCACTCTCATTACATCCTCAGTCATCCACTCACACATGGACAACTGCCAAGCAGCTCATTGGGTAAGCAATTAGAGGTTGGATGTTTTGTTGAAGGGCACGTCAATAACTAGCTACGGCAGAAAAAAAAGGGATTCAAACTGGCAAGACTCCACCCTGCTCTGGTCTACTACACTTCGTTCATTTTCTCTCCCTTTCTTGCTCTTTCTGTTCTGCTGTGTGCTCTATCTACTTGTCGTCCACGCATCCGTCAGAGGTATAGAAAATCCCGGCTATGCCACTAATGTTTTCCACATCAGCCACGTAGTAATGATTTCCTCCATGTAATGATTCACTGGGGCATAATTACACAGATGATGTCATTTGGCTCAAATTGTTCCTTTGTAAATTGCCCTAGGAGTGCAATGAAATCCTCTGACCCGAGTTAAAGCTAGGGTAGGCAATTAGTAGAGACCAGCCGGAGTTAGCTAGAATTTCGAGAGTATCCAACCAACAAAATTTGAGCTGACTAAAATTGGACATTGTAAATTTTCTGAGATAATTCGCTATATTGATTGCTGTTGGGATGTAAACAACACATAACACTCTACACTCTAAAATAAATTGCTACCCTTGCTTAAAAGAGATTATATAGCTAGTAAATGTCTATATAAAAACCCAGTGTACAATTATGCTAAGATTATATCTGCGTTCAGTATGTCTACATACCTGCCAGTCAAACAGTTCAAGGAAGCATCATGTACAAAGTGTGTTTAGAGAATTCAACCAATGGAATGGGATCAGTCCATCACCCACCAGCCTGACATGGTGTAGTCCCGGTAAAGCATTCTCTTCCCCACCTCTTTCTTCTGAACTCGCCGGGCGAACTCCAGATGGGTGAACTCATTGCCCAGCAGGTGTGGGTGCATGTAGGCCTACGACATGAATACAGACAAAACCGTTACATCATCAGACTAGGCTCGAGGGAGATTTTATTAACTTTATTTTATACTACTTAATAATTCAAAATGAACTCAACTTTTGGAAAAAGGTTTGGCTTTCGTGCCACTGTTTAAAAGATTTTTCTAAAATCGTATCGAGAGATTCAGAGCGACAGGGAGAGTGATAGAGCAGGCAAGAGTGAGATAGTGTGTGAGAGTGAGCGGCACGTGAGTCTAAGTAAAGCATGGTCTGACTGGCGCGGCACGAGGGACCAGTGTCTCTGTGTCGGCCTCCTTCTCACCAGGAACTGCAGCCTCTGTCTCTCAGACTCTGGAGTGAACTCGGTCGACATGGCGATGACCTCCCCTGACCGGATGATCACAGCTCTGAGGGATACACGCACACGCACACACACAACACACACACACACACACACACACACACACACACACACACGACACACACACCACACACACACAGTTCCTTGCGTTTGGGTTCAGTTTCACTGGAACATATACAGTATCAGAAGATTACATTTTTACTTGTAGTAGAATTGAATAGTTGTATTATGCAGATGAAATGCAAATGATGAGTGTGTGTGTGTGTGTGTGTGTGTGTGTGTGTGTGTGTGTGTGTGTGTGTGTGTGTGTGTGTGTGTGTGTGTGTGTGTGTGTGTGTGTGTGTGTGTGTGTGTGTGTGTGTGTGTGTGTCTCACCTGCTGTCCCCAGCATTAGCCACATAGAGCTTGCCGAGTAAATACAGAACAGCCAGAGCTGTGCAGCCCCCAGAGACATTATAGACCCCCTTATCCTTCTCTATCTGGACATCCTGAGGACACACACACACACACACACACACACACACACACACACACACACACACACACACACACACACACACACACACACACACACACACACACACACACACACACACACACACACACACACACACACACACACACAGGTT
Source organism: Melanogrammus aeglefinus (assembly GCA_900291075.1). Taxonomy (NCBI): domain Eukaryota; kingdom Metazoa; phylum Chordata; class Actinopteri; order Gadiformes; family Gadidae; genus Melanogrammus; species Melanogrammus aeglefinus. The sequence continues at coordinate 235,588 of OLKM01000453.1, read as the reverse complement.
ATCCAGAGTTGAGGCATCGTAACATACATGACATGGTTGTAAAAGTACCACGGTTAATTCAAGGTTGTTGTTTTAATCCACCGAGGATATTAATCATTCATCTCCTAAAAGTTTGTCAAAGCCCCCATTAATAAGCCAGTGCAGTAACCAACGTTGATTCCATGATAATAAGAAGAGATGATTATTATTATTTTTTTTAATAAACATTCCTTTTGTTGTCACCATCATTACTGGAGCATTTGGTTCACCAGAAAAGGGCATTAAACCGCCAACAACTATAAACCACTCATGCTATGAGAAGACTGAACCACTGTACACATCGTACACAACATACAGCGTTATATATCAGCATATGTATTCAAAGCCCTTATTTAAGGACGGAACCCTGCCGTCCATCCCTATATATACTGCAGCAGCATGGCTCTCATCCTATGACCAGTTTCCTTGCTGTGGTTCCATGAACATAACGTGTAGAGCCGTCTATGTAATTGTGTTGTGTCTGAAATGTAAAAAAAAAGGGACACAAAGACAAAAATAGACTGTGGGGGGTAAGGACGGGATATGCACCTTTGAAAAATGAATTAACCAGTTCATTTTTTTTTGTTTGAGTTCTGTTTAACTCTCATTATACAAGTTGCGTAATGATGTTATCATATTTTAATTTTTTAGTTAGCTGATAAAAGCTATCAACTAGTAAACCCTTCAAAGTGGCGTCTCGTGGTGGTGGACGGGGCAGAGTAAAGCAATGGGACCAATGGAAACAACCTACCGGATATCAGACGGCATAGCAGATCATACAAACTGCAGCATTAATGTATGGCTATGGATTAATGGTGTGATTGTGTGTGTGTGTGCGTGTACGTGTGCATGTGTGTGCGTGTGTGCGTGCGTGCGTGCGTGCGTGCGTGCGTGTGTGTGTGTAAATTCCTGCATACGTGTGTGATTGTATGCGAGAGAGAGTCAGAGAACAACATCGTATGAGGAAAAATGTGTCTGACACTGGGGGGGATAAATCAAGAATCCATATCCAGGGAAACATATCTATCAGGGGACTCTTGAATAATGGAGGATGTCTGTATGAACGACGGCACCTTCCCTCCCCGTCTCCTGGCCCCAGATTAGCATCTGGTTACAGTCTAATATATGTGGGGGCTTCTCCTACCAGCCACAGCCTGTAGAGGTTCCACTCTGCACTCGAACATGGTCTCTACACCACACGGTTTGACGGTTTTCATACGGAATGGCACCATCAATGTCATGGACGGACACAAACTTGTCACGTGCACGCACACACACACACACACACACACACACACACACACACACACACACACACACACACACACACACACACACACACACACACACACACACACACACACACACACACACACACACACACACACAGTCCGAAGAGAAAGGTCTGATGAGGTCAGGCTGGAGGAGTCTCTTTATGGGGACCACTTTCCCTCCATTTCACTTCCAGGAAGCGGGGTGAGGGACCCGGACCCCCCCCCCCCCCCACACCCTTGATGTTTACCCCTCCCTCTGTTGTTTATCAGCCCCTGGCAGTCCATTCTCAAACACCCCATTTCCACAGAACTGTGACTCATGTAACGGGGCTGAGGTGGTGGCGGGGGGGGGAGATCGCAGTGGGTTGCTTTTCCCGATAAGATAACAACATTTAATGTAACCTGAGGTGAAGGAGAATAAAACGACCAAACTCATTTCAGACCACAGTGCCCATAGAGAATGCCAACTGTCGTTGGCATTCTCTATGGGCACTGTGGTCTGAAATGAGTTTGCCTGGCGACCACACAGGCGGTTGGCTTCTCGTACCGACACTGGAGCGACGCCCCTCTTGTTCCTCCAGGGGTCTCACGTATGTCATCATCAGTCATGATGCTGACTGTGTGTGTGTGTGTGCGTGTGCGTGTGCGTGTGTGTGTGTGTTGTGTGTGTCTTTGCGCGTGCATGCGTTTCCCAAAACATTGAAATGCTATAAAAAAGAATCCATTCGTGTTATTTATAATTACAATGGTGTGTGTGTGTGTGTGTGTGTGTGTGTGTGTGTGTGTGTGTGTGTGTGTGTGTGTGTGTGTGTGTGTGTGTGTGTGTGTGTGTGTGTGTGTGTGTGTGTGTGTGTGTGTGTGTGCACGTGACAAGTTTGAGTCCGTCTGTTATAGAGAGAGAGAGAGAGGGGGGGGGGGGGGGGCAGAGAGAGAGAGAGAGGGGTAGAGATATATAGAGACAGAGGGGGCAGAGAAAGAGAGACAGAGAGGATAGAGAGAGGGGGGGGAGATAGAGACAGAGGATAGAGAGGGGGGAGATAGAGACAGAGATGGGGCAGAGAAAGAGAGACAGAGGATAGAGAGAGAGGGGGAAGATAGAGACAGAGAGGGGGTAGAGATATAGAGAGACAGAGAGGGTGGAGATAGAGAGAGAGGGGGGAGATAGAGAGAGGATAGAGATAGAGAGACAGAGAGGGTGGAGATAGAGAGAGAGGGGGGGAGATAGAGAGAGAGAGGGTAGAGATAGAGAGACAGGGGGGGTAGAGATACAGAGAGAGGAGGTAGAGATATAGAGACAGAGGGGTAGAGATAAAGATGGAGAGACAGAAAGAAAAGAGTCTGAGAAAGATGGAGTGAAATGGGAGTCCTACAATGAAGAGTCGTGAGTTATCTGCAGTGGATTTACCCTAGAAGCTAATTTACTCTATGCACAATACTCTTTGTATAAAGCCTTTGCTAAAGCCTATATAAATATATCGTTATCAAACACACTCGTTTGGTCCATGTGTCAGCAACGCAAACAAAAGACTAGTCACGAGGTAGTGGTTTCATCCAACATTGTCCTGGTTGCATCTTGTGATCTGAAACTAATTACAAGCTTTACTCTGCCACCTAGTGGTCAAACCGAACTTTACACCTGTTGTAGAATGACTGCAATGGTTGTAAAAGTATGGGGATTTCTTTGATTTAACCATAGTTGCTTAGGCTTGTACATAACTGATCAGTTATCTAAAAGGTAATGTTGTAAAAACAATGCATTCAATGCATTTGTTGTCCTATTTGACAATCCTCTGTTGGGAGATTTAAGACACAGTGAATCATACATCTAAGTCCAGTATGAAACGCTTTAGAAGAGTGGGCACAAGACACACAAAAGATCCTTTAGACTTTCAGATTTTACACTGCCTGTGCAGTAATTATTTTTTGGAAAAAACAGTCAAATTGGGTTCCATAGTGGGTGTGAAGGGTCTGTCAAACCTTGTCAAAACCCACGTCACACTCGCTTGAGCTAGGGTGTGCAGCCAATGGAAAGAATGTTCATTGAAAACGCTGGAAAAGTGTTTGAAGACAGAAGAAGCAGACTTACTGCATTATACCTTTTTTTTATACCTTTCTACATTTGGACAAAAAGAAGACAGAAATGTTTACGAACAACTTATGAGACCCAAATGAAACCGTTTTACACTGATAATAGGGATTTGGGGGTTCAACTAACCTTTTAGAATTGTTATTCAGCCTGCTGTTGGAGTTTTATTGAACAAAATGTCTGCAGGCTAGTGAACATGGCTAACTAATTAGCATCCCTACCCTCAGACTACTTGTGACATCACTAATCGTGCATACACATAACATCCCATGCAAGTACATGTACATGAAACACTGTAATACAATATACAGCCTTTTATATAACATGTTACGTCATACTTCCAAGTGGGGTGAATGTGGAGTAGGGGGGCTATAACCTGATGTATCTGAGAGGGTTCAATGCTCGGTGGTACATTAACAGAGGATCAATATGAATTGACTTGTCTCGATAATTATTGCATAATGAATGTTGAGTGGGTTGAGAGATTTTCCCTCCACTCAAACCCAACCCTTCAGTATGTTTCCTGCTTTGTTGTGAATGTGCTCTCTTCCATGATGGCTTGGCTTTGTATTGTGTGTTTTAAGCGCAGTCTCTTCAATATTGTGTAGTTATGGTCCTGTGAGGCTTGTCATTGGATTCAGCCCAGTTCAGTGGGCCAATATTTGTATTTTATCACTGAACACATATGAGTTTAGCAGTCAATTCGACTGCACATCGCAGTCAGAAAAGCCTCCAATAACACGAGTGGGGTCCTAACATTACGGTTTTGTTGAGGTGGGGAACAAACTGGAGGGAATGCCCATAGAAATAATTGCTCGGATAAGATAGTCCTGTAGTTCTACTACTACAACTAATATGTATCTAGATGTATTTTCTGTATTTATTTGTTGTCGTTAATAATTTTACTCTTATTGTAATTGATATCTCTTTATGCATAATTCTACTTATCTCTACCCTCCATGTAACACCTGAATACCCGTTGGGGATCAATAGTACGTTTGTGCCTTAAAACATGAATCTGGGCTTGCTTTAGTGACTAGCGTCTTTGAGCAGCTAGCCTCATATCCTCTGTGTGCGTGGGTGTTTGCGAATGAAACTGTTCTGCCATCCACAGCGAGGGCTTTCTGTACTCCTCCACAACCACGCTGCCATCTACACCCACCTCCTCCTCCACCCACCCACCCACATCCTCCGCCCGCTCACCATGTCTTTGAAGGCGTTCTCCAAGGCCCCCACCACCAGGCTCTCGTGCGACACCTTCTTCTCCGTGAAGAAGCGCGTCTGGGGCGGGGGCGTGCCGGACGGCCCCGTCGCCCCTGCGGTCGCCCTCAGGGACGCGGCCCTGGTCAGGGAGCGCTGGCCGGTGGCCGTGAGGTGCTGCTGCTGCTGGTGGTGGTGGTGGTGGTGGGTGGTTGAGAGGCTCCTCCCCCATGCAGGTGGGCGGCGGCTGGCCCGGCAGACGCAGGATGTCCAGCACTTCCTGGAGGTGCTGGGCGATGTGGCCGTGGAGCTGGCGGGACGCCGCCACCGCTGCGCCCGAGCCCGCGTGCCCGTCGAACAGACCCCAGTAGTGGAGGATAAGGCCCTCGCACACCTCCTGGGGGGGGGGGGCCGCGCGCACACACACACACACACACACACCACACACAACACATTGATTACCCTGATGAAAAACTACTATTTTGACTGCACCTTTGACACACACACACACACACACACACACACACACACACACACACACACACACACACACACACACACACACACACACACACACACACACACACACACACACACACACACACACAGTAAGAAAGGGACAGACACGAGCATGCATGCACACACACACACATATACTCATATAAACAGTGTACATTACAGTCACACAACTTGATACAAAAAAAAATGGTTTAGCTGGGAAATTATAATTTGCCATTTCAGGTCGTGGCACACTTTAGTCTTCCTCACCGCGCTTTAAGAGATGCACAGATGTATACTAAACCGCTGGAACCGTCAAAGTAAAAGCCCCATCTCATATCCTGAGTCAACAGTTGATTTATTTATTAGCATGTCCCATATGCTACACTTGGATGAGCCTGTGTTTGCTCTGTTGTTGTATAGGGATGTGCACTTGTGTTTTATTTTGATTGATGTCTAATGGGACTGTGTTGTATGGGTGACAGGAGTAATTGAAAGCAGGTGGAGGTAATTGTATGCCAATTTGGCCACACCCAAAAGATTGTTTGATTTGAAAGCACAAGCCCAAGATGGCTGCCCTGTGGATAGAGAGAGGGGAAGCACAAGAAACCTGATCTTTGTGAACTATATTGAGTTTAAAGGCCTTTGTTTATGGTGTGAAATGGAAAAAGAAGGAAGGGTTGACGAATTCTGAATCTTAATTCTGTTCATCTTGGATTACGTTTTTGGATTTATTCTTGGACTATTCTGTTTGAAGTATTTTGCATCCAAATGGATTAATATACTTTTAAAACCTTCATCATGGACGTTTGGTGAGGTAGGAGCTTTGGACTTTTAAATTGATTGTATTATTTAATTGAATCATATTGACTGCCTGTGTATATATATTTTTGGTATTAATTTCAAACCACAGAATAACTATGGTTAACTAATGGTTGTCTGCAAATCTATCTAAAATACCTTTTTATAAACGAACAAACCAAAACAAAATTGGGTTTATACTTTCTCCAAACGTCTTGCATTGGCCACGCTATTACTTTGAAACCCGCCACAGCACACTCTCTGTGCTACTTTCGTCAGGTCAGTATCGCTGCAGCAGTGAGTCATGGCTGGTGCTTTTTGAGTGTTGGTTGTAAGCTCTCGGCCGACTCGAGTGCTAGTGTAGGTGTTTAAATCCTTCCGCAAGGGGATGGATTTAGCACAAAAAAATTCGCACATATAGAATTTGTTGGGACGGCTTTTAGTCATTTAGACTGTGCTGATACTGTGTGTGTGTGTGTGTGTGTGTGTTGTGTGTGTGTGTGTGTGTGTGTGTGTGTGTGTTGTGTGTGTGTGTGTGTTGTGTGTGTGTGTGTGTGTGTGTGTGTGTAACCTGCTGACAGATTTGGGTTGGTTAACCTCAGTAAGTCACTTAGCAGGTCAACGTCTAAATGAATTTTCCCCAGAAGAGAAACACTATCTTGGAAGACATTTCAATACAAAGAGCCAGACAGTGCAGTATAAAGGGAAACTAATCCAATCCTCCTCTTTGATAACATTAATTTTAAATTCACTCAGTTGCTTTGGTTAAAAAGCATTTGCTGCAGTCACAGTCACAATAACCCGTTGAAGCCTTTCATGGTCCAAAACATTAAAAACCTTATTTTTTGGTTTCTGTTCAACACTTGTAAAGCTTCTCGTTGGAAGACTCAATGTAAGCGCGTTAGTGTGCTCCAGCTGCTACATGGACCAGCCCTGGTCTCTGCTATAGACCCCCTCTCTGGGCAGAGTGTGTGTCTGGAGGGCCGGGCGGTCTGGCCTCACCAGGCTCTCCTGAAGGCCCAGACCCTCGCCGTTGGGCAGGGAGGACCTCCGGCGGGAGGTGGGGGTCCGGTTGGCTCCGCCGCCGCTTGCAGGAGGCTTGGGTTTGACGGTCAGCACCTCGCAGCACGCCTGGTCTTCGTTCAGGGAACTCTTCCCAGCGTTGATCACCCTAGAGGGAGGGAGGGAGGGAGGGAGGGAAGGAGAGCGGCAGTTATAAATGTTCATGATATCAAAGATACTGGTGGTAAATAGAAATGCTATTATGAACTTAAAGCAATGAGAAATAATCATCCACCATCTGACCTAATTAATTGACGAAAAATAAAAGTAAATCCACAAGCCTATAGTAAGCATCAATGACAAAGTATTAACGTTTGTAAAAGTGTAATGGAACCAGGTATTGCAAAACAGATTTTGTGTGGACATGCTCGTTATTATAGTACGGGTACATATGAGGCATTGACTGTGAAAGACAGGAAACGCGTAAGGTCTAGCATACAGGTACTCAGCCATGAATCATACCACTCCAGGCTGGTGGCTCAACGTGACCGAACAACAACAACAGCAGACAGAACCACAGCAGTATTCTGAAAATGCTCCTCTACCAAATCTGTAGGGCTGTGGTGCTAGCACAGACTCACTATGCAACACAATTTCTTCGCCACTATTGTCATGAACCCGTTTTTTCTTTCCTACCACAAAAGCATTCAGCTGCTGCTCTGTGCGTCATTCATAAAAGCCAAAGTCACGGAGGTGAGTGGCTCTGTAATACCCTTTGATAGGGTTTGATAAGGTTGACTCTTTTAAAAGGCGTCCACATCCATGAGGTTAGGAGTCGGGTCTGCTCCGTTCCTAGCCCTGGATGTGGTGCGTCGCCTCGCATAACCTGATTAGAATCACATAGCACGCGGCCCGCACGCCCTGACCTTAAATACAGTTGGGCGTTGTGCCTCTGCGCTTTTATGGTTTTAGGGTGTTTTTTTTTCTTATTGCTATGGGGAAGAGGAGGACGACTGAGCGTTTAGTCAGAATATAATTGTCATTCATGAGAAGGTGAGGCATCCTACTCAAGGATACCTAAAGGATCATCTTGGGATTATTTTCTTCAACGTGGATCCAATTTCCCCTCATTTTGTGTCTCGAGTTGACTAATGATGACGGCAAGCCATTTCAGCTACGAAGCGGGCTGCATTATTGGACTAGAGATGGCATTGCTTGTTGTCATGGGAAATTTGGGTGAAGGAGGGTTGAGGTTGTAGCGACAGTGGGGAAAGTTCCTGCCACAAACTCTAACTCTTGAGCAAGACTTCTGTTTGAGTGAGAATGGGTTAAATACAAAAACAGACCTGATCAAGCAATGTGACCCAGCGGGCGATGGCACCCCATCGGGCTACTTTTCAAATGGTTTCAAGGCTGCAGTGACTGAATGAGGCGCTCTGGTTCGATACTGGACCTATTTTTTTTTTTAATGACTGTGCTCATTAGTCACTTAGACCCCAAACGATAGAAAAATTATCCGATCAATTCACAGATGTGAATTAGTCTCGAACTCGGTTCATTTTTTCATTTCCAAGCGTCATTATCAATGGGCGCAGACCAAAATACCTCTGGATCCAATGGAATAGATCAACAACCAATCTGGGCAAATAAACGTGTCACACAGCAGGGGCAGCCGTCTTGGTTGTTTATGAAAATACCTTGACTGTGCTCCCACAGGGCCCAAAGCTGACGTTCTAAACCCATTTCAGATAAACAGTTGTGACTAGCCAGGTCGGCTGGAAATCTGTCTCAACAGGACGGGGGCCAGACACACATGCCAGGGCAAATAAAACATGAGCTTGCAGATTTGTCTGGTTCTCAGGCTCGGGAAAATACGGTCCAGGTTGAAAAGTCCCGTACTTATCCTTTCTAAAGTTACTTTCAGCTGGGAATCCAAGCGTCGTCGCACACGACAATCGCAGACGACGGGCCTTTTCAGGCATTTAGTTGTCAGACCACTTCTTAAAAACACAAGAACTCAAAAGGCACACGCTGTCAATTTGCATGGCGTCTATCCCCGACAACACCCCCTCAAGGGCCCCACCAACACCATCGTCCAATTCAGAGCATTGTGAACGGATAGCATGGGACCCCGACATGTGACACGAGTGTGTCGCTATAACGAGCCACCAGCCCTCTCTCATGCGCTCCACACAGCTCCCTCCAGCCACCCAGAGCAGTGATATCATCTCACTCCCTCCCTACCAAACAAAACACCAAGGCCGAGAGGGATTGGAAAAAATATTGGAACAATATTGGAAAAAATGAAATGAAAACGAATGAGAGACTGTCGAGGTGGTTTGTGTTTTGATCTAGAATCTAGATCAAATGTGTGTTATTAGAAAGGTCTCTGTTTTGTGATTGACGCCTGCCACAAAAGGAATGCTAGTCCAGGGGTGAGGAGGGGTTTGTCCCTCACTCCAGATGTTCTTGGTCAACTTCGAACCCCGTTGTCTGCATTTGACCTACATGTGTGCCCCCCAGGTAGACTGCATTAAGGATAAGCTGCTTTGGATAAAAGCGTCCAAATGACTCAATAGTAAAAGGCACCTATAGGTCTAGAGTTGAATTATTCAAAAGGATGTGCTTGTTGCACTTCTTTTAGTAATCTACAACCTTTAGAAAGAAGGCGACAGCCCAGATCTTTAGAATAATATTCCTTAGACTGGAGATTTCAATGATTATAATGGTGACAGGTCATTGGGATTTATTTATTATTTTGCTCTTTAAGATGTTTGTTTGAGATACCTTCTGAAAAAGTATAACATGCCGTACTTTTTTATAGTTTAGTTTGCATTGCTCTTTGCTGTGGGAGCGTCAGGTGATCTTAACCTTGATTGTTCTTCTTAACTCTGTTGCTTGCTTTGTGCTTTTATGAAACACTATTTGCTAATGATTACCAATGTAACATTTCAAAAGCCACAGGTTATTTTCCACCTGTACCTTTTCAATATATGTATGCCCACGTGGTTCTAACTTGATAATCTCACATGGAAGAACCTTTTTGGTTTTAATGTGATTCTGGTGGCGGGAAATATCAGTAGGCCAAAGGTTGAAAGTTCAAATGATGTATCCTGTGTCTGACCCGGTCGGCTCAAGGCTGGAGGCTGAACAGACCTGACCCACATGGCCCCAGTTCTGCACTTAACTTACCCTGATGTGCTTAATAAATGTGCGTGCTTGTGCGTGCGTGCGTGTGCGTGCGTGCGTTTGCGTGCGCGTGCGCGCGCTAGGGCTGGGCGATTAATCGAATTTTTAGCGTCAATCATAAAATTACTGTAATCGAGTTTTCAATTATACATTTTTTTACTAAATGTTTTATAGAAAGTGCAGCTGGATACATATCTGTACATTATTTGAGATTTGAAGATTTTTCTTTTTGACCATTTTGTGAATATTTTTTAAGTCGAAATTTCAAAGTTCTCAGTTACAAAGTGTTTTTTGGGAGACATGCTGAATAAATACATCATGTTTTCAATCTCAAAACTAATCGTTTGAGTAATAAGTTAAGTTCTCCAAAGTACCCTTAGGGGTACACTTATCCCCATTGAGAACCACTTCACTAGAACAAATTTGGCTTAGCTGCACATCGCATGTAGCCTGGCACCGCCCACCTAACTACTTCCGCTCAATTTTCATTTCACTTCGGTACTGTCTGGGTCTGCTTCATATGCATGTGGTTCCTTGGAAGCCAGATTTTTGGCGGTCCAATCAGCGAACAGAGGGAGTGGCTGAGAACGATGACGTCGAGGTCACGCGCCAGTTTCAGTTGTAGTCAGAGAAAGACCAGGAATACAATGGAGAAGGATACGAGAGAAGCTATTCGGCCTGTTGTGGGATCGCTGCCAAATATTGATCAATTAAAGCCGGAGCAAGAACAAGCTTTGCTGAGTTTTGTTGGTGGCCATGATGTTGTGGCGCTTCTCCCCACCGGGTTCGGGAAAAGTTTGATTTTTTCCAGCTGGCTCTGTTAGTGGTGAAAGAGCCGGTCTCGTCGCGTGACATACGTCACGACCAAAAGCTATGCGATTGGTTATGGCAGATCCAGAGTGGCACTGGGCAGATCCAATCATTTTAAAACGTCAACAGACACCCGCCTCCAAGTGAGTGAACGTTTGTCAATTGGGCAGTTCCAGAGACCTTCTGTACAAATGAAATGAAGTACGACGGTCTGGTAGGACCAGGCTACATCGCATGAGGGCATCTATACAAATCTATCCATGACTTTAGATTTCAAACACATCCATCCTCTACATTTTCTTGCCCCGTCATGCTGTCGGCTTTAAAATCAGTTAAATGTTATCCCTACATGGCTGAGCTCTCTCAATAATGGATGTTTACTCCCTCAGTGCAGCACAGCAAGGTACAATGATAACATTTAAATGAATGGGCCGGTTATCCTGACATCTGTCAATTAGCGTTAATGCCCTAGCATGGTGCTAGCCAGGGAGTAGGGGAGTGAGGGAGCAACTAGAGTAAGTGTGTGTGTTTGTGGAGTCTATTCTGGGCACAGGAAGCAATTATGCACCTTGTTGAACATCCTGGAGTGGATGTGTGCATATACACAGCTCATGATAATTCCAATATGCTCTCCCGACCACGGTAGTCAGATTTCACTCGCACAACACTGCTGCTGCCTGGGTGAAATACTGAGTCAGTATAGGTGGCCTTTCAGCGATTCTGTGTCACCCTATTTGCTTCTGTTGAGTGGGCAGCAATGGTTTCCAAACATAGCATATAGCAAGCATAGCCATCGCTTCAGCCCTGAATTCAATGCATTCAAAATAAACCTGGATCTCTTCTCTATGCAAACACCCACACTGGTCCGTTACCAACAGATGCTCGTCTTTAAAAAAACCAACACCAGAGGTTTAATGTCTATGGGAAGTGTCTTCACTAAATTGGCGTTCTCCACATCAAAACAACACAACATGGCGCTTCGGTTATGGAAGGTTTCTCTGACTATAATGCACAGTGGATTGGGCCACTGTTCTCATTTGTGTTGTAATGAACTGGGCAGCAAGAAATTATAACCTCATCTATTTTACCTAATCCCTTCTGTCTTGGGCATAGTGACAAACGCATGACGTCGTTTATTTGCAAAATTATTTGGTTTGACCTTTGCATACGAAATTAAGAGCAGGGTGTGCCTCTTGTGTGCCAATCAACCCAGATAAAACCAAAGTCGCTTCAGTTTGAGAAACAAATGTACAGAGAGTGGGCATACCTTCAAATCGTACAGACGGAAATCAAACAAAATGGAATTAACTCAATCATTCATTGTAATAATTCTAACCTAATGTGTCCAATTCTTATTGGGCGTCCCAACACTTTGAAGTCCTTGGTTCCTTCACGGAATTTAAGAAAAAACGTCCGTACACACAGAAACTGTTGAAGTGCTAATACTGTGTGTCGCTGGTACAAAGGCTGACTGGTGGTAGGGGGTGTTTGTAGACAAGGCAAACTTTGCCCGGAGGAAAGCCAAGTCTGGCGTGACAGAGATTGACACTTGTTCTAATGGAGGTAAATGGCAGGGCATCATCTGGGTGCCCGAGACATGAGAGGGTTTTCAGCCCACGCTTTCTAAAAAAAAGTGTTCTTGTTCCAGAAGACCGGTACTGTTTTCCAACATTATGGCTCTGCTTCAGCCAAAAACTGGCAAAAAAGAGCTGCTCTTTGAAAAACATTTTGGTCCACATCAATATCAGGCTAGGGTTTGCATCCTCTTTCTCTCGTCACGTAAAACTTTGTATGGCTGTAGGGGTTCGGACTTGACGGTTATAGGTTATGACTCATCAGCCCATTGTTTGAGGAGTAAGAACAAGAATCTGTGCTCTTTAAACATCTGTTGACATACTGTGCCTGTGCCTATAAGTGGGCAGGGAGATATGGCCAAAATCTTTCAGGTAATTTGTGATCTATAACAATCCAGATTTGGCAATTCAATAAATGAACAGTCTAGGTAAAAAAACAACAACATAGTAAGCCAATTTTTGAATTTATGAATTTAATACTTGACAACTGGATATGTTCTCGTTATATTCAGAGGAGTGAAACTGTGCGAAAATGTAACGGTTTCAAGTGATCCCAATAGAAAGGAAAATATATTTAGACTACGCCCAGCCTATAATATGAAAATGTTAGATAGCAAGGGTCAAGATAAAAGAACGCTGTGCAGCAAGATATGGGTTAAACTTGAATTATGAACCGCACACTTGATGCATTCCTCACCCCCTGTTACTAGGGCAAACAATCGTGTGTGTGTGTGTGTGTGTGTGTGTGTGTGTGTGTGTGTGTGTGTGTGTGTGTGTGTGTGTGTGTGTGTGTGTGTGTGTGTGTGTGTGTGTGTGTGTGTGTGTGTGTGTGTGTGTGTGTGTGTGTGTGTGTGTGTGTGTGTGTGTGTGTGTGTGTGTGTGTGTGTGTGTGCTTCACAATCAGAGGATATACTTCACTTGACCCAAATTCTTTCCTTCCACATTTTCTAAGCAATCCACAAATCGCCGATGGAATGACAGCGAGCAACAGATTATCTTTTGTAAGACTGAAGCACCACTACTCCGTATCGACAATAAGGCCATTTATTCCCAAAACAACGGCTGGGTCTATATAGCCTACTTATGCCTATGGCTGGCACATGACTGTTTCTGCAGGCTATGCCTGCAATGCCATTTGTAATGTAGTCTTATGCCTGGCCTAATCAAGGTTGGACAATAACGTCCTTATCATACAGGAATAAGGACGAGATAGTATTGTTTTTTCCCAACTAGGCAAATATTTAACGAGCAAACACTCTTCGCACAATAAGCAGAACACTGGGAACTGGTTCTGTTGTTTTTGTATTCGGGAGCTTTTTGGAAAAGTATTCTTCAAAAAGGGCCTTAACTGTGTTTAGACTAATTCAATGCCTTTATGCACCTGTACGTTTCATTCAACAATAGAAAGGCCACCGTGACCGTCATTCTACCGTGATCACCCAAAATAAATCCTACAAGTGAGGTGCGCTTGGTTCCTGCGGGTCCAGAAACCAGAAAATCACAGGTTCACCTCGCATCAAGGATGCTGTGAGACGCAGCCTATTCGGATGGCAGAAGGAAGGATGCACACACTTACTCTGCATAGCCGGTAGACCAGGGCAGCCTCTTACTCTCCTTCAGTATGAGGATGGGTCTTGCACTGTGGTCCGCTGAACACTCAATCTCGTCCGGGGACAACCCCAAGAACTCGGGTCTCATGTACGGGAATTTCAACGGCAGATCCGAACCGCTCAAATGGTCCCCATTTGCACCAGTAGCGATCATGCCCCCCATAAAATGTGTCACCGCTGATTTCACCCGTGTCAGCATGGTCATGCCGTGGTCCGAAATGCCTGAATGCCCCCTTGAGCGATACTGCACTGTTTCTCGATGAATGCGTTTCGCACTGTGAAGGATTCAGTTTTGACAACAGTGGCGTAATTGATTCAGCTCTCGGTGAACACGGAAATGCATCTCCTCCGCGCAGGATCATGTGACTGCCCAGTTGCAGTCGGAGGACAGCTCTTTACTGGCGTATCAGTGAGCAGATTACTGTTGACTGTTTCGCCGGAGGTCAAAGGTTGGTAATCCGACATGACGATTGAGGTGTGTGTGTGTGTGTGTGTGTGTGTGTGTGTGTGTGTGTGTGTGTGTGTGTGTGTGTGTGTGTGTGTGTGTGTGTGTGTGTGTGTGTGTGTGTGTGTGTGTGTGTGTGTGTGTGTGTGTGTGTGTGTGTGTGTGTGTGGTGTGTGTGTGTGTGTGTGTGGTCATATGATCAAACATCGTATCCTACACTTATGAAATACGAGCAATTTATTTTTGCAAGCTAACCCAATAACCCACTGTAGGTTTTCTCAGAGGGGGCTCTTAGGTAATGGAGCCCTATATTTGTTCATGCCAGAATACATCTTAGTCCAGCACGTCAATATCAGTTATCCAAATGTCAGCTGTCCCTAAGGGTTCATAGCAGTGGCTAGTAGGCCTATGTTCAACTACCATAAGATTCTGGGTAAGATCCTTAGAATTCTAAAAGCCTTTATCTGTATGCATCCTTGGGCAAGATACCTAAAGCTGCATTCTATGTCCATACCAACTTCCTGCTCTATATTATATGTCAGTTTGGGCAAATTCTTCTAAATAACAAGCTTCAGCCTCCCTTGTAGAGCCTTAATAGAGGTGATCAGCCCGGTCTATAAAAAGCAGCTGTGTTGGTTTCATTAGAAGCTGTGTCTTCCAGGGGAATCAATCCCAGATGCGCAAGAGATGCCAAATTGGCAAGACTTCGTAATGCTCCATCCATTATTCATGGGGTTGCCAGGAAAGCACATCATTAACCTAAATACGGTGCAATTGCGATCAGACTGGTGATGATGCTGTCTAAAGAGGGGGAATGTCTTGCGGCACCTGGGGTCAGTCGGCAGTGGAGAGAGGTACAAGACACACGCACACTACACATCTATGTAACGTATGTAACAGTGTTTTTGACTGGTGAATACATAATAGAAGCAGTATTGAATGTCCTAATTTAAATTACTGAAATGAGGGTCCCACTTGGTCTGTATTATAAGGCCACAATTGGACAAATATGTGTGTTGACCATAACATGACCCCTTTAATTTCATCTGTTCTACCTGGTTAGGGTTGGACGGGCGTAGAGGTGACATTTAAAGTAGGATGATATTTCAGAATCTGCATAATAGGGGAAGCTGTTATTCTGTTTCTAAATATACTTGTATTAGGTCATCCATTTCCATCCATCTCTTCATACAGCCATCTGTGGTACCTGTTTATTCCTCCTCCCAGCCGAGCGTATCAGGGCGGCAGGGTTGATTGGACGCCAGTCAACACACACACTCACACATGCCCGCACACGCACAAACAGCATTTAGTGGGCAATCCTTTCCGATTTTAAATTTAAGTGGGGAAGGCAATATTTAGGCCCAGAGGGGTGATTTGTGGAAACATATCTGCTCATTGGTGAGGAATGCACCTTGAATGAAAACTTGAATCTGAGATTATAAATGTGTCACACACAGACATGAGATGATCTCTAACGGCCTCATAAAACCTCCATTTTAAACATCTAATATGCACTATAGGGATATCATTCACAGATCTTAAAGTATCATGGAGGAACATGTTTAAGTAAGTTGAATAAATTTTGCAGTGTTGTTCGCCATACAATTTATCAGTGGTTGTGTTTGTTTACATAAACATGCATTAGCTGTTTGTTACCCAGCGGGTAGCCCGAATAAGAGTATATATCTATGGTGTATCTAAGGAACGATATAAATAGAGCATCAACATTGTCTGAATGTGATTTGGGGGATCAGGTTAGGACCGGGACAGAAAGCTGCTGCAGGCACCACAATAAGTTCTGCGGAAACGTTTGACAATAGCCTACTATTGGTTAAATTGGGTAAGCTTTTTAAAAAAAAAATGCTATTGTTAATTAGTGTACGGGGTGAAAAATGCGGCTAATATGTGTTAAACGTGGTTCCTGTATTAGATAGGGGAAGGGACTCTCGCTCTGAGACACCCGAGAGAAGATTATGACGGTAATGACAGGGTCACGCTTGGGTGAAGCCACTTCCCTTCGTGTGTGTGTGTGTGTGTGTGTGTGTGTGTGTGTGTGTGTGTGTGTGTGTGTGTGTGTGTGTGTGTGTGTGTGTGTGTGTGTGTGTGTCACACACATACACACACACACACACACACACACACACACACACACACACACACACACACACACACACACACACACACACACACACACCCCTAAGACAGGATAATCCGCAGGTGGTTGGTGTGTGACTAAGCATGCTCTCATGGGCTTGCTGCTGGCTTTTTACTTGCTGAATGTTTTGTCTCTGCAACTAAAGGAGGTTAATTCAGGTGGTTTTCATCAAGACGTAACTCGCACAGATACAAACCCTCTGTTTATTTTCAGTTAAAAACTACAAGAACCTTTGCTTTTGGAAAAAACAGAGTGGTGGTAGATCGAGACTTAATTATATGTGTATACGTCTCTCAATATTGATATCGATGTAGATGTGATATATGCAAAGGTTGTTCACGAGCTGAAGAACTTTAATAGATGAAGATTAATCCTTTGACCACCAGATGGCACTGTTGACTGTGTGTGTGTGTGTGTGTGTGTGTGTGTGTGTGTGTGTGTGTGTGTGTGTGTGTGTGTGTGTGTGTGTGTGTGTGTGTGTGTGTGTGTGTGTGTGTGTGTGTGTGTGTGTGTGTGTGTGTGTGTGTGTGTGTGTGTGTGTGTGTGTGTGTGTGTGCGCGCGCGCGTGGATTTATTGCCTGGCTATAGTGGGAGTGCGTCGTAATGGCCCGACATTTGTAGGCGCCAACATGCATTGTTCAGTGACATATGTAGCATCGGCCCCAACAACTACTCATTCTAACCTGTTATACGTTTGAAACTCACACCATTCTTTGTGCTACAAATAAGAAATGTTGAAACAAATGTTAAAGAATGATATTTCAATTCATAGTCATAAATTGATGAATTTCAATTCAAAGTCTTGCATTTTTTATTTTTAATGATAGAGCTGTAGGCCTGTGCTTCCATGCTGTTTTAATGTGGCTTGTATCATCAACGTGTCCAACTGCCATCACATATTAAGCCAACCCAGTATTTTATTCCCATTTTAATTTATTTATTTACTTTTTTTATCAACTTTTTTAAGTGATCCCCGTTTAATATAATTCTAGAAGATGCCATCGGTTGAGAGCCAAAAATATCTTCTGATTTAAGGACACATGTTTTCTGTCGTAGGCCTAAGTATTTTATATGACATCTGTTCTCCCTCCAGGGGTTTTGGTCATTGTATAAACTGTTGGTATCCTATTGCGGAGGGAAAGGGGTTTTATTGATCTCCATTGTTGGGATCGCATCAGTCTTTCGGTAGGCCTACCCTTCAGACAGTGACTGAAGTGAAACAGAGAAGTGAGTAGGCCTACTCCGTTTTCCATCCCGACATCCCGACATCACATTTGATTCACTCCCCAGATATGACGGGTGTTATTTCTTTAGGGTAACTAGGAACACAGTGTGTTGGACTTGCACCGCGGTAGTGACAGATGGGAAGCAGCAAATTACAACACAGAGACAGGATAACAAAAAGGAATGGATAAATGAATGGCTCTTAAGTAAATAACAGTGTTTAATATCCTTTAATCAGCCTCAGCTTAGCCTTTAATCAGCTCAGTTGTGATTCTCCATATAAAGTACATATAGAGTACTGTCATTTGCAGGGTCAGAGTCAAGATGCTGGGTAGAGGTTAGGGGGGTTAGTCTCCGTGCTGCCTAAAAGGAACCTGGTTAGATTCCCATGTCCGCAGCTGTATTTGTTGGCCTCCTTCAGCACAATGCCTAACCTTTGCCCGCTGCATAATCAAAATTCTTAATTCATTGTCGCTCCCAAATGCCAAATAGGCCTACTAATAAAGTTAGTTAGTTATAAAAAATAGTTAGTTAAAAAAATAATTATATGGTTATAGTCAATAAAAAAGCGTGAACTTCCTCTGAGCCGAGACCAATGTAGGAAATGTGTCATGCTACGAGCAGAACTTAAAAACCGTTTACTAGGGACCTGTAATGAAGGGTCACCCCATATGCGCTTATCTCGATGGCCGTAGCCACCCCTAGGGGGCGCTACTGGACCCGGTTCTCGGCTTGGTCTCCAGCCTTTTACGCAACACTCTCTCCCCTCATGCCAGCGCCTCTGCGCCGTTCGATCCAAATCAGCTCTCACCTTAGGATGCCTATTCTCTGGAATCCAACATTCCAACACGAATGGGTTCTTTGGCTATTGCCTTCATATAAATATTGTCAAATACATGTGGTGTGTGTGCGACGTGTCTCGTGACACAGCGCAACCCACAGCTTCGCGGTGAGCGCGCTGTGTATTGATGGAGGTAGACACACTCAATACCTCTCAGATGACTGATCCCACGCCGACAGCCTGCTTCCTAATTAGCGTGCCGACGCCGCCTCGCTGGCCGGCTGACGCTGACGGAACACGAAGCTGCTCCGTCGTTAAACATCGGGCCTCGGAGCCTGTTCACTTGGCTCGTGGTTACCTGGCCACCATATAGGGCCTATCGGGCGCTCGTAAAGGAAGAGGTATGTGTCGAATTATGGGGTGTCGTTTAAGTGTGGAGTGGTGATTTATGTCATCAGAATAAAAAAAATAAAATGAAATGCACTAAGGCGATCGAAGCTGCCAGGAGATGCAGGAAAGATATTTTTGTTACCATTTTTGGTGTGGCATGTGGTTGTGATAAAGACATGCAAGAACCACTGTACAGGATTGTCAAATACTAAATAATCGATCATAAATGTGGATTATCAAATACAAAATATTAACCAAGAGGGAGGAACTGAGCAGTATTCCACAGTCACCTTGCAAAATCAGACAACCTATTTCATAGATTTTCACTCTACAAGCTTGTACAATGACCTTCCTGTCATGTCCTGCAGAGGCCTCATTAAACAGCCCTGCCCAGCGTATCACATGGGCTTTGATCAACAACTTGTCTTTGAACCCGCGGGCTACCTGTTGGTCTATCGTAGTGATGGTGGTTGTGTTTCCTTTAAAGATGGAGCAGTAGTGAGATGATTAAAGTGTAGTAGATATCCATAATACTAGGAGACAACTATAAGACGGAAAAGACTAATGACAGAAGAAGAATCAATCAAATTCATTCTCATTATTATCAGGGTCCCGTGAAAATTACATTCTGTGTCGACTCAGTCATCCCAACCAGGATCTCTGTCCATTACCCAAATAATAAACCATGGGTTACTAAAGAACTTAAATCAGTGATAAATAAGAAAAAGAGGACATTTTACACTGGGGACCCTTGGGAGAAAAAAGCTGTCTCCAAGGAAGTGAAAAAAGAGATTAGGAAGGCCAAAATGAAATATAGAGAGAAGGTCGAAGAACGGTATAGTGAGGGGGATCTCAGAGCTGCATGGAGGGGAATTAAGTCAATGGCATCCATAAATCAGTATTCTAGTGAATCCAGGCAGCCAATAACGGTTAAAGGTGTTGATGTCCCTGATTTGTCAAATGTTTTTAATATGTTTTACGCACGTTTTGAATCATCTGATTTCTCTGAGAACATTTCTATGTGGAGGGACTCTCTTGTCCCTCACAATGACAATGACATTGTGATAGCTCAGGAACTAGTAACAACTCTGTTTAAGAGAGTAAATATTATGAAAGCTGCTGGCCCTGATGCTGTTTGCGGACGCACACTGCGTTACTGTGCTGACCAGCTCAGTGTGGTATTCACTCCACTCTTTAATATGTGTGCTAAGAAAGGCCAGATACCTCAGATATGGAAGAGGTCCACAATAATACCAGTAGCGAAATCAAAAAATCCCAAAGAGCTAAAAGACTTCAGACCAGTAGCACTTACATCCTTAGTAATGAAACTTTTTGAGAAAATTATTAAGGATGAAATCATGTCCCTGGTCAGTGGTAAACTTGACCCATTGCAGTTTGCTTATCAAACTGGGAAAGGTGTAGATGATGCAAAACTCTTCCTTCTAGACACAATGTATAAACATTTAGAAAAGCCTGGATCTCATGCTAAATTGTTATTTGCAGACTTTTCTTCTGCTTTCAATAAGATGCAGCCACATATTTTAATTGAGAGACTAGCTGCTGAGTTTGAGTTACCCCATCAGATACTGTTGTTGCTGTTAAACTTCTTAACCGACAGAACTCAGAGGGTCTCTGTAAATGGACACTTGTCCCAGGCCATTACATCGAATACTGGTTCACCTCAAGGGTGCGTACTCTCACCCCTGCTGTTCATTTACACAGATAGCTGTAGGTCCTCTCAACAGGGAAGTTGTCTAGCTAAATTCTCAGACGACACTGCGTTGCTGTCCCTTTTCCAAGGTCCACATTGCAGCCATGGCCTTGCTTTGACATCGTTTGTTAATTGGTCTGATAACAACCTCTTAGATCTAAATGTAGAAAAAACAAAGGAGCTAGTCATAGATTTTAGGAAAGTGAAGGGAGCGCTCAAACCAAGTGTCATCCATGGGGAGGAAGTCCAACTTGTAGACACCTACAAATATCTAGGCACGGTATTTGATAACCAGCTTAAATTTCATACAAATACTGAGGTAATTGTTAAAAAGGGACAACAAAGAGTTCACCTATTGAGAATGCTGAACTCTTTCAGTGTCTCTAAAGTTATTTTGAGAATTTTTTACCAATCTTTCATTGAGAGTCTTTTAACTTTTTCATTCATATGCTGGACTAAAAGTCTGTCAGTGAAGGACATAAATAGTTTAAAATAAAATTGTGAAGGATCTGCTCTAAGATCACTGGCATCCAGCTCAAGAGCATAAGTTCATTGTGGAACAAACAAGCAGTCCAGAAAGCTAAATGCATTATCAGTCAGCCTGACCATGTCCTCAGTAAATAATTTAAACTAATGCCTTCAGGGCGGCGCTACTGTTCAATCAGGACAAGAACAATGAGGTACTCCCACTCTTTTATCCCTGCAACCATCAGGTTACTAAATGATGACAAAAGTCAGGAGTAGGTGGAGAGCACACCAGTGTTGCTGGGTGTTTCCGGGGGCAGGGTGGTTGTTACTGACGGTTTGAAATGAATTGTGAATTGTGAGTTAAATGTGTGTGTTGGACTGCCTTTGATATATGTTTTTTTTTTTTTTTGTCTATCTCCGATTGCTATTTATTGTATTTATTAAGTAATTTATTATGTGAGACGGGAAACTGTGAACGAAATTGCCCATTTTGGGATTAATAAAGTTTTTCTAATCTTCTAATCTAATCTAATCTAATCTAATAGACATAGCCTACAGATCTGTTCCGCTATTTAAAGGATAACACATGAGCACGGTGCAATGCTTGGAGGGAAGCCGTGCTGTGCTCAGAATACAAATAAAACAAACCTGCCTCCTTGTATGTGGAAAAAAGTATCACAATTACATAAAACGACTTCAGTATGTATCATAATCACAATAAATATATCAGTAAATGTGTAAAATAAATAAAAAATCGCCAAATAGCAAACACTTCAACAGTGATGTGTTGATTATTTCAGCTGCAGTGGCCTGCTGCCATTCTGAGTGTCACTTTAGTCACGTTATAGGGCATGTTTTGCTCATTCCTCTTTCCGCTCCACATGCCTTAAGTAAGCTGAGTCTATATTTGTTTGTCGGGGAAGCCTGATTGAGGGTTAATAGTGGTCTCGTTCTCAGGTGCGTCCAGGGAGAACAATGCAACAGGAAGGAGGTCTTGTGATGGGCCGTGTGTGCGTGCGTGAGTGAGTGTGTGAATATTTTTTGACATTTCTAAATTGGCTTATTTCATTCTGAATATGATGGCCTTTGTTTGTTTCTGTTTTTATTTAGTAGGTGTTTGTTTTTGTGTATTGATTACATAACTGAACATAACGAGTCTGCTGACAGTTGGGATTTTCCCAGATCATTTCTATCGTGTTTTGGGGCTTTTGGAAAGGGCCAGTTTTCCAACCTAATTAAAAAGTGGTTAATGGAGAATGGGACTCATTTCCTGTAAGGAAACATAAGTTTCCTTACTGTTTACAAGACCGGGCACCGACACATTGGCAAGAAACCTTCTTGGAAAGGCATCATATGTCGTGGCATCGGATCAGACGGAATTCCCGATGAAGATTCGTACGATTAGGAAATCCCTGTGATGCTGCCTTTGTCCGC
Source organism: Melanogrammus aeglefinus (assembly GCA_900291075.1). Classification (NCBI taxonomy): domain Eukaryota; kingdom Metazoa; phylum Chordata; class Actinopteri; order Gadiformes; family Gadidae; genus Melanogrammus; species Melanogrammus aeglefinus. The sequence continues at coordinate 212,915 of OLKM01000453.1, read as the reverse complement.
CCTGTTCCTCCTCTTCGAGAACATCAGGGTTTTTTGTTCTGCGTCATCGCGTGTCTTCGGCATTGGGTTTAACGTCTTCTTCTCCTCCTTCCTGCATGCAGATGAGATCCGCTGCTGCTCCTGCGTCTGGGTTCCTGTCTCAGAAGTAGCCCCTTCTCACCACCTCCACAGGTTTCAATAACTCAATCACATGAACGATGGCAGACGATAGATCTCGCGCTGTCATGCGCTCTCGCTTTCGCTCTCTTGCTGTTGCTCTCGCTCTCTCTCTCTGCGTGTGTCTACCTTTCATGTTCCTGAATTCATTTGAAGTATTCCCTGAGAATACAATAATCAAAATATAAGGGAATGGGATTTTTCTCCCGCATCAGTGAAATCCCCTGAAATAGCGTGCATGAATTACCCGCGCCCCACCAAAAAAGGCAGATCAGAAGGCTCACAACCTCTTTTGATCAGCGGCTTTTCATTTCATTGTCGAGGGGTGGCCCCCCATTAACGTTCATCACATCACATATGAGTGTATCTGAAGGTTAATTGGGGTCCCTTGCCATTTGTGCTCTCCAGGAGTTGAACCCTGAGGCTCAGTCTGGCCTTCGCTCGGTCTCCGGGACCTTATAGCCCCGGACATGGGACCTAGCTCTAGTCAGCGTCAACTAACCCTTACGTTAGTGTCTTGGGCCATCTGCCAACGCAATGACTATGATTGGAGGAAAAGGTGAAGTTAGGCTGTGTGGCTATAGGGCTTGTACGTCAGAATGCATCATGGGATTATTTTTTGTTGCAGTTACTCCGCAATTTTGAGAGTACTCAAGACAGTTGTCATGTATAATAAATAAAATAATATACACTGTATTGTAGGCTAATCTAAAAATATTTTTCCACGTCTCATGAGAAAACCTGTGGCAGTTTCAAACACAACAATGGCACCCCATAATGCGTAATAGTTTCATGATTATTTGGCAAACTATGGCCAAAGCACTTTTAGTGTTATTAACATTCTTATGCTCCTATTCTCCCACGGTCCTTGCGCTGTACTATCACCCTGTGTAAGCCCTATACTGGGGATGTGCTATGTGGTCTCCAGGTCTCCAACATCCTTAGAACAGCGTAGGTAGGTGTCTGTGCTTATGAACGCTCGGTGAGAAAGTTGGTTATCTGTATACGCAGAGATATCCGGAGACGGTCCAACAGAGTGTTAAACAACGGTGCTGGGTTTTCCTGTTTATAAATATATCTATGTTATAAAACTGGAATTCACTGTGGTAACCCAAATACAAATGTTTAGGCATTTCTCGGCACAGCCGACCTGGGGCGCCAGGTCATGGATACATACAGACACGGAGGACGGGGGTAAGCACGGGAAGCCATTTTCCCTCACTGAAGGAAGCCACCATACTCCGGAAGAACCCCTCAGGACATAATAACGTGTGAAATGTGCTTCCTGGTGGGAACGGTCAGCGATCAGGGATTCCGCAAGGATTTTGTCTTCAGCTCACAAGTTCCCAACTGGGAATATATACAGCAGGATGGTTTTGAAGGCTTGGCGATCCACTGAAAGGGTCTGGGCTTGATCCCTAACATCCGCAGGATGCCTTTAGATGCCCTGGATTCAGTGGGAGTCACTATGGATACAACTGTGCACTAATTGACTAAGAGTCGAAGAGTAGATGAAGATACTTTGGCCTTACATGGTCAAAGTAGAAGTTCATGTTATCTACGAGTTTAACCAGGCTTTTAAGTAATCAACCATTGAATAAATCTGCTAGCCCTGTATAATCTGAAAACATAATTGGCTAACTATAGCAATTCACTGATGCTTTAAAGAGATTAGGACACATTAAGTATGAATAAGAGATGCTAAATGAATACATTTTTAGGAAATTACATTTTGGTCTGTTGATCTCAACATCAGCATCACAGGCAGACATCATGTTCAGTACAGCAATTTTTTATATTGAAACATATTTCCATGTGATATTTACATTCTTCTCGGTATGTACACAAAAGATGCGTATGCTCCAAAGTACAACAGAATTACATATATTACTCCTATTTACAAATACATTCAACATAGAAAATCACAACATTCTTGCCAAGATATTGTCATGTTTACAGCCTCATGCGCCAGACAAACCATATGGATACAATTATAATATGTACATCAGGGGTACAATTGTATTATATACAGTACTATACAATGCAAGATAGTCTTTTTGCCATGTTTTGTATTTCATGATTGATTATCTCTGTGGCTTTGGGTGACACACCATAGTAGGAAAACAAAAAGCTTAATGGGTCAGACAAAATGTCTTAAGGGACTTCAACCACAAACCCAAACCATGACTCTTGTAGGAAACGGGGTGGGTGGGGGGGGGGGGGGGGGGGGGGGGGGTGTAGGAGTAGTAGTAGATGACAGGAAACGCTTTGACGTGCTTTATGAAGAATGTGTCGGCTTTCCCTTGACATTGTGTGGGAAGCGTCAAGACGGATGCTTGGGACACACACACACACACACACACACACACACACACACACACACACACACACACACACACACACACACACACACACACACACACACACACACACACACACACACACACAATTCCCTTGGATATTTCTATATTCAGGCAACACCTCTTCCTTGATACATTCTCATATGTAAATACAAGGACAGGGTGGATGTGTTGATGTTAGTGGGACCCCCACTCGGCCCACTGAGGCCCATCCTGAGGCCGCAGGCTTCCAAACAAAACTACATTTAGTCCCGACTCCCGGGCAGCCGCCGTGGAAACCTGGTAAACACTGCAATTGTTTTTGGAGTTTGTCTCCTTTCCCCCCCCGCCCCCCCCCCGCCTCCCTTTCACACACTTCGGGAGGGAGCACCCCCCCCCCCCCTCCCCCCCTGTGGTCCTCCTTGGCTCGGTCTCTCCTCGGCAATCAGCCGAAAGACCGCCATTCTTCCCCCGATGCTTGCTGTTATTGGCAATAACAAGCAGGGATCCATTAAAACACAATCATCTCATCACCTTCAGCCATAGCGGGCTGTCATCACGCCGTCATAAGTCTCCCCAGTTGTAGAGGGTGGTCTCCGGTCGTGGGTCCGGGGGGGCGTTATTCCGCTTGTATGGAGGGGAGCGAGGACTTGTTGGGCGAGTTGTCGAGCTCCCTCCAGGTGCCGCTGCTGCAGGGGGGGCTGCGAGTGCTCATCTTGGTGGGCAGGGTGGTCCGGCGCACGCTGCTGTCCGAGTCCTCCTTGGACTTGAGGCGGCGGTCGCGCGGCCACAGGCAGGAGAAGCAGTGGGCGAAGTCCTGCAGCAGGTGGCCGCTGAAGATCATGTAGATCCAGGGGTTGCAGCAGCTGTTGAGGCTGGCGAGCAGCACCGACAGCGTCACAGCGGGGTTCTCCGAGTCTGGAGGGGGGGGAGAGAGATGGGAGGGAGAGGAAGAGGGTGAGGGGGATTGGAGATTCGGAGCGAGATTGGAGAGAAATCGATGTTAAGAGAGATGTTTAGAGAGGTTGGCGGGAGGTAAATTGGAGAAAGGGAGGGGAGGGAGAGAGACATGAGCAATAAACAACTGCAGGGACTAGGAAAGACTTGAGTCACAATTCCTTGCTTGTTGCATCATTCTATTATTTGATTATCCGATGGGTTTTCAGATGGCAATCCAAAAAAAGAAAGTCATGTTATTTAATTAACTCTTACCCCATGCACAGCTTAATGTTAAGATCTACTTAAAATAATAACTTAATGATTTGGAACCAATCATTTTTTTCCATTTATATATGGCTTAGGTTTCTTTCAGATTTGTGTCACTGATTAGTAACTAATTGTAACAAAGTGCAATTCATGGGTGATATAAATTGATTAAAAAGACTAGATGGAATAGAGGTATTTACCGCCCAAATTGAAGTTTTCATCCCACACAGACCACATCTGCACGATAAAAAACGGCGCCCAGCACACGATATAGGCCAGGACAATCACAAAAGTCATCTTCACGGTCCTCAGCTTGGCTCTAGATATGGTCGTCACGCTGCTGACAGAACTCTTCCCAATAAGTCCATGCCTGGCCCCGGACTCGGACGTGCACTTCTTCGTCTTATACTTGATGTTTTGCCATATGCTGTGGCAGATGAAGCCGTAGCAGATCATAAGGATGAACACGGGGATCAGAAATATCCCCACCGTGATCCAGGTGATGTACGTCTTCACACCCCACGGTTCCACAAAGTGGCCCCAGCAGTCCATCACGTCCGAGCCGTTCTTTATCTCACTCAGCGAGAAAATGAAGAACTGCGGCGCGCTGAGCAACAGGCTGCCTACCCAGGTAGACACGATCATGATGAAGGACCGCCGCGTGGGCTGCTGCAGGGTCTTAAGCGGGTGGCAGATAGCGATGTAGCGGTCCACGGTCATCATCACCATCATGTAGGTGGACGCGAACATCCCCATCACCTGCAGGTGCTTCACGATCCGGCAGAGGAAGTCTGGCCCGTAGAAACGGTAGGTGACCTTCCAGCACAACTGCGGCAGCACCTGGAAGAAAGCCACCACCAGGTCGGCCAAGCTCAGGTGCTTGATGAAGAGGTGCATTCGTGATGTCTTCTTCTTGGTGTTGTACATGGCCAGCAGCACGCTGACGTTCCCCACCACGGCCACCAGGAACGTGATGCTCAGCACGGCGATCTCCAGCTTGGCCACCTCCTCGTTGCGCGCAAACGGATCCGAACCGTTCACCGAGCTGACCGTGAAGTTGTCCGGTGTCGCCATGGTTGCCTCACACGCGGGACCGAATGCGCAAGATTGGTTTTCTCCGGTGTCTACGACGGGGAGCAGCGCGAGGCTAGCAGGGCGCATGGCACCGCGTCGCTGCGCGCCTGACCCGGAGAGCCAGGCAGGATAATGCAAAGTGGACACCTTGGATGGGGCTCCGCACTGATGCTTTTGTGCTCCTTTCAGGTGCTGTGATGCCCGTCGTTCTCCGCTGGATTTTGACAGTTGCAAGTGCCTTTTAAACTCGAATCAAATTTCAGACGGCGTGTGCGTAATGCGCGTAATCCTCCCCTCTCCTCCTACCTCACCAAACCTCGATCCGAGTTACCGCCCACTTTCAACGTCGTATTTTGTATGCAAACAATCTGAGCTTTACTTATTTTGCAATATCACTAAGTAACTGTATGAAGGCTATGCATCATTTAGAAGCCTAACCTTTTGGAGGCTTACTGGTCGATCAATGGATCTTGAATGAAAAAAAAAAATCGGAAAATGTCCAGGCTGTAAAAATGAAACATTTCAATTTCTAAGAATTTATTTATTACTAGGGCAGAACTGCACTTTTCACTTTACATATTCACTGACTGGAAGGTCAACCCAAGTTGATAAGTTCATAAATAACAAATTCTTGATAAATGCATAACTTTTGAACGCTTTAAAAATTCCGAAATTCAAACTATTCTGTGTTTGAACTTTTGCCCTTGTCTTTCATATAACACACCCACCCCTCTTTGTCTCTCTCTCTCTCCTACCTTGCCTCTAACCTCTCCATTTCATTTCCCATCTCGCTCTTTCTCTCTCTCTCTCTCTCTCTCCTCTGTCTCTCTCTCTTTCTGTCTCTCTCTCTCTCCTCTGTTTCTCTCTCCTTTATATCTCTCTCTGCTCTATCTCTCTGTCTCTAACATCATATCACATCATAGCTTCCATCCTCACTTCTTCCCTGCCCTGTGTGCACCCATGCATTGAATAACAGCTCTGTATCTGTCAGGACTGAGAGCCGCTGCGGCTGTGTTCAAAGGGGTGGGGGAAGGTGTCCCTTTCACCGATCACACCACGTGTGTCGGGGCGGGGGGGGGGGTTAAGTGATACGAGGGCCTCTGCCTTCCGGGGCCCTTTGATGGCGATTGCAGAGACCACCGCCGCTGCCCACTTTGTTCCTTCTGATTGTCTCTCGCGGTGGCGCAGTGAAAACCTCCAGTTCTGGGTTCTCAATCAGAACCCACGTGTGTCCTGCCTGGCTGGCTCTTCTTAAGTGTCCCCCGCTCGTCCATGGAAAATATGTGGCTAATGGGATAATCCCCATTAACCCCGATGGTGTTTCCCTCGCATGCACATCCTGTAGGCGTCGGCCCATCCTCTCCTTGTTCTGATGGACGGCTGTGGGAGGGTTAAATTAGTGTGTGTGTGTGTGTGTGTGTGTGTGTGTGTGTGTGTGTGTGTGTGTGTGTGTGTGTGTGTGTGTGTGTGTGTGTGTGTGTGTGGTGTGTGTGTGTGTGTGTGTGTGTGTGTGTGTGTGTGTGTGTGTACAGTGTTTGTGTTCCATCCTAGAGAGTTTCTAAATGTGTCTGCGTGTTGAAAATCTGTGTTATTCTACGCCCATGTGTGTACTTTTATACACAGAATGCAGGTTGTACTTGGATACATGCAAAGCCTGGCTATGTATTTATATCCACGTCTGCATTTGATGCATAACTTTCTCATGTGTTTTTGGAGTTGGGTTCTTATCTTTTGAGTGGGTGGAATGCAAGCAAGTAGGCACAGAGAGAGTCGGGGGTCTTAAGCGATGCCCACATTTATTTGAACAGGCCTGAGTCCGGTCCTGTCTTTTAGCAAAACAACCTGTTGAGTCTGCTCTGTGTACCCTACCCCCACCACTACCACCACCACCGCTGTCTGTGTATATATTTATAGACCCTGTGTCAAGGCTCTGGTGCCCGGGCCACTGTTATTGGGCCCCTGGAACCCAGGGAATGTGTGGTGCTTCCCCCCCCTGGCCACCAGCAGTCTTCCTTAATTCATCAACCCTGACACCCCCACCCCCCCCCCCCCCCCCCCCCCCCCACCACACACACACACACACACACACACACACACACACACACACACACACACACACACACACACACACACACACACACACACACACACACACACACACACACACACACACACACACACACCAGTGAGTGAACCCTGGCCTCTTCTGGGTCCCACAGATGTTCTGGAGCACTGGTCCTCCGGGAGACTTTAGTTTAGAGCCGGAGTTAGTTTTTAACCAAGAGTAAGAGAATAACCTTGAACCAAGAATTGGTTCAGAGCAAGAATTTGGTTTAGACCTAATCTAATTTAATTTAGATCTAGACTTTAGTTTAGATCTAGACCTTAGTCTAATCCAAGACTTTATATTACTCCTCATCAAAGACTCTGTTGACTTTGATTAATGTTCAAGGAAAGGGTACAGCACACCTCTCTAATGCCCTTTGCTTTTAAATTTGCATTGCAGCGAAGTTGAAAGGCAGTTTGAAAGGCAGTCCAGCAGCGTTTCAATTTGAATGATCTGATGAGCGTGTATTCCCTTGGCTATACAGCTTCTTACACCTCCATGTTAAGTGGTCCTTGTCTGTTGCTTTGACTGGGACTTTCATCAGCTCACACTCTGGGGCCGCGGAGGGAGAACGTCAGACCGTACACTGGCCTACTTGGAGCAGCTAATGTGTGAGGGATATGTGCATAAAGGACCCATAGAGCCTTTTAATTGAAAAACCACAGCCCCCTTGGAAACCCATCACCCGATACGCTAACACACGTGATTGCCTCCCACAAATAAAGTGAGTTTGCTTTCACAAAAGCCTTTTTTTTCTTTTTTAACCGCACGCTGTGTTTGCATTGAGATGGAGATCAGCTATGCAAAGGTCTTGCAAAGGCTGCATCAAATTAGAAGATTTTAATCATCTGTTTACCCTACGGATCATCTCATGAGCAGACATTGACACAAACTGTTCGGGAACAGTGTATAGCCAGGTCATAATCCCAGCCGGCGCTGGTTTTATGGAGGTTCAGTGTCCTTGTGGGCAATACATGGCTGCCTCGGTAAACAAAAGGTAATGGTTTATACCTTCAGATGCTAAATGAGAATCCCTTCACTTGTCTTCCGACTGCAGTGCAAGTTATGCAACCAAGGGGCAATGGGCACAGCCACAGTTAGCCGGGTGTGGACTTCCAGTACTCAGCTAAACCTCTGTGGTATAGTTAACAGACCGTGAAGCTGCGCCGTGTCATTTGATGTATGATGGGATACTTATGGCGTCGTCGCGTAGTGCTGTATACATTAACAGTTACATTTAGGCATTTAACAGACGCTTTCATCCAAAGCGACTTTCAATGTTTATAGGATAGGAAATAGGAAAGCGCAGAGAAGAGAAGTATTGCCCGATCGCTGTCTGTAACTTTTTTCTTATATTATATACTATATGTGTTTGGTAGGATATATTCTCTAGAGACGCTATAAAGCGTATGCCCAACCCCATGCATTATTATTTCCAGTTTCAATGTAATTATCGAGAACAGGTTGTGATTGATTACGTTACTAGTTAGAATTGTAATTACTTTGCTGTCAACCAACTGCCAAAAACAGTATATTATGTTGGAACCATATTGCTTTAAAACAAATTAGAAATAGATAGACAATTTGTTCTTTATTTGATTTAAGTATATAAGTATATACTTAAATACTCCTACTCCTATATACTTAAAAAGCTCCTTATTATTATTTTTCTTAATGAAGAAAAGACATTTAAGGTCCAAACCACACAGAGGACCATGGAGTGAAACTGATGCCTAAATATACAGAAGTGGGGGAAATGTTTAGTCATAAATTAACCGTGACCATTAAGTTGTTCTAGGACATTGCCATGGCCGGCCACATGCTGGATCGGGCCCCTGGCTGCCAGGCAAAGACCTATATACACACACACACACACACACACACACACACACACACACACACACACACACACACACACACACACACACACACACACACACACACACACACACACACACACACACACACACACACACACACACACACAGAATGCATGCAAGCGCACACAGATGCATGCAAGCGCACACACTTTATGCACAGAAGGTTGACAGGAGCAGAGACGAGAGGCAGACTCCAGATAGAACCAGTAACAGTGCATGACCTTTAATAAAGACCCTCAATCTTCCTTTGCTTCTCGTCTCTCAATTGAAATCCAATTTGTATTGGGCAACACTTTAGATGGACAGGCCCCGTGTGCATCTCCAATGTTACCCATCACAGTAACACAAAGCTCAGGCCAGGGGACACAAAAGCTGTATTTTAAAACATTCCCAGCGCCAACTCTCTAAGGTATGAGCAAAAGACATTGATGAATGAACAAACAACAAATTTATAACGTAATTTATATCCTCCAGGCAGCTACCTGTGATCTTTATTGGTTGCACATGGAGAATGGTGAGGAATGAAAATAAATTCAACATTTTTTTATCGTTCAACCACAAAGCTCTAAAGCACCATCAAATAATACCGTCACTTTTTCCAGTGAAAGACCGCAGTTTACAACCAAACACGCCCACACCACCGCCTCGTCTACTGCTTGTGTTTATGTCCTTGGAAACCCTGTTAACTCCCCAAAGCCTTACTCTCTCACAGGTGTATTGTGGGAAAAAAAACTACTCATCGGAGGTTCAATTAAAAGAAGCACTTTTGCCTTCTCGCTCTCCCTTCGTCTTCCCTTCGCTGTGAGACACAGTGGGTGTCATGAGTGGGTGTCAAAATAGAGTGTTGGCTGTGGGGGCGCCAGGTCCTTTAAAGGATCTAAAGAAATGAGTGGCTCTCGCTAACAGGGAAGTGATAAGCCGTGCACTATAGCTTTGTTTACCGAGGCTTAGGGACATAGGGCAGGGGTGGAAGAAATGACTGTGAAATACAATGTATGGAATGACTACCCTGTCAAAGTCGATCAAAGTCAATGATCCAAGAGGAGTTGGGTCATTTTTATGCACATCTCTATTTCGTCTTTTGTGAAAATATTGTTTGCCTTTGCAGAGGAACCAGAAGGGCTTTTTATCGTTCATCATCCCCCTATGTTGATCATTTAAAAAAAACTTTATTTACCATTTACTTAAATGACGCGTCTGAGCACCCTCCGGCTGCCATATTGGTTTTTTCTGCTTTGGGGACGAAAGTTTCTGTCCAATTTGCTGTTGGAAAGATTTCTGTCAAATCCTTTCCCATGGTTAATTGTATATATGCATTTAGTACAAGATAATCACTACAGATGAATTGTGCAATTAATTAAGTGTTAATGAATCAATAAAGAAAAAAGACTTGCATAAAGACTATTAAAATTATCCCAAGTCCTCTCTGTCTCGTCATGTGATGGAGTGTTCACACATGAACTTCTTTAGCCCTGCACTTCTCATAGGTCTTATGGTCTAATGCTTACTTCAAAATAAAAGTTCAACGTGCATAACGCTATCTCGTGGACACATGTCGTTAAACCTCACTTAGCAGTGGTGAACTGAGCGACCGAGTTTCTAAATAAAGACCTCGTCATGTGAGGTGACGTTCCTAGCTAAGGCGCCACGCTTCTCAATGACCCGTGTAACATTAAAGCTAAGCTAAGCAGACAGACAGACGAATGTGAGCTAGGCTTGCGTGTAATTAGGCCGCAAACAGCACATGGCGGCGGATCACTCTGCCGTCGGCCGCGGCCTGTCATGACGTCTGCGTCCGTCTCATGGTCCAGACGCGGGCACGCTCATAACGGCCAATATCTCATCCTGATCCGTGACCGCGCTAAAGGTTAGCACGTGGTTTAGCATTAACCCACGCCTGGGCGCTGTTGAGGAAACTGGAGATGGATTACAGTATACAGTAAACTACAACTTGTTTGCATGGCGAAGGCGTAGACGAATACCCCGGGATCTCGTTCCCGTGGACTGATGTGGGCGGGACACTGGGACCCCCTCGGCAGCCAATCACTGCCTTAGCAACTTGTTGTGTTCGGTGAGCCAGCAGGTGGTCTGCAGATGTGTGCCAGGCTCAGTAGGATATACGGATGAGAAAGTTACTCACAAACATAAACACTGAACTATAGAGCTATTTATATGAAGACAAATGAGATGGGTGGAAACTCTTTCCGAGTGTGTGTGTGTGTGTGTGTGTGTGTGGTGTGTGTGTGTGTGTGTGTGTGTGTGTGCTGTGTTGTGTGATCGGGGTGTATTGTGTGTGTGTGTGTGTGTGTGTGTGTGTGTGTGTGTGTGTGTGTGTGTGTACCATTGCATGCATGAACAGCCTGCACTATTGGGGACCGGGGGATGTATTTATGTAGGCCATATGTATGCATGTGTGTGTGTTTGTTTGTGTGTGTGTGTGCATGCGTGTGCATGCATACATGCATTCATATGTACCAGACTTATGGGAAACTGGAAACAAATAGTCTTGACTGATCATTAATCAGGAGAATTGGCAGAAATGTTCTCACTGCTTTTATTTTTGAAGGCTCTCTGACCCCACGCAACGAGAGAACTTTTAGTTTAGGGTTTCGCAATATCTTTTTCATTTTGTTCACCCATTAATTTACTTAATCATGGTTAAAAAAATGGGTAAAAAAAATGCAAGGTTGTGGAATGTGCATCTTGTATCCTGTAAAACAAAGGGGAACTTAAATCCGTAATCATTCATTAAAAAAAAATCTTTAATAATGACAATGCTATATATCCTGTTTGTAACGGTTGTTTACAATCCTACACCCACTATCTACAGGATACAGATGCATTCATGAACATTAGAGGCTGTAAAGATAGAACACACACACACACACACACACACACACACACACACACACACACACACACACACACACACACACACACACACACACACACACACACACACACACACACACACACACACACACACACACACACACACACACACACACACACTCATTTGTAGATGACAAGTAGTCCTTCTGGGATATACAATTCATTTTGAACCTTCATGAAACTGTTTTTCTTCAGGGTCATGACTACCACCTAACTAAAAAAAAAAAGTATTTCAAAAGAAAACTGTCCAAAAAGGAACATAGGTGAGGCTGTTGTGTATTATGATTTGTAAGACCAGCCAGTCGTAGACCCTAACAAATAACTATAGCCAGACCGCGCGCACACACATGCACGCACGCACGCACATGCACACACTTCGGACTTGATTAAATTCCGATGATGAACAAACAGCCAATATTCCCATTTCGGGGTTTTGGCCAATTAGCTCTGAGGTATGAAAAATAACAGGCATGCTCTATTCCTTATGGTGTGTGTACCTCTCCTCATACCATGGATGTGGGGACGGACCCTGGACTAGTGTCTGTTGAGGGCTACAGGATAGAGACAGCAATATGAGCCAGTCGTGGGGAATTAAACCCCTAACCCCGGCGAAATGTGTTGACGAATTGAAAAGGACATCTATAGTAGTACCTCCATAGTAATCTACATTGGGACTTTGATGGTCATCTGTTGTGACCATTTATATATGGTATGTTGCAGTTCCAATGATGTATGGTAGTTCATGTATGGTTGCAAATAGCATATTCTTTTCTGCACGTCTTTTCATGTCACAAGATCAGTCACCGGGGGGGCCTTTGGAGCATACCTTATAAAAGGTCCTCAGATGCAATAGGACATGAATCATAACTCTTCATTATTGTGGAGCTTGCGGAGCTAGATGAATTCTCCAGCAGCCCAAGACGGCGTCCTCATCTCAAAGGCTCCGCTATCAGAAAAAAGCCATTCAGTTGTGTTCCCTGGGTTGTTTTGGTCGTTTCTTTCTCTCTCTTTCATCCTGCCTCTCTGATCCTCACCTGTTCATTTTCGCTAGCGTGATTTTCCACTCATTATCGTTGTATCTTCTATCGCGCAGCCTCTAGCTGCCAGTGTTTTATTTTCGTACTTCAAGGACACTCTGTGAACAGTGCTTTTACGTTGATCCAACTCCAGTTGGGCTTTTAGACTTCTGGACGAGGAACACCTTCCCTCGGACCCACGATTGCTCCTGCCAAACTGAATTGGTTTCCAGGAGCTGGAGGTGGAGGTGGAGGAGCAGACGGTGGGAGCTGGTGGAGGAGTAGAAGGTGGTGGCGGTGGTGGTGGAAGAGGAGGATGGAGAGGAGTTGGTGGAGGAGGAGAAGGGGGATGAGGAGGTGGAGGCGGATGAGGAGTAGGTGGTGGAGGAGGAGGAGGTGGAGGAGGAGGATGAGGATCAGGAGGTGGAGGAGTAGGAGGTGAAGGTGGAGGAAGAGGTTCTAACTCATCACAGAGATCTTGTGAGAGCTCATCCATAACAATGAAGGCTTTTTATTTTATGTATTCCTCAACCGATTGCACAGGAATGTGTCAGGTTTTTCCAATTCATATCCAGCATTTCAGTCATCAGTCAACAAAGAACACATGTGTACTCGGCCCCTGCAACCTCCCCGTCCCTGCACCCCCCCCCCCGACCCCCTGCCCCGCCCTTGAGCAACATAAATCGAACCCCCAACCATGTTTCCCCTGATGTAAGCATTGCGTGATTATTTTTTTCCTTTCGTTTCTCCAAGAAACGCATAAACGAGCAAACAAACAATTCATTACTTACAACCAAGACGCGATGAGGAGTTCTGCTCCCTTTGTTGACTTCCCAAATGGCACATCTGTGGAGCACATGGCCCGGTCTGGTAGCTGTGAGCAGGGAGGGAATAAAATGAGCAGGGATTGAGTGGATTGAGGGGAAACAGACGCAACGCACGATGTATGACTCCCCTCCTAGCTGACAATAAGTACCAGACCTAAACCATTAGGGCATATCCAATTTGTTACATTTTTTAAATATTAACGCAAAATAAATACGGAAAATAAAGAGCCTCAGGGGGTAAAACAACAATAAAGGCCAGCTGAGCGAATACCTCAACAAAACAAAATAGAGGCAGCAATCACTTATGAACTCAACAGTACAGTAGAACCACCCAATACCCAAAATGAAGTGGCTGGAAAAGTCCACGTACTGCAAATCTGCAAATTATTGTTGAGCAAAATATTATCTCACACACACACGCACACGCACACGCACATATACATATACTGGAGCGATCTGCACATTAGAGATATATGTGGGAAGCTGGGAAGGAGGTAGAGCGAAGGGTGAACTGCTGGCAGAGGTCCTAAATTTTCCCTTTTGCCATACTGGTAGTCAGACAGCGGCCAGAAACCTCATCAGCACATAGACACACACACATGTACGCATGTGTGTGCACGCACAAAACAATCATGATTGTTATTATGATTTTGTGACTCACTGTTCCAACGAACCGTTCCATTTAACAGTCTGCCTTCTCACGTGCCATTTCTTATTTTTCCTAACCTCTGTGGAGGCTTCCTTTCGACTGTGCGTGTCAGCGCTAGCACGCTTGTGTGTGCGCGCGCGTGTGTTCGCGGCCCCCGTCACTCATGAATCACAGGATGATCTCCGAATCTTGACCCCCCCCCTTCAAAGAAACCGCTCTGCGTCTATCCGGCTTCCCGAGAAAACGCACGGCAGCGTACCTCCTCGTCCGACGGGACGGGACGGGGGTCAAAGATGCTTCCTTCCCCATCAGGACACCCTAAATAGCCGACGTGGGTCTTTTTTTGAATGAATCCAAAGGCTGTGAGCAGACGGAGGGGGGAGGGGGGTGGGGGGGAAGCGTCTGGAGGACTAAGGGCCCCTGTGCGGCCCCTCTGTCCTCGGGTCACCGTGTGGGCCGGCGCGCCATCGCCGCTACGCTCGTCATTCTCACGCAGCGGGATGGCGGCGGGGTGGGCGGGGGGGATTGCGTTATGTCGGTCAGACGGCCACATCCATAACGACTCTCTCTCACGCCAAGGGTGGAGGGGGGCTGGGGGGGCCGGGCTCCCCAGTGTGACATCCTGCAGATGATCCGTGAGGGTTCCTCGTGTGTTGAGCTGCAGCGAGGCTGTGTCTGTGCGTGAGGTGACTAATCTCTTGCAGAGAGGGCTCCAGAAAAGAATGGATATCTGTTGCGTCTTCTTTTTTTCCCCTCGTGCTCATATCCTGAGGCCGCAGGTCACTCGGTTGAGTGGCCACCAAAGTGTCTTTAGAATATAACGTGTACTGCGCTGATTTATATTTATACAGCATCTATATATATATATTTATTTTATTCATGATAATGAAACAGTAAGCAGATAAGATAAGACACTTTTAGGAGGCATACAGCGAAATTATATTTGTTTGGTGACGTCATTCTGGGTGGAAGGCAGTTTTTGTTTGATGACCATGAAAGGAAAACTTATAAACTCACTGACCTGTTTGCGTGTGAGTGAGTGAGTGAGCGAGTGTGTGAGTGAGTGAGTGAGCGAGTGTGTGAGTGAGTGTGTTGCGTGCATGCGGTTTTACCTCATGATAGCGTCATCTTATTAGTAAAACACATTTTGATCTTGATCTCGTTTTAAGAATGAGGGGTAACAACCTTATTTTCTAAGCATAGAAGCGACATTGGAGGCACAGGAAGGTTCCAGAAGCCTTCTTGTGTGCGCCGTTTCTTCATTGTTTATCAGACGAGCTCAAGATTTTCCCTGATAGTGTCATGTCTGCGCTTTCGATATGTGACTCTTGTCTTGAAAGGACAAAGTTAAACAGACTCCGAGGTATATTACGTAACTGCTATTAGGTAACTCACCATAGGAAAATAAATCACAATTCAGCACCCGGGCACTAGCTCACCGAAATTTGTTTTGTTTTTCAAGCACTGCTAATAATCACTAACAGGGGGGACAGAGTATCAGAAACGATAGCTCTGTGAAAACTTTTGGATCATATATGAGAGCAATTCAGGAGAGTTGTGGCAGGGTTATTTTAAACAGGCTCCGGTGAAGTGGATTCCAAGTGGTGCACTTTGGAACGTGTCGGGAGACGAGGCCAGACTCGGGTTCTTCTGCCTGGATTCTATTACTGTTTCAGAGGATGATGGATTCGCTGGGTCACCCTGAATAAAAGGTGTGTAAAATATAACAAAGCCGATTGTGATTTCAAAATGGTATCAATTAAATCACATCCTAAAACTGTTATATTCCACAATTAGAATATATTGTACTGTATCTTACTACAGACACCCAAAACCCTCCCAATCTCACATCCCAGCCGGCCAAGTTAGGCTAGCGTCACGCAGTTGCACAGCCAGTTAGAGTGGGCCGAACAGTATCATATGGTTTCTGCACTCCCGAAAGTCTCACGCCTACTAACTGCGAGGGGCTCCAGCTTACACATTGCGACTTCAAAATGTATGTACCTCCATTAATGATAACCACGTGTTATTTTGTCCTTTAGCAGAACATTTCAACCAAACCGACTTTAAGAGAAAAAATCCTTTTGCAGAAATAATGATTCCAGTGCATTTGCCCTGAACGCAGCATTGGAGATCCAGACTGATGTTATTTCCTTTTAAAAACACATACCATGACACTCCAATGGCCAATGGCGAACAAGCACACCGTCTCCGTTTCTCTGGGTGCTGCCCTGTCCAGGACTGACTAACGACCGGCCTAATGACAGCCATCACGCACTGATTGTGGAATAGTCCTGCATTATGAATGAGCAGAATTTTGTTGGGGTGGGGGAGGGGACTTGGACCGAGATTGGTATTCATAGTTTGTCGTGCGGATACCTGGAGGGCAAAACAACATTATATAACACCAACATAGCACAGGCATAACACCAACAAGAGCATCTATACGGCAACCTGGAGAGAGAGAGAGAGAGAGAGAGAGAGAGAGAGAGAGAGAGAGAGAGAGAGAGAGAGAGAGAGAGAGAGAGAGAGAGAGAGAGAGAGAGAGAGAGAGAGAGAGAGAGAGAGAGAGAGAGAGAGAGAGAGAGAGAGAGAGAGAGAGAGAGAGAGAGAGAGAGAGAGAGAGAGAGAGAGAGAGAGAGAGAGAGAGAGAGAGAGAGAGAGAGAGAGAGAGAGAGAGAGAGAGAATTTGTCTTTCTAGAGCTTCACAGTGTTGACAAATGGTGTTTTTTTAGCCTCTGTGTGTGTGTCTTGAATGACTCTTTAGAGATTAGGCATAATGATAGAGATTTATTAGTGAGGGTGTTGTGTGAGGAAGGGAGGTTTGGGGGGGGGGGGGAGAATGATGATATGATGTCTTCATTTGTTTGCGCAGAATAAATATGGTGAGATTACAGTGGATTTATTCTGATTAGACACCAATCTCTCACCCAAAGAAACACACACACACACACACACACACACACACACACACACACACACACACACACACACACACACACGCTCGTTGCATAGAGCGACCTCGATGCTAAACTTCAGGATTGATTTGGCCAGTGGACGGCTGACTTTGCGGCAGGTTAATCCGTGACGCGGAAAGGTCAAGAAGATTTGGTTCCCCCCTTATCTTCGCTGACAGGACGAAGTAACCGCAGAAGGTCAATTAATGGATGGTTCGCTAGGCGACCGACGGACAAACACAGACGCCGTACAGGCAGAAATGCCGCCGCAAGGGCCCTAATTGTCGATAAAGTTCTGCTGCTACTACCTGCTCATCATGTCGTCCATCTCAAAGTATGCTTTTGGTAAAGGCTCATTAGAAGCCAATGATGTACAATGTACTCGTAGCGCGCGACGGCAGTGCGACGGACGGTGCTTTTAGGGAAGTCTCTCTCATGGCTTATTGAACATCCTGTAATTAAGGCGCCTGATAGACTGAAGCTGGCATGAAACAAAGGTTCCATTGAAAGATGCAATGTCTATGAAAACGAACCCATTCACTCTGAAAACTGAAATTGTTCCATTTTAGTTGGGTCCCCTAACATTTAAGCTTTGTGACTCCATTCGAAGTTCATAAGGCCGTTAGCATAATTGTTACTTTGTACGAACAGACTTTTACCTATTCAGTGTTTACTTGCAATTTACCCAAAAAGGACATTAGAATACCCGATTCTATGTATTGCAAGGGTTATTGCAATGCCGCTTACATATGAAAAATTGACGTTTCCCCTAGGTTGATTACACTATGCAAAATTCTTGCGGAACCCAAAGGACAGGGCATTTACAGTAAACCTGTTTCTGACTGCAATCATTCTTCCATGACTGTTTATGGTTCCAAAGTTGGTTAATTAGTAATAACTGAAGAGAATGTCAATCATTTCATTCAAATTGAATGATATCTATAGCACATCTTCTATTGATCCCATCCTAACCTATCACTCCGTAAGGTTTAGTAAAGTTACAAACTCAGATCGAAAGTCTCAATTAAAACCTTTTTTTATATACGTATATATTAGCATTTGCAAATGCTAATAGAAATCCATACGGTGACATTTCAATCTAATATAGATTTGGACCTGAATATAGATTTGGACTTGAATTTCCGGCCGAGATGAGATGGCTCAAACTTATTGATGGTTTTTGTTTCCAGATGGACTCATCATAAAGGGTGACAGGATGGATGTGACCTCAGTACTTTTATCAATGTCAATGTAAATTGCGTTTGATTTAGTTGGTTCCCCCATTTGATGACACTGCTTAAAGGGAATAATGAAGTATACAGTGAAATCAAATATTAGCTCATTATTTTGATCCATACCACCATACAAGTAGCTTTCATTGAAATTCTTATAATTTACTTACGTTTAATGACGCAATTGTCCTAAATGTCCTTATTGAGAAGAAAAAAAATCAAAAATGTAGGACTTTTATTTTTGAACCATTTATATTTCAATGCTCTATACTTTTAGCATCTAGTTTAACCCTGCTCCACCACTGGATTATAAATCTGTGCGATGATATAACTGAAGGGGGGCTAAATTAAACCTGACAGCCTAACCTGAGCGTTTCGGAGAGCTATGTGATGTTTCAAGAAGTTTTATGAGGAGTCCGAGAGGTATGAGGGAGTATGTGTGATGGAATGTCTGATATTGCAGCTAATCCTAGTCTAAATCACGTCAAATCATTCCCTTCATGATTTTTATTTATGTTTATCAAAGCAATGTGCACACTTTTTTATATATATATATATATATTATATATATTATATATTATATATATATATATATATATATATATATATATATATATATATATATAATTTTTTATCTTCTGTCATTGTCATTTCCAGATGCCAACCCTTTGATAATCTGCATTGAGTGTTAATGTGGAGATCAGGTTTTATCTAATCAATGAATGTTTTAATAGGTATTAACTTTCACAAGTGTCTTATTTTGAAAGGCCCATTGTTTCACTGAGTCGCCCTTAGGTCAGTATCCCATCGGGCCCACAATATGTGCCGCGCTCACACGCTCACTCAGGTCAGTCACAAATCACGACAATAAAGTGGTTTGAAAGTAGAATTAGTGATATAATAGGCTGTTTTCAGATGAAAGTCAGGAAATTATTGCTTTCATAATGATGGATGTGTCAGTAGTATGCAATAAGTAAACACACAGCATTGTAAATCATGGCTAATGAGTCTTCAGAACGGGCATTCATCACTTAACCTTATTATGAATAAATGAATCAATTTATCCATGAACCCATTATGCAATTAAGGCATGGATTAAATAAAACACAAATTTATTGATTAATGAATTGATAGTGATAGTGACAACTATATTCTACAATTCAACCTTAACCTTACAGGAAACGCACAACAAATCTACAAATTAACTTTTTTAAGTCTGTGCTGCGTCTCATTGTTATTGAAGAAATGCATCATGGCCTCTAATCCTCTCCTCGCTTCTTCTCCTGATGTTCGGCTTACTCTATCCCCTCAACATCACACACTAAAACGAATCTGGAAGCTTCTCGACATCAATCGTCAAGAAAAACAAGAACTGCAGGCAGGATATGACCAGATTCTCAGGGAAACTTGTAAGAAAGCAACAATTGACGTAAATTAATATCGGCTGGGGATCACTTTAAGGACAGAATGTGATCCT
The DNA here is from genome assembly GCA_900291075.1 of Melanogrammus aeglefinus. Classification (NCBI taxonomy): domain Eukaryota; kingdom Metazoa; phylum Chordata; class Actinopteri; order Gadiformes; family Gadidae; genus Melanogrammus; species Melanogrammus aeglefinus. Next base: position 193,103 of record OLKM01000453.1, on the reverse strand, counting down.
AAATGTTGAGCAACTCTTTCAAACATCTGTTTTTGTTAATATAAACACAGTTTATGAAGAGTTTTCTACATGCAAGATAAATTTTGTTGAGAGTATACTCATGTATTGTCTTTAAAATCATTGTGTTCTGCAAAGAGCAAAATATATTTTTCTTTATAGGAATTATCAATCAAAGCCTGTGTGCGAACCGTCTCCCTAGTGATGTTCAAATCAACTCATTCGTTCTTTATTTTACTACCTGTTTGGCCCTATTCTTTACAGAGTCTCAGACAACCATGGCACATCTCTCTATCTAATATCCTCAGGCGCCGCCATCCGCTGCAGTAAAAGAACAGCAAATATTTATCCTTTACGTAAGACGTCGGCTAGGGCCATGATCCGAAAACACAAGGTTTCTGAAACAAATACGTTAATGAACAGGGTCAATAGTATTTGTCAAAAGGAGCAAAAAGTTATAAGGAAATGTATGTAAGTATATTGAAGTGCTGATGGAAGAATTATACAACACAGGGTTTAAATTGCCGCTGCAATGGCTTTGAAAGACCATAACTGTCTTGGTGATTCAACCGTTGAAACTGTTTCCCCTCGCCTCACTAAAACATTTAGAAATATAATTTCTCAAAAATTGATTTGTTGTACTTCTTCTGCCTGAGTACATTTAGTTTAAGTGTGGCTACCATGACGTAAACAAGCAAATGCAGTTGGATCTCAATGATAGGACATTTAGTAAAGTGTTTGGTGAATCAGTTTTATTTTTCCAAACTTTCACAAACCCCATAACCGTGTCTTGTATTTTCTTGTTTACGTTTGTGGTGAGAGGGCCCATACGCCAAACGCTCTTCAGCGGAATCCAAAGTAAGTGTGACCCATTGCATCGGTGAGAGATGTTTGAGTGAAACCAGGGGAGATGGAAAGTGATGATTTAAACACCCAGACCAGAATTTATCCTTTAAATTGTCCTTTTTAGTCTTTGGTTTTCACTGTTTTTAGCCCAAAGCAAGCCAAGAGTTATGTTCAAACCTGCAGTGTGATGCAACTACAGGCTCATTGTGAAATATATGCAAACAAAATGATAGAAAAATGGCAAAAATAAAAGTGCAACCTCAATTTTATGAGGTGTCTGCAAGTCCAGGCTCCACACAGGATTTTTTAACAACCATAGGGGTATTCATCACTCATGGATTAGAAACTTATGAGTTTAAATTAATTCCTTATTTGGAAGGGACCAGGAAACATCTGATGCCTCCCCGATAACACGCACAAAGGTTGAGAACCACACAAGGAACATTCAGAAAAGCATTCCTTCTTTTTGATTCCAGCTTCGGTCCACCTCTTTCCCAAAGCACCCCCATCCTCCAGAAAACAAAACTCTCTGGCGTGTGGCTGTGAAATCACAGCTGCAATCAAAAAAGGGGCAAAGAAAAGTAGAAAGGCAGCCCACACTTTTCCCTACAATCGCTGTGACAGAGTAAAAAGGCAGTCGGTCGACCTCCACGGGTTGTGGGGTTTTCTCCCAGGTTGTGCCCGCAGTGCACGTGGCTCAGTCGCTGGTTGAGATTCAGATTCAGATTCAGAAAACTTTATTGTCTGTCGTAACAGAAAATCATCTTTGACGTGGCTCGACATACAAGCATGAAAATGTACTGATAGGCATTCATACAACAACGTTGAACTCTGAGAGCACACACAGTGTGTATAGATCTTAAAACAAGTATAAATATTAAAAACTGTAAAAATAACTAAACAAAAGCTGTGGGTATGTGTAAAGTGTAAAGTGACAGTGCATCAGGGTTCCTTTGTCCATTGTTCATTGTTTATTTAAGCTGTTTATGGCAATGGGTATGAATGAGTTTTTGTGTATGTTTTTCTTAGATAGGGGTACTCTATACCGGCGGCCTGATGGCAGAATTTGGAAGGACTTGTGCAGGGGGTGGGTGGGATCCTGTGTAATGAGGTGGGCTTTCCTTTTAACTGCCTGGCTATGGAGTACTGATAATTGAGTTTGAGTTTTGCCAGTTATTTTGCTTCCTTGATTGACGATGATGATGGCAGTCCCTCCCTCCAGATGTCTCCAGCCAGGAGAAGGATGGCCAAGACTGGCCAGGCACAGCAGGTGTATCCTGGCCAAAAGTCTCCTCCAAAACACAACCGTCCAGGAAACATTTTCCGCAAAGACCGGGCCGGATCTTTCCGGAGAATAACATGGGTCAGGGTGTCAGACCGGGGCCAGCCACTTGTGCTTTGGCTGGAGATCTTTTATTTTTGTTTTTTTACAGGTTTTTTTTTATTAAGCAAGTCCATCAATGTTGATATTTCTATACACTTAGATGGCTGTGTTTCAGTGTACAGATATATGTTCTCTTGTTTAATGGTTTGAGGTAGTTTCTGTGTGATTTCTGTGTCTTAATGCCAAGAATGAATATTAGTATTACAGGAATAATATTTTGGTGCACTGGAGACATCAAGCCAACATCACATTCTCCATGTTCTTTCAAACATCTGGTGATGAACTTCAGACCGCCGCATATTCTTTAAAAAAACGTAGAGGATCTCATATTCTTATGCAAAGGATCTCCTTTACACAAGATATCTGGCCAAGACTGGCAGCATAGGCAACAAACGCCTAAATACAGACACACATTTTTTGCAACTAAAGAAACAAACTAAAGAAACAAACAAAAAGCAAGCATTCAAACTCATATTTCCAAAAGAAAAATATGAAAGAGTCAGCCTCATAACTAGGTAAATTCAAAACATTTACATCATAAGGACTCAATATTTCCAATTTCTATATGGGTATTTTGAACGGAGAGCATTAAAAGGTCCTGAGAACACCAACGTTTATTTTGCGGCACTTTTCTGTGTGATAAGGACATGTAAGAAGTATTGGGTCAGAGCAAGAATTGCCATTTAAACAAAGGTGCACCAATGATGGAGCCTACTGGTCAGGGTTAGAGCAGACTGAGCAGACCCTCCTGCCCGAGAGTGGAAGTCGCGATGGTGAGTCAGAGCTTCACAATGGGTGGTACACCTCAAGGAAGCTAGTTAAGCTGTCAACCATATGCAAACACCCAGCAGAGGTATGCACACATAGCAGATCACGATAATCCAGCACTGATAGGAAAGTGGCAATTTTTGTAAATGAAAAACACATTTTCTATTGTTTATTTGGTGGATCAGGTCTCATGCTTACAGTGTTTTACTCTCAGCTGGTTCTGTGTTCAATGTTCTCTCATGTTCAACCCCCCTCCAGTCTACCTGTAGGCATCCCTGAGAAAGACGATTATGTTACCTGCAAATGTAAAATGTAATTTTCATTGAGTCCATCATCACAGTCAACAGTATCCCCTCGTTTGGTTCCATGATCCACAGCCATCTTATCCCCCCCCCCCCCCCCCCCCAACGAAATCATTTGCTTCAGCGGCCAAATCAATGGACTGCACCCAGAATCACTCGGCAGCCTTCACAGCAGACGGACAATGGTTAATGGATCACACACAGCCTCAGACACAACACATACACTGTGCACCACCTTGACAACCACCTTACCTGCCTACGCAAATACAGCTCACTCCAATCCAGAACAAAGTGTGTCACCGCCTCAATCAGACCACTCAGCTCCTCGTCGTGACTTGAGTTATTAAAACGATTTTTTAATCACTTAGTGGACACCACATCTTAGAACAGACTCGGATAGTTATCACTGCTTTTATCATGCACTTGCTCATCATCTTGTACTTGTATGTCATCCGTCTCACATGTCCTAATGCACTGTAACTCTTAACCCGCGGACAACGTTCTTATCGAAAAAGTTGTTTAATTTGAATTTGGATTGAATTGAACTTGATGGCATGCCACAATGATCCCGGTCCACAAAGGACATCCTGTGTACCAAAGCCAGGGTTGTCGTGTTAACCTCCAGACAGCGGCTGTTCAGGTGCACTCAGGCAAGACGCCAAAGTCCACATCCCATAATTGCTGTCCTGCATTGTGTGTGTGTGGGTGTGTGCGCGTGTGTGCGCGTGTGCATGTGTCTGCGTCTGCATTGAATATACAGAGCTCTAGACATCACGTCACTCTTTGCTCCATGTTGTGTACTGTTCCATATTGGCAATGGCTGTTTGAAAGCAGTAGAGATCTAAAACAAAGAATTTCATTAATTCTTCGTCGGTGAACCACAGCGTGCCCCATCGTGCCGCTCACACACTCGGAAGAAGCAGCAGACGTAGATGTACTCATTCACATCCAATGTTCAAAACGGCCAATCACGAGGCACCGCACACTTTCCTGAACATGGATTCATAATGAACTTTCAACTGTGGACAGGCAATCCCTGTCTTTATCTCAGACTGAATAAACCTTCTCTCCAAGAGCCCAGAGACACAGGCCCTATCAAATACACATCCACCCCCCCCCCGTGGGGAAGGTCAAATGTGTGGAGACTGATGGTGGATAAGGGGAAGACAGGGAAAAATGGTATTTGTGTGTTGGGACGAAAAAGGCTCGGTCATGGTTTCGTTCTACCCTACAGCACATGATGGTTTCCTTGCCAAATATCATAGTTGACAAATGGTGTCCTCCATGAGGTCATTAAGCCCTCGCGGTGGTAAAAAGAAGAAGAAAAGAAGGAAAAAAAGATGGGGGGGGGACGACTTCTAAGCTTTTTCTTCTTCTTCATCCTCCTCCTCCATCACCCTCTCCTAGCCCCCTCCTCATTAACAGCACTCGTATGCTCCTGCACATTCCCATTTACCAGAGAGTTGTGTCGATAGCAGGGGGACCTTTGTGCGGGATGCCTAGGGTGTACAGAGGAATCACTTACTGGTGGTAGCCTTATTAGGTTTACGGTCCTAGGGGTCCTAGCGGGGTAGCAGGTCTACAGCAGGTCGACGTGCCTATACGACCGCTGAGGATAAACGCGCGCAGGATAATAACAGAAGTTCTTAGGGCACAGAGTTTTAATCTTGGTTGAATAACACTCTGAGGGCCAATAGTCTAAGAGAAGGCTACCCTTCATATAGACGCTCCTAAAAGTGAGTTGACATTTTTGGTGTCAATGACCTGCAGGCGTTTCAATATCAGAGAGGTATCGAAAACCCTTTGAGGATTTTAATTATCCAGGTCTTCTAGACAGGCTGCCATTTATATAAGACCTTATTTTTGCCCTTTATATAAAATTCATAGTATTGATATTTTCTGGCAGAAAATGTTCCCCTCAAAAAGTATGCACAAGTTAGAAGAATGCTAATGTAACACTTTGCGTATCTGATAATAATGAGCACACATGTAGCCCATTCATTTTGGGACCTGGTGCCCTAACCCCTATGTGTTGAGCCGGAAATAGGAATAGGCTGTATGTTGCACTACTGGTGCACCGGTAGGCTGCAGGCACCAGGGATCAAACCCAGTACTTCTACCCAGTAATCCGCTGGGATTGAAAGTGATTGAATATGGCAGGCCAACAAGGGTGAAAATAGATTATATTGCCTAAAGAAAATGTCATTTAACTCTAAATATTGTAAAATCTCTTTCTGGTATGTAATTTGCAGGTCCATTTGTTTACCATAAAACCATAATTAAATCAATGAAACAGAATGATTAGATAACTAAATACCATAAAAGGGAATAATGTTAAATTGTTGTCAGACTTTTATCCAGCTCTTCAAGGATCCCTTTCAGGTAATTATCTTATCTATGGCTGTGCAACTGAAAAGGTTCCAGATCCCTAGCCTAGCATTTCATGAGCCGATGCCCAAATTAATTAAGTCTTAGCTATTGTTCTTGTTCTCTTCTTCTTCTTCTTCTTCTTCTTCATTATTGCAAATACGTTAAGCTAACTTCATAACTAACGAGGACCAAATCAGATTCAATTATTCGTAATGTCATAAGTAATCGTCTCCTTTAGCCCGTCCTTAACTAACCGTCTGTTATTTGTCTTACAAATGACTGTTATTATTAGTAATTCAATCATGATGACGCACAACAGGAAATGGGCATCATGGGAACAGGAACTCTGTGTTCTCAGTCGAAGCTTTTAGATGGCTGTTGAATGATGAATGGAAATGACACTTGCAACTCCACTTAAATCCAAAATATGCTGTGCAGTAAAATAGCAAGTATGTAGAAAGTATAGGGTATAAGATAATTCCTTCTTTAAAAAATGACTATTCTATCTATGGATTTATCCAATCACAAAGTAAAACTTTTAATATAATTTTGAGGGCACGGCCAAAAATCACAATAAGTTATCAGCAAGCGATTCTGGTCTCCGCTCTGTAACGCTCTCTCGTGGTCTAGTCCTCCAGCAGTGGCCAGGCAGTGTGCGTTCATGTGTTTTTAGTGGTTTTAGATGGAGGCTTGAAGGAAGGGGTGGCATTCTTTCGGTTAGACACTTTTTAAATCCTAGTTTACTGTGGCTGGTCTCTCCAAAGTTGCCTACCTCAGCTTTAAACTATGCCACAGATTAAACGTGAGCGGCACAGTAGCCCCGTTGGTTTCTACATTGCGTACGGCTTCAAATCCCCTACGCGTTCTCCATGTGCTTCTCCCACCATCAGAACCATGCTGGCTTGACTAAGGGGGGGGGGGGGGGGGCTCACGTGGGGCTCACGTGGTTGGGTAGACGAATAGATAGGTGGATTAGGCCGTGTGGGTGGATGGAGTGTTGGCTGGATGGGATATGGAGTGATGGATGTGTAGCTTGATGGAGGGATGGGTCAGTGGGTTGATAAGGGACATGTGGATGGAGGAAGTGACGGACAGGATCGAAGGACGAACAGGTGGGCGTGTGGATAATGAATGGACGGAGGGATGGACAGACAGGTGGAAGGGAGGAAAGATGGATGGATAGATGGGCCTAATATGAATGGCTGGATGGATGGGACAATGGCTGAATGTACGGCTGGAGAGAGAAGGTGGGAGAAAAATGAACCGATGGAAGAATGGACGGGTGGACTCGTACCGTCACGACTATGGATTCTGCATTTGTTCCAATTTAGCAAGGGAAGATGGTTCAGTTGTATCCTGGAGATGGAAGAGCTATGTATCAATGGTTGCCAGGCGATTTAATCATTGGCTGCAGAACATCCATGTGGTTGACTTGTGCTTATGCAAGGGAATAGACAGAAAAGAGAAAGAAAAGTCTTTGAATAAAATAAACGGTCCACGGTTTTCAAGGCAATTTCGGCGAAATTATGTCCACTTTATGGTAATCCAATATAAACTACGGCGAAGGATAACAGCCCATCGAAAATCACTCAAGGGTAGCATTTCCCATTTGTGGAAATACCACCCATGGATTCAAATTACCATAATTCTTGCGGCACTTGAGTTGAGCTGCCAATCATAAGACTATTAAATGGTTCAGACAATATGAGGACAGATAGACTGACAGAAATGTGCACGCAGAAAGTGTGCGTGTGTGCGTGCGTGCGTGCGTGCGTGCGTGCGTGCGTGCGTGCGTGTGTGTGTATGTGTGTATGTTTGTGTTTGAGAATGTGTTGGGTAGGAATGAGCATGGCTTAACTTCTAACTAACCACTTTGCACTTAACATCAATGTGTGTGTGCGCGTGTTTGTGTGTGTCTTAGTGTCTGCGTATGTGCAGACACTAAGACACGTGCAAGCTGTCCGTTGTGAATGGAATGTGTGAGATAATTCCTGACAGAACGGATATTGCTGCTGAATATATCTGGATAATTTATTGTTTTTAAAAGTGTAAAGTGTCTTATATTTCAACGAGGCCTGTAACCCAGTCAAAGCAGCGTGAATGTTTACATGCATCGACCCGAGGCATTCTTGACAGTATCAAAATAAAAGCCCCTGTAAATCTGCGCCATTCCTACCTCTATTGTTGAACTTGGACTTCCCATAAGTGTATCAAATTAAAAGGTGTTGTTCCCGTTCAAATTATATACTTGGGATGACCAGAAATTAATGTGGTTGCAATCATACAAAGTTTTTTTTAACATTGGTCCAATTTGAGTCCATAGGAGTTGAGCCCTGGATGCTTTGTGGCTAAATCTCAGACTCGTTCAGACACAGAGTATCCCATCACGTTAAGAACACAGCGCTCTCTCTCTCTATCCTCACACCTTGTGCAAATGTTAGCCCAAACCCATCTCCCACAGAGGGCAACCACACGAAACCCGCAACTCAAACACAAGCCCAGTCTATTCTCCTCTCCCTCTCAATTGTACAAAGACTTGTTTACCAGTATTATCTAATGTTCCATTTTGAACCATTAGCAGCATATCCATTGAAATAATATTGAGATGATTAACAATGAGCATGGGCACGGTGGGCGCAATTATTCCTCAATGGTTAAAAGTTGGTCATGTTCATGGCTGGAAGCCAGTCTTTGATAGATAACAGACAAAACTATACCATTATATACCATACACCATTATCCACTTTAATGGAACATAAAAATCAACGTACATCTTCCAAGTTAATGTCACTGCCATGATTCGATGGCATGATAGCATGCTAGCTCGCTAACTCGCCCTGGTAGTGAGCCTGTAATCAAACTAAGCACACACACCCACCCCACAAGTTGTATAGGGGCCCCTGAGACAGGTGTATAAGGGCCCCTGCAATATGTGCATAGGGGCCCCAACAGAGAAGCCATCCAATTCATTTGGTTTGTCCTTCAGTCAAACACAATTCAAGCGGTTATTAGAACCACTTCGACCAATATAGTTGTGGTGAACTTTGAGTGACTTGGATTGAGTTTATTCTAAAATAAATATCTTTTTTACTTATTTATAATTTATTTTTTTCCCCATTTGCTAAATCAACATTGCCAGTAAGAGCTCAGCTGTTTGGATTCATAAACAAGCATTTCTGGAATGTGTTATGTTTGTCTTCACAGTGCCTTTCAGCGACTGGTACTTTATTTGTGATTGCCATGTTCACCTGTGAATATTTCGAAGGAAATAGCCGGTAAACTGGAACATGTGTCTTCAATATTTGCACACATGGACCGGCATCATGTGCTATTATGCAACACTCAAAGATGTGTTTAAAGGTAAAGTAAGATGGGCTGTTACCAGACACCGATATCTCGGCCATGTGAGGAATGATGGGCTGAAACTGAAACAGTCAACCCTTGTGGTGGACTCTGTCAATGTTTGCCATCATGTATTATGCAGGTGGACATATTCCATAATTTCTTTTTGAGTGATTCATTATTTCTCCCCATGCTGTACTAATGCCGTATAGACTCCCATCCTTTGCCTTTGCTACCATGACAACCTTTTGCTGCATTATTGAAAAGGAGCATGTTTGAGCTGAGGTTTTCATTTATTCTTTAAGTATGTGTTATGTAACATTACGTATTGCATTGAATTATTCATGGACTTTATTTGTAAGATTTATTGATGGAAGGATGTTCAATAGTAAACGAAATAGCTTAAACGAGATGTCACATAGGATACCATAATAAAAATAATCATTTCTTTCCAATAAATTATGCTTTTTTTATGTTGCTCTTTTTTATATTTTGTGAGTTCTTACCAGGTTGTCTATAATAACCATTTTACTAACCGTTTTCTAAAAGGCTTTTAAACCCTAGCTACTCTAAAATGACTCTGAACCCCAGGAAACCTCTCAGGGATTATTGCTTAAATAAACATGACCGCAGTTAACCGCCTCTTTAGTCCCAAACAGCAGACCACTCTGTCACTCCCAACGGACCTTGTTAGAATATCTACGTCTACTCCAGACACGCATCAACCTCCTACTCGGGGACTGACATTCACCCAACCTGTTTGAAACCTATCTCTTACGCATAGTGTATTGCACCTACCATGTCACAGAGTGTCAACAGTCATCCCGGGTATGCCATAACCGCTGATGTGAACTCATGGGGCAAAACGTGTTTGTGCCTGTGAAGATACAGCAGAAAATGGACTCCTTCTTAAATCAATGTGGTTGCAATCCTAAAACAGCATTTTTTTTTGAACATTGGTCCAATTTGAGTCGACTCAAATTGTGCTGCATATGGTTTATCGGAGCGTGCGTTCACCTGCGATCCCGGGGACGGCCGTTTTCTCAAGCGCGGCCCTTTGCAGCGCTATACACACGTAGAGTCGTAGACGTCCACAAACACATTTAGAACGTGACACATTATGGCCGGCTCAGACTATACGATTTCAGCCCGATTTTGCCCCGATTCTTTCGTCGCAGACAAATTTGCGAATCGTACACGATTTTGACCGGTCGGCGACGAGACGAGGTCTTGTAATGTGACAGCTTGCGATTCGTGCAATGTTTTCGTCTTGTAAAGGCTAATCACACTCACACCTGGTGGTATAATGGTGGTATGTCCCCTATAAAATGTGCCCTTATCAACGTCAAGGTCTTGTAACGTGACATGCTTGCGATCTGCAATGTTTTCGTCTGCGACGTTCAAAAGCCCCACGACGAAAAGTTTGGCATGTCAGAATTTTTTGGGGAATCGCATGACGTAGCCATCATGAGGGAACCACGCCCCCAGTTGCGTGAGGGAACCCTACGAACAGCTGGAGCTCAGTGTGTACCAACTGACTTCACTGCACTACGCAGTGTACACAGTAGCCATGTTTCCATCCAAAGTGATTCGCATTACTGGGCAATGCGCATTAAAAGAAATTCGAATCATGTGTGTTTTCCATCAAAAGAACGGACTTCGGTGAAAACTACAAATTCGCGCGAGTTTTCTAAGTCACGCGAGATTTTCCGCGGGTTGGCATGGCAACCAGCCTGTAAACATTCCGTCGTTCCGTCGAAGCAGTCGGGGTGAAAGTGCGCTACGTCACACTTGATTCGCATACAGCTGTTTCCATTCCATTCTCGAATCAACCAAAACCCGGCTATAATCGATGCGGTATTTATGTTTGTGCAAATGTGCAGACCGATCAGCGTCTCATTAGTGGGCAGCGGCAGGATGGAAGTGTGTGACATCATCATGGGAACACAATAAAACACATGACCTCGCCTCGCTTTTTGTTATATGTAATATACATGACACAGCCATGCTCGCAAGCACAGCAATGCTGGTCACAGCGACAAGAAAAGCAGCCCAGCACCACACAAGACAACGCACGTGGAAAGCTCACAATGCTAAGCAACCCAGCGCAACACACACCAATGTTTCTTCCTTTGTTTCGTACATGTTGTGATCAGCTTTCACCTTAGTCCATAAATAGCTATGGCCAAATGTAAACCTTAAAAGGGCTTTGCGCATTTTGTATCCTGCGGACTAACGCAACTACTGTCAGGAGTTGCTGCATTGAGCAGATATAAAAAACTACTGGAACCTTTATGACAAAAATGTAAAAAACATTTATGTCAGTTCTAAACCTTTGATTTTCAAAATATCTTGTAAACGTGAATGATACAAAGTAAAGAGAGCATCGCACCCTAGAATCGTGTAGTGTGCGCCAGTCTTCCGACGAGAACAACGCCCGATTTCCCTGGCTCTGGGATCGTATAGTGTGACATGTTAAATCGTGGAGGGATGTCTGAGAATCGTGTAGTCTGAGCCGGCCATTATACAACCAGCTGTGAGTGGGATTAGCCGTTACAAGCCATTTTGAAAATTGGTGGGTGTAATACATCTAGTTGGACACGGCCACCTGTGATGTCAGAAGAGGCAGATTTTCAAAATGGCTTGTAAAGGCTAATCACACTCACACCTGGTGGTATAATGGTGGTATGTCCCCTATAAAATGTGCCCTTATCAACGTCAAAACCTTTCCAACTCTGCGGCCAACGAAGGTTTAACCATTTCCCTGCGTAGCCTCGCGTGGACATTTAAAGCTCTCAGATTGAATATTTTATCTTTTATGTATGTATATATGTTTATATTATATATATAGTATATATATTATATATAATATATATATATATATATATATATATATATATATATATATACTATATATATATATATATATTATATTTTATTCTTAATATTTATGTATGTACAGTATATCTGGAGTTCGTGACAAAAATGATTTCCCCCTGGGATTATTAAAGTATCAATCAATCAACATAAAGCCTTCACCACCAGCCTCAACGGGATCCACTCTGACGGCGATGAGGAATTAGGGGGCCACTGAACACATCACCTTGGAACACATTCCCTTGCCTGTTTTCTCTCTCTCTCTCAGTGAGCAATGGTGTGACGGAGAGTCCTGCCCCCCGTTTTGTATTTGTCCCCACAGAAGTCCCTGGTCAGCGTTACGGATATCCGTCCAGGAAACGTCACTCCTGGTGCACTTTGATATGGAACACATCCGTTTAGGTGTCAGGAGCGGTGCTTGGGGTGCTCGGCAAGGCCGACGCGACGGCCAGGAGCCATGTGGCGCGTTGCATTCCCCAGCTTGGCTGCACATGAGTAATTTAGTGTCTGTACGTGCTGCAAGTCAGCTACACCAGAGTACGTACTGTACTGTACGTAACTGTGATTCTGTGTGTGTTGCCCTCTTTATAATCTGATCACGGGAATGTATGGTGCGGAACATGTGCAGACCGATCAGCGTCTCATTAGTGGGCAGCGGCAGGATGGAAGTGTGTGACATCATCATGGGAACACAATAAAACACATGACCTCGCCTCGCTTTTTGTTATATGTAATATACATGACACAGCCATGCTCGCAAGCACAGCAATGCTGGTCACAGCGACAAGAAAAGCAGCCCAGCACCACACAAGACAACGCACGTGGAAAGCTCACAATGCTAAGCAACCCAGCGCAACACACACCAATGTTTCTTCCTTTGTTTCGTACATGTTGTGATCAGCTTTCACCTTAGTCCATAAATAGCTATGGCCAAATGTAAACCTTAAAAGGGCTTTGCGCTGTTTTGTATCCAGGGGACTGGATTTACATCTTATGACGTATCCAATCACAGATGTATACAGTTTATCCAAGAGAGCTCATGTTTAATTGTAAGTCTTCTTCTGGGACTCGGTCCAATACCTATCCAATGCCGACGTGTTTAACCCACACTATTCATATGCAGAGTCTCAGAAGAGCAGCCGTAACAGAGGTGATGCTTAACGAAAACATTTTAGACCGTGACATCTCCAGTGAAACGCCTGTTTTATTCTACAACAAGGCATCCTCATACAACTACTGTAGGGAACTGAAAACACATGCTGATTGTAAAAGGGGTTCGACTTGGCATTTGTAAGCCCAGCGGGTTATCTTTGAACTTCAAATAGCGGTGTATTTGGAGTCATGGGGGAGGAGGGAGAAGCAGAATGGATACTTCCTCACTGATTAGGGTGTGTGTGTGTGTGTGTGTGTGTGTGTGTGTGTGTGTGTGTGTGTGTGTGTGTGTGTGTGTGTGTGTGTGTGTGTGTGTGTGTGTGTGTGTGTGTGTGTGTGTGTGTGTGTGTGTGTGTGTGTGTGGAGGAAAGAGGATCATGTGAAGATGCAGTACAAGTGAAGTCAGATAAAAGCTTAACCAGACCAGAGGAGACGGACTACAGACACAACGCAGGACATCTTCACCCTGCAGCTTCTGAGATGCTGCTACTCATCTCTGGAAAGTAAGACAGACGTGTAGGGGTGAAGACACACACACACACACACACACACACACACACACACACACCACACACACACACACACACACACACACACACACACACACACACACACACACACACACACACACACACACACACACACACACAGCTCTAACAGAAACACATGATATATCTATTACGTACAGCAGTCCGGAGGGTGGCCTTATGCTCTATAAAACACATCCTTTCCTTCTGCCGAGGCGCTGCTTTTCTTGACGTGCACCCAATGTCCATAGCTACTGCACGTCGAGCGAAAGGCGTGGCACAGACCCAAAGCACATATATATCATGGTCAGGCTCTAATTGACTGTGCAGGGAGAATCTAAACATGTCATGGAAAATTGCCCTATGTTTTACTGGGATTGCGTTTCGACCCGTAGACTATTAAAGGTTTAGCCGGTGCGGATGATAAAAACAAATAAATCTCAAGTGCAGCAGCAGCAGCAGCAGAGGCATCTGGAGTGCTACCAGTAGCTCAACGCTTAACTGGATTTAGACCCATGGCCTCAGGGTTTGTTTCACAGAACGGTGTGTTTCTTCAGGCCCTAGCACTCAGGAACCGACTAAAACAGACTCCCTATCATTTTTTTTAACTTATAAATCAATTGCATGTATTTATGTGTTTGGTAGCTGAGTCAGTTGCTAGCATGTCTGTCGTGTCTTAAAGTGAAACAATGTCAGACACGTGGGTAGGACCGCCCCCACAAGACTCGGCGTCTAATCAGGGTGGTCCATTTAAACTGGTCGAGACTCTGCTGAGTCACATTGCGCGCCGCGACCGATTGTCCAGAGAGGGGTCACAGGGGGTTCTGATAGGGCTTAGATTCATGTTATGTTGTTGCACAAGCTCATCAGCTCCCCGCAGCTGTCATGGTGCATAATTAAGGGTTCATGGCTCAACGATGGCCGGGAAAAAATAAGCAGCAATGCAAGACTCCCCCAGTGTGTCGTTAAGGCGCTGAATATATGGCCGCATAATGAGTGCTGAGGAGAATACAAGTCACACTTTGTGTTTCATAAAAAGTTTGGATGGAATAATTGTTTATTTTTATGTCTGGGGGTCTTGGGTTGGATACTTTTTCCTCCCTCTACATTCATTTCATGTCTGTCACATTCTGGGAGGCAAACCCTGGCTTGCGGTGTATGCCAAGGTTTGCGTGCATAATTCTTCAGCGGGAACCATGGTGCAGTTTGCACCCTGGCCGGTCAGATCACCACTTTAAATATGCCTGCTCTGGACTACACCAAGGCCATGGGATTTCAAATGGCAAACGGTATTCAAATGGCACTTTTCCTGTACCGTTAACTTTTTTTATGTTATTTTCAGGGAATAATTTTGTGTGGACGGCTGGGACCTCAGCCTGCCCTGGCCCTTGACAATACGTTTTGCTTTGGCTTTTTTTCTCTTGTCATCAATACTGTGTTGTGATTGCATCCCAGGTACAGCCGGAAATCTCTGTCTCCCTGTTAAAGCCTGAAGACGCACCACAGTTTCAGATAGAACTTTATTTATGTGCGCTTATAAAAACATAACGACAGTCATCTCGAATGGAGAATTTAGAACCAGCTGAAAGCCTGCGATACCCGAGAGTATCCAATCCACCCAAAAAGGTGCACCGTCTGAAACATTTCATTTCGTTTTAACCACTGACAGATTTAACAACAAAACGAAATGGAGAAGGAAAGAATGGAAAACATTTTTGGGGGAAAATCTCTGAAGTGCAGCCATAACTCTGTGTGTGTGTGTGTGTGTGTGTGTGTGTGTGTGTGTGTGTGTGTGTGTGTGTGTGTGTGTGTGTGTGTGTGTGTGTGTGTGTGTGTGTGTGTGTGTGTGTGTGTGTGTGTGTGTGTGTGAGTGACAAGATTTACTATCCTCAGTCTGATCATTCTGATATTCTGCACTCAGCGTCTTTCTTTCCCTGGTTCGCTTCACCGGTGCCATCGGACCTAAAAGGAGGCCTGCGGGTGTTGCCTAACCTCACACGAGACCCCCCTCCCCTCCTACATATAGGCCAGGCACCATTCCATTCCTTCCAACTTCCACATGGCTTTCCAATGTTTCAGAAATATCACATTAATTATCTACATTTCAGCGGCACACATCTGATAACAATCATTTCAGAAGAGAACCTTTGAATATTTCCACAGAAATGAATCAAGTGAGGATGCCTTTGGAATGACCACGTTCAAAAACCTTCCTGTTATGCAATGTGTCAAGGTGACCCCTGAACTCCCCCCCCCCCCCCCCTGATCCCTCAACCTCCTTACCCCCCCCCCCCCCTCAATGTTCCTCTTCCCTGATCACCACTCACATGCGAGTACGGATGATTTGCTGGGAGTCAGAGACGGGATTTACAGGGAGATGAAAGGGGGTGCCAAGGAAAAGGCACGCCTCAGATGAAACATCCACCAAACCGTCGGAACGTGCGCCCCTCGACCCATAATCCCCCTCTCCGCCTCCTCCACTTGCTCCACCCCCATCCCCTGGACTTAATAACTGCCCTCTGGCTATCTGACTGCTGGCTGCACCACCGATCAGTGCGTGCCATCCCAGAGGAGCCGCATGACACCGTAACAGGGAGCAAAAGCATCCCTTTTGACAGGTCCGAAGGGGACCGGAGTGGTACGGTTCAGCTCTCCTGATGCCTTAGGACACTAAGGCATCACACACACACAGCTATTAGCGAGAGATGCCAAGAGGTCTGCAGGGTGAGCTTTTGCTTTAAGTGGCTTGTTGGACAGATGCATTCATAGGTTTAAAAAAAGAAAAAAAAGGATTTTCCAGAGTTTCAACATTTGTTTCGCCGCAGCTACTTGAAATCCTCAAAGCAGAAGCTAATCAGGAATAAATCATGTGTTTCTATTGGCGTTCATCTTAAATTCACATTCACATACACACACAAAAACACAAACACACTGGTAAAAGCTGGTTAAAAACAACACTGAACAGATTTCATTTGTGATTGGATGCTGACCGCCAATCAAGTCATGTTTGTTTGGAGACTGAACGGAAATATTCTCTCCTTGAACAGCCTATTTCAGCCAAGGTGCGCACGCGGACACACACGCACGCACGCACGTCGCACGCACACACAAACAACGAGAGAAGTGATAAGGCCTTGCCAACATTTGGAACATCATTCCTCCACTATGAAAACAACCACTTTCAGTTCACATAACATTAAACCTATAAAGACATTTTTTGGTGTGTTTTTACCACAGCACTCTCTGAGTCTTATGCACACTGTGACACAATCCGCTGGTCCAAAATCACATCCATCATCACAGAGATCACCACAACATTATTATTAATCAAAATATAATGAGGGGAACCGAAACCTCACCTCCCGGGTCAATTTGTTTAGTGATTGTCGGCTATTTGCGTGGCTGATGTGTGAACGAATCTTCAGCGCGCTGCAAGCATTTCACACTGACACCAAACGAAGACGACCTGAGAGGGACTGAATAAAACGGATAAGAAAAAAGTAGGTATCCCAAACGCGCTGGTACATCATACGCCCTGTGGTGTCCCTGGATCGATTTTGTCCTGCAGTCCGGGGATGTATTCCATTCCCTCTCGTCTGTTTGCCAGTTGTCACAGTCTCTTTGTGCCCATAAAGGCACAAAAAAAGCCAATGAAAATATTTGAAAAAAGGATAATGGAATCAGGGAGTGAGAATCGATCTTCCAAGCAATGGGCCTGTGGTGCCTTGGCTTACCAACGCCACTCGGTCGATCTTACCACAGAAAACATGAAAAGGCAAGGGCTGCTTGATAGCATCTTGTCACGAGAACAACATTGATCATGTCATATCATCTCACATTGAACATGTCCCAAAGAGGAGAGTCTTTAACATGCTCCATTTATTCGGCGTTGGTGGTGGACTGGTGCTCTATTTGTTATGGTCGACAGTGTGATCAAGTTGTGGGAAACACAAGCCTTGCCCAGAAGCGATCACTGGTTTATTGTCTCCCCTTACTGTTTTCCACTCGTGTCTGGCATGAATCAACTGCATAAACATGTTAGGCATGTGTGTTGCTACCCCAGCTGTGAACCCAGCTGGGGTGTGTACATGTATGTATGTGTGTGCAAGTGTGTGTGTCTGTGTGCGACCCGTGTCAATCTTCCTTTTGATCCCCTGTTGTTTCCATGGATTAAACAGGTGGTGAAACCCTGTGGTTTCTATGGATTTAAAAGGTTGTGGGTTCGCCCGGGGGGTAGGTGGGGGGGGGGGGGGGGGGGTGGTTAGGGGTAGGGACATGACCCTGTGCCCCTATTGGTCCACGCTTCAGTGCCCTCCGCTAAGCAGAGGTGTCATGTGATGTTGTGGCGTGTTACACTTCGGTTCAAATTCATTACTCACACCTCATTTCTTATAACTTAACATTCTTTTCCAGTGCCAACAGTCTAAACTCAAGCATTATGATTTTATGAGGAAGTTTTTCCCGCATTGACATGACATTTCCGAGCCATGGAATGTCTTTAAATCTCCTAGAATTCCCTTGGATACATTCACACACATATTTGAAAACTTTGAGATATTCTCCCTTTCCTAGAGTTACAGTTTGTGTATTACAGATATTAAAACTTTCACAACATGGACACATACTTAATATTTTTAGGTTTAATTGATCTTTTTTAATATATATATTTTTGGAGTAAAAAAACAATTCTTTTGACAAAGGTCTTGACAAGAGTACATGTAGTACTAGTTCATAGAGAGAGTAATTATGCACCTAGATGTGAGCTGGAAAGTTATGCAAGATAAATCCGAAATAACAAATTACATTTTTTAATTCTGTCATGTCTCTTGTATAACCCAAATGAGTTCACCTGTTAGAATTACTGCTACTTAATTAAGTCAGCTGACTCCGAGAAGCCTTCAGTCCCTTCTAATGTCAATTGCTGCTTCTTGAACGTCCAAAATGTTGCATTAGAGGTTATGTGAAGCTTAAGATTGACACATTCCTAGAATCCTAAACACCAATCACAAGTGTGTGTGTGTGTGTGTGTGTTTGAGAATGTATTTATGGATGAATATGTACATGTGTGAGCACTCTTTCTCTTTTAAACTCAACCAGACATACTGTACATGAGGGATTGTGAATGTACATGAGGGATTGTGAATGTACATGAGGGATTGTGAGAGAATGTATGAACATGCATGTGTTAGTGTGTGTGTGGGTGTCAGTATGTTCTTACGTGAATGTGTGTGTGTGTGTGTGTGTGCGTGTGTGTCAATGTAGCTCAAACTTTCCACCTGTTCTCTGTTTTCTAAAACTGCCGGTAAATGCCTCCCAGCGAGGAGGACCTGAGTTGGGCCTTTCGGCGTCACAATCACATGTTCTTTCCGTGTTCACGTGTTCTTCCACCTGGTGCAGTTTCCCCTTGCCTCCACAGGCGTGAATGTGAAGCACACTTCGTATAAAAAAAACCGCAAAAACAAAACCCGACCCTGTGTAAATAAAGGTTAGGTCAATCAAAACAAGACACATGGCCAGAGGCCAGCCTTCACTGCTGTGGCTTTCAATCTTCATTAGGGGACTAGTTTCCATCCAGGTTTTACACTCACAGGGAGCTGAGTGGAGACTGCTGAAGTGCCCTACTGTCTCGACCGGACCTCTGAAAAACATATGTGCACAGCACAGTGCAGTGTAGTAGAAAGGGACGGAAAAAGTCGTTCCACACAGTCTATACTGAGAGGGGACTCATTGAAGCCACTGCTCTCGGTGACTGGGTTGGTGTCCCCATTTCTCTTTCTCTCTCTCTCTCTCTCTCTCTCTCTCTCTCTCTCTCTCTCTCTCTCTCTCTCTGGTCTCTATCTTTCTCTCTCTCTGGTCTCTGGTCTCTGGTCTCTCTCTCTCTCTCTGCTCTCTGCTCTCCGGTCTCTGGTCTCTCTGGTCTCTCGCTCTCTGGTCTCTCTCTCTCTGGTCTCTTGCTCTCTGGTCTCTCTCGCTCTCTCTCGCTCTCTCTGCTCTCCGGTCTCCGGTCTCTGGTCTCTCGCTCTCTGGTCTCTCTCTCTCTGGTCTCTTGCTCTCTGGTCTCTCTGGTCTCTCTGGTCTCTCTGGTCTCTCTGGTCTCTCTCTCTCTCTCTCTCTCTCTCTCTTCTCTCTCTCTCTCTCTCTCTCTCTCTCTCTCTCTCTCTCTCTCTCTCTCTCTCTCTCTCTCTCTCTCTCTCTCTCAGGTGTCTCCCCAGCGCTCTTTTGAAGTCAGTTCTTCACAGTTTAATCTCAAGTCAGTCACCGTCGTAGAGGTCCCACCTCTGTCTACAAACGGTCCCTTGGAGAAATCATCTGAGTTTAAACCTTGGAGCTAGAGAGAAGAAGAATGTAAGAATAATGTATAGTGAAATGTGATCTAAAGCAGAAATAATGTATCTTGATGTTGAAGATCACCTTGATAAAAAAGGACTTGGCGGTGGTCCCTCAGCTGCAGATTAGTGGATCACTTGTGGTCCAATGTGTTGGCAGTATTTTCCACTGACCTTTTCCACCGGCACACACACAAGAGACAAGCCTTTTTAGTTGAGGTGGGGAAGGATTGACGGCAGGGCGTTGACAATGAGAAGATAACCAAATTGGGGAGGCACTTCTCGATTCCCTTGTGCTAAAAACCTCAAACCGGGTGGCTGGAATGTTTTGAAGTTATCTAACCTGAGGGGCCCTCAGGGCCCAGAAGGACTCTGGGGAGGTCAACACAACCTCAGGAGGAGGACAGAACCAGAATGCATCTTCTGGTTCATCTTCTCAATTAGGTTGGAGAACGGATACAAAAACGTTAAATATAAATCTCTGTAGAAGAGGTGGAGCAGTTTATCATATACATAAATAAATACAAAATAAATAAACGCATATACATAAATATTAGCCATTCATGTTGGTTTTTTATCCGAATTGACACTAGGGGTTATCTTGCTCAATAAAAGCAAACATGGAGATTGCAGACATTGGAGTGTAATGAGTTATGTCATTTAAAGTGGGTTTACCCATTCATTGCCATTAGAGAATGTGACATACCGC
This sequence comes from Melanogrammus aeglefinus, assembly GCA_900291075.1. Classification (NCBI taxonomy): domain Eukaryota; kingdom Metazoa; phylum Chordata; class Actinopteri; order Gadiformes; family Gadidae; genus Melanogrammus; species Melanogrammus aeglefinus. The sequence goes on along the minus strand of OLKM01000453.1, from coordinate 172,503 downwards.
ACACAATGTTTTATTGCATTTGATTATTAGACTACACATTCAAAGCAACAGAGTGAAGAATGCAAAAAGACAATTGAGGAACTTTTCCACCAGAATCCACTGTTTGAGTTCCCATATACTGCTGCGACGTGGTGGATGATGTGTTGTTGTTGTTGTTGTAATAGTGTGTGCGTGTGACCCGAGCCCGCCCGTGGCAGAGACCGGGAGCTGCAGGAGGGACCCATTAGCGGCCAACAGTGAAAATACTCCAGGCTTTGGCTCACTCTCACAGATTCCATAGTTGGCGCCACGTCACCGCCGTCTTCCAAAATAACAAGCAACACAATAGACGATGGAGTAAACACGTTTGCCTTCTCTCCACTGTTAACGCGTTGCTGGTCTCGATGGCCCGGTTGTTGTCATGGTTGTTTTTCACGGTACGGCTCGGAAATTACTTGTGGTCGTTGGAGGATGGGCTCTGAGGAAACGTCTGTAGGTTCTTGTTCGCCCACCTGGTGCGGGAGAGGCAAGTTTTTAAAGGTGATATATTATTCCAACATAATACGTGATTAGCAATTACAAGCCGTTTTTGAAAATCTGCCTCTTCTGACATCACAAGTGGGTGTTGCCACCTGGACGTGTGCTGGATAGATACCAGTCTACCAGCCTACCAGCCTACCCAGTGGACTGTAGCAAATGTTGCTATTCGTCCTACATGCACATCTAGTTGGACCCGCCCACTTGATATCAGAAGAAGCAGCTTTTCAAAAGGGCTTGTTACGGCTAATCACGCACCTGCTGGCATAATATGTCACTTTTAAAAGTGTTGACGAGGAGCGTATGGTTGGCTCCTCGTTGGGCCAGGTCAGGTGGGCTGCATGATCTCTCCACACCCCCTCCACATGAGAAGACCGTGGCGTGCAGTGAATAATAATATTATAAGAATAATAATAAGAATAATAAAATATTGTAGATGACAATCAATGGATTATGGTGTTCAGATAGGCCTATTGTTACATTCCAATCCCATGCGTCCACATCTTTTTTTCCTTCAACTTCAGCAAGCGACTGAGAAAGCTGCAGGAATTTCTAGGGCTGTTTGTCTAAAAGCAAGAAAGTGAGCATTATTCATACATTTAGAGTTATATGCAAGCCGGCAGCAGTAATCAGAGAGTCACAGCCGTTCCCAGCTGTGGTCTGCGGAGCCATGCGCAAGCTACTCTGGAATGGTTATGCAAGCGAGTGGTAGGCCTACCTATACGGCAAAATAGGATCTGTGTTGAAAAGCTTTATTATTATTATTCAGTCTGCAGTTTTACCTGCCACATGTGAAGGTATGATACAACGAATATAAAGAGATAGAATTCTATTTCCAATTCGATAGAATTAATGGTTCCAAGTTGTTGTTTCTCAAAATAAAACTTCGACCAACTTCCCCTCTTCAAACACAAACATTCATAATGTAAATATAGATAAGAGCCAGTGTGGGAAGTGTTTACCCAGTCTAATTTTCCTCCCTTAACCCAACCTATGCCAGGTGGACTCTGCTTTGCACATGCCCAATCCTTTGATGGTTGTATAGTAAACGGTGTTGCTGGCTCTAAGCACAAGAAGCTGCATGATATTCTCTTTGTTGTATTTCGGGCAGAGCAAGAGAGGGCCATTGGAGTATTATATGTGTGACGAAGCCACGTGTCAACTTCATCAATGAAGCCAAGCCACTCGGTCTGTTTATTTTCCTTAACCTACAAGGCTACAGTTGGCTCCAATCAAACCGGCTTTCGTAATGGAGGCTGTATGGGTAACCATACAGTCTTGGCACCGAAAGCACTTCACTTATTTATTTCATACATATGCATGTGTGAGTGGCTCACAGATAGTGGTTAGTTTGCATAACTCACAATCTATGTTACATTACGATGAGTAGTACACAGACACAAATTCCATCAACAAAATAAAATATTTATTTTGATGGCACTTGGAGTTGGCCAAAATTTTTTTTTTGCATTTTAGCGTAAACTGGGATGGAGGCCAAAACAAATGAAGGAGAGTCACTAATGTATAAATTTGTGGAAATGTGGTAAGTTTTAAGAAATAATTATTTTCAATTATTGATTGAGAGAGCCAGGAAAGCAATTTTCTTTGGAAACAAATCATAACTAGCCTTTTGAGAATGTAACTAAGATGATTGGCTATATAAATTAAATTGACTTGACTTGCCTTAACATAAAATTGCACTTTTTCTGTTCTGACCACTTAGTGAAATTCAGCAAATGAATCTCACTATTGTCCCTGCCCTTGTATAGGAAACGTCAAAGTTGACATCATATGAGTGATATACTTTCTTTCCCTAAATCCCCTTTTGGCACTTGTGCCTTTTGGTTCTTTTCCTGGCATTGAAAGATTAAGAATTACTGGGTAGCGCCCTTTGAGAAAACACCATTACTCATATGCATGTTCTCCATTTAACTGTTTGCTTTAATTCCGTCTCACATGTGGACCTTTTATTCTGGTCCTGGTTGTGTGTTGATCGCCGACTTGACTGATGCATAGGAAACCATGAAGTAAGGATTCCACTGGTGCCCACTCCACAGGGGGTGGTGACTGCATGCCGATGGCCAAACTAGGAGCAGTTCTTGATTGGACGCAACAAAAACTGCTTCTGTGATAAACTTCAGTGGACTTGAAAGATCATCAAAAAGAGTCAAAACATTGTGACAGAGGTTTCCTGTGATTGATTCACTGGCTGGGCATGGGAAAGGTTGGCAAAATAACAAAAAGATGGAAAGGAAGAAGTAAAGACAGGAAGACTTAAGAATTAATAGGCTGTGCGCAAAGACGGAAAAAAGGAGCACACATAATCCCTGCCTTTTATCATTATCATCACAGCATTTATTGGATCGATTAAAGGACATTTGAAAAAATAGTTGGTAAGATCCACAAACTCAATGTGACGTGGTTTGGAGTGTGTCTTTGATATCTGTTTGATATCTTGTTTGATATCTGTGGTGATTTGAGTAAGTGGGCCCCGGCCAAAGGTATGCTTCTACGCTTCAGCCTCGATTTCGGGTTGTCATGTCGTAGGCCTTTTTAAGTCAGCGCAAGGCCTCTGCCTTCTGCTTACCTCATGCAGCCATTACCATGGCGTTTTAACAGTAATCTTACACTACTGAAATCTCTTTTCCCCATCCCCATGGGAACAGCTGATTAGCAGGGTGAAATGAAACGCCTGAGTACTGTCCCTGGATCAGGCTGAGCAATATTCATTCCTTTATTTGAGGGAAAACTAACTTTGTATATTAAAGAGAAATTAACTTTATTTTAAAGAAAATGTAACTATATCAAAAAAGAGAGATTGACTTTATTGTTAAGAAAAATACAATAAAAACAGACACTTTTACTGAAGGAGATGGGAAACTTGTGTATGGTGCATAAATCATTTTCCTAAATGTGTATACAGCCTATAACCTTTACTCGATACTCCCTAAATGTCTTTGGTAGTACTATTTTTTTCTCTGGTTCAGCTTTCAACAACCTTATCCCCAAGTATTTATTCCAGATTCCTCCTTCTTTTTTAATCTCATCACACTTCTAACAATGTTTCAACAAAAGTATGCTTACTACTACTGTCACGGCCATTGAAAAAAATAACATTGTTATTTTTTTGACAACCTATGTTCGTGTTTTCCCATGGTCCTTGCTGACTCATTAGAAAGGGAAATGGCATTAGAGTAATAGTGGCTCTGAGACTTTTCCACCTCGGCCCTTCTCAGTTGCCCTGACCTTGGTTGTCACTCGCATATTCTCATGCCTGGAAGCAGACGCTCCAAGCCAAGCAGATGATGAGAAACAGTTAAATAACCTCCAGATGTTTCTATGCAAGGAGCCTCCAAATATTGACTGGGAGCCTTGAAAAAAAAAAAAGGAGAAAACGTCTTAAATAGATAAAACGTGGGTGACGTTTTTTTCTCCGGCAGAAGCGCAAGTCCCATGCTGTTGGCAGTTGGTTGTGAAAATAAACACGCAAGCTGAGGGCCACGCTAAATCCTCCTAAGCCTATGGACCTTTTGATGGGTTGAAATAACTTCTCCCTAACAATATCCAAATGGCCTCTTGAATGTATTTCATCAGCGGACGATATCAACCATCTAAAAACACATTGAAACCCCCTCAACACGGGACCAAATGAGGATAGCCAAGCCTGGCAGACAATAAGGGGAAACCTTTTTTGTGTCTCGGAAAGAATGTGAGGTGGTAATGTAATGTATGTGACAGGCAAACAAAAGCCTCATCGCAGACATTCCTCGCTGAGACTTTGTGGGGCTGGTTGTGGCCGCAGATGTCTTCACCCCTGTCTTTGCTCATGTTTTGATAACCTCTGTCCTCAAACCTTATTTTATTAGTTATCTAAGTGTCTGGGACAATTTTTTATATTTTGGGTTTTTGAATTTCATATTTCATTTCACTTTCATTTTATTTTGCTTTAATTTCCTTCCAGAGATGTTCCTTTAATTTTTTTCATAATTTTTGGTGAAAATTTGTTAATTTATGAACGTATGTTTCCTTTATTTCATAAGAGAAACATCAATATTTTGCAACGAAACACGGAACATGATCTGTCTTCTTCTTTCACTGCATTTCCATTTCCTTCCATCTCCTGAAACCATCTGACATGGGAAGAATAAGAAAGATATAGAATAGATTTACAGCTGTTATTTTCTTCTTACAGAAAATGTACTGCTTCTCTCACTGATACTATACAGTATGAAGTCTGAATTAAGAAAACACAAATCATTGAATGTAAGTGGTGCTATGGAACATGCAAGTAGGCCACTTTTATTCTGCAGTTTGAATTTGTCCAATAGAATCGGTGGGAAAGGCAAGCAAGTTGAAAAATAATTTTCACTCAAAAGCCCCCTCTGCAGAGTCATCAATAATAAAATGTCAAAGTTTGAAACCTCAATTTGTCTGACGCACTTAAATGAGAACATCCGATAAGCTATAAAAATGGTGGAAAATGTCGCTACTGGGCTAATATCACATGGAGACAGAATTGATTTCACATGAAGAATGGCCCACAGACGGGCACGCAGCCGGGAAAGGCCACAATAGCCCAACATACCCACTCAAAACCGCATCGCCAAGGATTGTTTCATTTGATTTTAATTAGATTTCTCTTCCAAGGAAATGGATGAGCCACCAGAGAGCATTTCCCTGAGGCATTGGCCTCTGGGAAATGTGGTCCTAAACAGGCATTTACAACAATGTCTGATTTATTACAGTTTAGAATCAAGGGGTCTTCATCACACATCCTCTCCAACATTACAAAGAAAAACATTTATTTAAACTCATAAGCCTCACCAAACAGTGAGTGGAAGAAGCCCCAATGACTCTGCCTTGAGTTTGATGAATTTGTTCATTAAGACTCAAAGAGCTTGGGAGGAACTTTAACCTTCTCCAGCCAATATCTGAAACCATCGTGGTAGCAACGGACAGTAAATGTTACTCTTTGACAACCGACAACAGCGATAGTCCAGCATATTGTAAACACCTTCGCTCATTTCCCCATAAAAATTCTGCTTGCTCGGTGCATGTTTGTTCCAAGCAAGTATTGTATAAATATTTAACTTTCTTTCTTACTCTCTTTCTTTCTTTCCCCTCGCGGAAGGCCAATTCAATTCTATTATTTATTTATATAACTAATAACACCTTCACCCGGCATTTATAATAAGTTAATATTAACAGCAAAAGTATATTTATTCTTGCAAATGAGGGAAACCATTGATGTTTATAAACCCCAAAACGATATAAACGTATCAAATCATAACAACGTATTTAATGATGGACGAACACATTTCTCACTTGTTAAGTAATCAAACAAATACATCCTGATGGATTCATTCATAATCATCATCATTCAACTGACAGAGCAGTGAACCGTCAATAAGTTGAGACAATAAATCATAGAGTCGACACGTTGGAGAACTTTTCTCGGTTTTGGAACACCATATTTATTCAAGAATTAGGACAAACATTGACATCTTGCCACGTGTAAATCTTTTGGGAGAAAAGAAGGGATGATTATTATTTAATCTGAATAAAACATTGCACCAATATCAACATCGTTAATCTCCAGTGTATGTCTGCGGGGCCACACAATCGAAGATAATAAGGATATAATAAGGAAGACTTCCTCGATTATTACAGTGTAGGCCTATTATCGACCCACGAGCTAGCAGGGCTCCAACCTAAAGCTTGAAGCTGACCTTTTGGAGAAAAAGTACCCAAGAACCGAAATGTCCGACCAGAGTGCGTCTTTATGTTAATTTAGCCAACGAGTGGGTAAATATTGAAGCCAAACCTGTCCGGGTCCCTATGAAGACACATGAAGGAGTGCTGGTTCAAGCGATCAACCCTATGTTGTCAGAGACCCCATGTGGAGGTGCAAATAGACCTGCCATCTCTCCCCCCGGGGCGACGGAAACCAAATTAGCACTGACAAAAGGGTGCATGTGATGTGACACACCTCCACCCAAACGGCTCAGAAAGAGACTTTTGTGGTGCGCCTTGAAATGTGCCATGTGTGTCCTAAGAAAAGGTACATCCTCTCATGACGCTAGGAATCTTGTGGCCGAGAAGGAGCGAGAATAAAGACAATCCGAGGAAGGGGAAATGTCTGCAATGCAAGGCCTTGCTTCAAATCCAAGCCTTCATCCTGCTCCAGAAGTGGCAGGCACTTAGCTCAAGTGCCACAGCTGCTAATGTAATGAAAGTCACCATGCGATGCCATAGACATACAAAATCAGACGCCCCATGGGAAGACATCAGATGGCTCAGATAAGGAGGAGTATTGACTTGGCTTCTTGAGACCAAATTGCCCAAGGCCAAAACATCAGACCAGGGGAATATGGTGTAATCATCCAGCATTAAGGATGAAGTTCCTCATGAACTGTTATTAAAAACACTAAGTGGAATCACAATGGGAAAAATCGAAGTTGTGGTCATTTCTTAGTTTTACACTTGTTTATATGGCCTTATTCATGTATACAAAATTGTAATACTTTGTAAAACATTGTTTTGTATCAATCCTATGAAACGGATCCTGTATGATGTGAAAATATAACTTTCACAACGTGTTCTTGTTTGCACCTCCTGCTTCCGTACAACAAAATAAACATCCAAGAATTAACTTCCCGTGCAATGAATCATTTCTTTCCTAAAGGAATGCGCCAAGTGGCTTGTGTTTTCTTACCTGCTATGGTCTGAATCCATAAAGAAGTTATGGCTTCCTTAATGTGGTCCGTTTGAAAATATATTTTACCTGATATTCATGCTTTGGATGCCTATGGGGATTTGCATCGTGTTTACACACCTGTAAAACACAACGCTCCATAAGGTAGTTTACATGCAAATCACGTACCCATATCCACAAGCCACTTTCACCTGAATAGAAGCATACTGATTTGCAGTTGCTATAAAAGCATAACATTTTTGAATTTGCTCACTAATGGCAAATGTATTTTAAACGCCAGCCTTCTAAACGCATGCATAATTTATTTACTCTGATTTCTTCCCCCAACATGAATCATGCATCAAATCAATCTTGGAATATGTTGGCCTACTGTATTCAATGCACACAACATGAACCAGTTAGTCTGCAAACGAACAAATGAGGCTAGAGATCAAATAATAGATGCTGAAATGTAACTAAGCTTCTAATAACTTTTTCTATAATAACAGAAATGAGTACAATAAAAGATAGGTAACGTTCCATGAAGCGCACAGGAAATGTCTTGATTAAACATTATTAAAAACAGTATTAGGGAAACGTAATTCGCGCTAGTCCTCATTTCATCTGATCTTTTTTGTCCTGGGACTAAGACATGACATCATAAATCTGTATATTCTAGCATGTCTCTATCAAGATGCCGCAAAATGAGTCTACTTTGGCTGGAATAGCTTATCGTTGAATCTAAGGGGTCCTCTACACTGTCTTAGTGTGAAGTCACTCGTTGGTTAAGAGGGCTACTGTGTACCCAAAAAAAACATCATAAAATCCATTGAAAGCATTTAATGTGATTGGTGTAGTTTATTTAAGTAAAAAATACCCCTGAACCCTATAGGGTTCCCTGTTGTGCTTGTATGATGAATATACTGTGTGTGTACAAAACAATGAGAGAATTGTGTCCACACACTTCAAAACAATGTTGTTGTATTTATAGCCCTTAACCGTGGTCAGAGTGATTAGACAATTTCCTCTCATTCTATTCTATTCTATCCCATGCTTACCAAGTTGTATTTATATCCATTTAGTTCATTTAGATTTTTTCTTCATAACTGTGGTAGGCAAGATATCAGTCCTTTTAAACTTAACCTATGGAGTTGTCTTTTTTAGACATTCACTCAGACCTCAAAATTCCTCTATCAATGAATTATTGTTCCTTATTTTTCTCTCCAAGCCAGCTTAACCTTCATCATTTATTTAATTCATTTATTAATTCATTTATTTAATTCCAGAACTGTATTTATTTGCACGCACATAATATTTTCCTCAGATCAAGAAAAGGTCATATTTCTATTAATGTTGGCCACCAACGTTTTGAATGTTCCCACTGCCTATGATTGGATCAGCGGCTGTCCTGATAATAAGCACCTTCACACGCAGACTTCATGAGTCTAGTCTCCTAGTCTGAACATTATCACGGAGGTCTATCTGGAAAGTACTTCTCGTTAGATTCTTTTGAGGCTGTACACTGAGTCACAAAAGCATCGTAAAAGTCATCTCAAATTTCTACTAAAATGTGTACCTGCTACAATCTGGAGTCATATCGCTTCTCATGAAAATATTTTGCGGCTATTCATTTTTTTTCTTGCACATTTTTACAGATCACATCCATAGTTGGAGACAGTATTGTGGTGGGACGGAGTTCAACACAGAGGTATTATGTGGCAAACTTTAATCTCGGTGCTGCACATAAACTTGATCTGTGTGTTTTATCAGATCTGGATATACAGCCCAGATTAATAACACAACCACCATATGTGTCAAATTATGGTAACTTGAATAGGAAATACTAAATGATGTTAGAAAAAGGCCTACAGCTGACGAGGTATCCAAGGACATGTATGCATACACTGTCAGAAAGGAAATCATGATCTGTTTAATATGGTGTGTTCGGATTTAGACGTAAACAACCCATTGTATACATTAGCACGACAGGAGAGCAAAACCACTTGCGTTGTTTGAGAGGTGAGAAAGTGGGTTCATGTGCGGCAGTGAAAGAGCTTAAATCTTTTTGTTCCATGTCAGAATTCATAAACACAAAATAGCTTGCCATTTGACTTCACCCACAGACACTTATATGGTGTGAATATAATCCCAGAGTGGATGTGCTCACTTGTGAGAAATGCAGCTCTCTGGTTGCAATCTTCTCAAATTGTTAAGCATCGATTCAGGTGCTAAAAGAAGTATGCATGGTGCACTGCACGTCAACATCAAATGTGCAGCATTTATATTGGTTTCATTATATTTGTTTATAGTGTAGAGGCCTATCTTGTAGCTTGTTTTGCTTTGCTTTGTATTTGTTCTGATCATCATGAGCTTGGCCCCTTTAACTGAATTTATTAAACAGATGGCTAAGAGTAGCATTGGGGCAGACCATGAGATGCCACATAGGTGCACCACATTTTGACAAACTGTGCTGTCCTTAAAGGGAAGTAATACTGGAATAGCCCACGACCTGCAATAAGAGAGTACCCTTCGTAACCCACTTTTAAGATCCATCTCAAACAATGGCTTACGGCGGACCAGAATTGTTATCACTTTAAAATTGTTTCATAATGTACCTTATCTTTTTTTTATGTTTTTGTTTTAGCATACTGTCACTGTAATAGTTTTGCTTCGTTACCTGCCTAGGGACTACGGATGTAATCTAGCATTTTTGCAATCTGTCATACTTATTTTATGTTTCTTTCACTGGTGTTTATTAATGTGCTCTGTCCCTATAAACAAATAAAGAACACTTTGTATATTGTATCTGACTCTGTTCATATGCTGCTTTGAAGATGCTGATATTTTTTTTTTGTCTGATTAAACATTATCTTGTTGGCCCAGAATTACAAACCAAATAAAAAGTGGTCTAATAAATAAACCATAACACATAAACCATTCCAGTTAAATAGTGTTGTTCAATAACACTTTTAGCAACACACGATGATGTAAATTAAAGTGAGTCTTGTCTTCAATCAGTGTATAATTTTCATATATGTACGGTATCCTATTCCAGAACCAGAGATGTGAAAGTTATAATTAAACTTTCCATTTAATAGCAAATACTCCCCACCAAGTGGTGGCGAGTCGTTAATGCATACGTCCACTGCTGATGCTGGTTTTTAAAACTCAACCAACCTTTTATATGCGTGCTGCTCATTGGTCAACGGAGATCAGAGTATCTCATACGACCTTCTGATTGGTTTGAAGCGCCGACAGTAGCCAGCATGTTCGTATGTTTTTCCTTCTGCTACTACTGGCTGTATCTTCATAATCAACAGGTTTGTGTACATACTTTACATTGAATGTTGAGTGTTATTTATGGGTGCTGACGTAACCTTATGAGTCTTATTGCACACAGTAGGAGATGGTCATTCAATTTTTAGCTAACTATCGTAATAAATCACTTTTTCCGAGCGTTTTGAATACATCTCCTGCTGAATACCATTGAATTGGCTGGCTTAAATTGGGTCGTTTAGCCAAGTTAGCTCGTGGTTGATGTCCGACGAGGTGATTAGGGCCTTTCAACGGTGCATGTCTTTTTCAATCATCAAAACCAGCGATGATCGAAATCTCACCTAAACGTTAGCATGATCTTGAGGGACGACGACACGAACAGCCCGCCAGCAGTGGTTGCCTGGCAACAATCCACTACACAGGCGGCCGAGTTTGTATGAGCTATAATAATAATAATAGGGTCTATTATATGGTCAAAGTGGACGGACCAGGTTCAAACGTGAATCGGTGAATAACGGCAATCATACAGCCAGCTAATGTCTGCTACGACGGCGTATATCGTGATGGATTATGTATGCCGTCGGTTGCCACGGCAACAATCTGCCGGGTGCACGCTCAGGTGCGCGCCGCGAGCAGTGTTTACGTTACTGCTGCTGCTGCTGCTCGCGCCGTCAAACGCGTGGTAACGCATGGCAACGCAATCCGTCCATGACTGCTTGGCAGAGCCACTGTATCGATGGAGGTGCTTAAAACCAGGAAGGAGGACCTTTAATTTCCCCACGAGTCCAGTCCTCTCTGATGGTCGATTGTCCGATACTGCTCATTTGAATAAAGTTGCATAAAGTTCCAACTTTTTTTTTTAGCAGTCGGTCCGAGAGTACGGTGATCGTCTGCGCGTCAGATATTGCACGAGTTGCCCACTAGAGATGCGATCAATACATTCATTCAGGTGAATAAAACGCTAAAGCACCCCCTTTAATTAGTATATTTTGGCCCGATGTTGACGGATATAAACATCAGGTAAGCCATGCTCGGTCACGGTGTGTCCCTGCCAGCCCCCGTAGATGTGCTGTGATGTGCTCTACATTTTTTATTTTTTTGCCAAATGCCTTATCAAGGATGATGCGACAATGTATGTATCGGATGCGCTGCCCCTCTTCGTGCAACAGCGAGGCGCTGTCGACGAGGGTTTTAATTTAGTGGTTAATCCGCTTTGCACGTCTTATCTATAGGGATGGGAACGCCTGTAGTGATCCCTGTGAAGGAGCAGCCGCTGAGGAGCGGGCCGTGACGCTGCAAAGGCGATGAGGACGTCTAGCTGTCAGACGCTCCGATTTGTACAATGAAGAAGATATTTAACTTCACCAAGAAAAAAAAGTTCCCGTCCAACACTTCTGACAACGGAAGCACGACTTCCGGGGGTGGATATGATTTAAAAGAAAAGGACCTGGGAAAGCTGCACAAAGGCGGCCCTGCTCGGTGACGTCGCAAAGCTGGTGCAACTCGCCAAGAAGAATGACATTAATCAGCTGGACAAGGAGAACAGGTAAGGCGCAGCTAAATTGGATTGTTGTGGTGACTGACCTGCATTAATGCATTCAGTTGCATGACCTTTCATTTGAGTTTGAGCCTAGTTCACATTACGTTCATCACGTGTTGCCACTTACTTAGGTTTCCATGAAAAGGATTTTGTTACTCTTGACCAATAGAATGTGACAGGGGTAATTGTTGGGATTACCGGAACAGTTGGAACTACTTTATGAATTGTATTCAAATTATGTTTAAGTAGTTAGTATAAAATTGCACTTTATTTTTTTTTCTCATAGTCATAGTTATAGTAATCTAAACCTATATGAGGATCGATCGCTTATCCAAGGGTTCACATTCAATCTAACAATAAGTACAACAGTAATATATACTGTATATACAGGTTTTTTTTCATCAACCCCTAATGAACATGAATATAGGCGGCTCTTAATGCCATAATGATGTCCTAAAGTTAATCAAAATAAGTGTGTAATAGAACATACATCATTTGATGGACACTGGACGTTTTTATCCATACAATACATCCTTACAATACAGTGAGCGCATACATTCTTGGCATGGGTTGCTCCAGTGGGAATCGAACCCCTAACGTAGTTGCAGTGCGTCCCGTCTCTACGAGCTGAGATAGACCGGATCAGGACTTCTCCTGACGTCTCCTTCCCTTTCTGCCGTTCACAGAACACCTCTCCATATCGCGTGTGCCAGCGGACATGTCGAGGTGGTCCAGTTCCTCCTGGACAGCAAAGTCAAGCTCAACCTATGTGACAATCAAAACCGATCCGCCTTGATGAAGGTAAGCACTAAATATCAACTAGATGATTATTGGTCGATTGATTTCCCCCTCTTTTATACGCATAAAACAGGGTGTGCTGCTGTGCCCCCATATGTGTGGACCTCTGACATGGTCACTCCTCTGTGTGTGTGTGCAAGTGTGTATGTGTTCACTGGCTCCCGGATGGGTCAAAAAGCAGAGAAAGAATTTCCCACAAAAAGGGCCAATAAAGGTTAACTTAACTTAAGCGGGTAACATGCCTTGTAGCTACCCAGCTTCGTTCCGACGTGTTGTTTCTCCTCACTTGTAGCCCACTTTTCTGTCTTTGTCCTCACTTCACGGGAACATAAGACCCATGTATACCCAACATACACATAAATGCACGGAACTCAGTCGGACTCAAGCCCATGTTTTCCTTCCTATTCCCTGCTTTAAAAAACTCCCTCTGTTCCCCGTCCCGTGCGGCGACAGGCGGTGCAGTGCCAGCACGAGCGCTGTGTGAGCACGTTGCTGGAGGGCCACGCCGACCCCAACCTGGTGGACATCAACGGGAACACGGCCATGCACCTCGCCGCCAACATCCCGTCCAGCTCCACCGCAGCCCTGCTCCTGGAGCACGAGGCCAGCATCAACGCCCAGAACAAGGCGAGCCCACACTCTTAATGCACTGCCCCGAACCATGGCTCAGGTCCTCGTTCCCTGGCTCGTCTCATCCGACCGGGATCGGCCGGCCAGAGAACGTGCTGCTCCCATGCGCTTAGCAAATCTGTTATCAGGGGCTTTATATACCCCTGTGTCGTAGTGGTTTCAATAATGTACTGTACATTGATTTTTGTAATGTGTTTGTTTATATGAATGGGTTTGCCCGGATTGTGTTTCCAGCGTTTTAACACGTATGGTGTGTTTTCAGGAGGGCTTTACACCCTTGGCTGTGACCATCCGGGAGAACCACGTGGAGATGGCCGAGTTCCTCCTCAAAGAGGGCTCTGATTTGAACATCACAGAGCAGGGTCAAAGGTCACAACAACCAGCCTGTAGCTACACTTCTACACTTTTTGAAAAAGCCAGCCTTGTGCTGTGTTCCAATATCCATACTATCCGTTCTTGCTATACTTAGTTTGAGTATGTAGCGCGTTCCAATTAAGACCGGGGCGAAAATAAGTGTACTGAAAGGACCCGGATCGTGTTCTCAAAACGGTCAAACCGCGAAGTGTGGATCGATGTGCACTTTTCGCACTCAACAACGGCCATCTTAGCTACGTAGCGGAAGAGGGCAGGGCCAGGCTGAGCCAACGTCTCCGCATTTTCCACATAGCCTGAATTAATAGTCATTTTGTAGTTTTTATAGCTTGTAGCTTTTTATAGCTGCTAGGCGTAAAGAATTCACCGTTCAAAACAGGATGTTTATTGCGGGGGAGGAGCCGTGGCGGCAGTCTTGATCGTAATTTCCTGTTAGTGCACCACAGAGTATTCGATTTGGAACAACACTGACATCTAAAAATGAGTGTGGATAGTGTACTACGTTCAAGTGTACTAATGGCAGTATTGATATTGGAACATGGCATTGGTCTATACCGTGCTTGATTTTTTTTTTCATGCTGTTGTTTTTTGTCGTCACTGGTTTTGACCGCTAGGTCGCCGTTGATGATCGCCGCAGGGAACGGCCAGATCAGTATGGTGCGACTGCTCCTGCAGCACGACGCAGAAATCTCGCTGAAGGACAGCAAGGGTTGGTCCGCTGACGACCACGCCGTCATCAACGGACATCACGCGTAAGCCACGGTCCCTATTCAGTGTATTTCACTTTTACACGCATCGGTCAGGTGTAAGCTGTGGTCCTTCCTTTCCCTTTTTAGAGTGTATTTCACACAAATTGGATTTCAGCTAAAATATAATTTTCAATTTTAAATTTGTCACAGGCAAACGTTGAAATTTACGCTTAATAACCGCGTAGGATTATTAAAGTAGGTCTTATTTTTGCGTTTTCAGTTGTTCGCACCTCATCATCGAGCATGGCACCAAGAGGAACGGCGGGCCCTCTCCATCGCACCAAGCCCCCAGCAAAAAGAAGAAAGGTGGGCTGGGAGGTCCTTCCCATGGAGCAGAAGCGGGCTTCTCTCTAGGGGGACCAGCCATCGACAAAGACGGTAAGGCAGGCGCTTCTCTCGCCGATTCATATTTTGTAGTAGGGCTGTTCGATTATGGAAAAAAAAATCATAATTACGATTATTTTGGTCAATATTGAAATCACGATTATTCAAAAGACTGTTTTTGTGTTTCAAAACATGGAGTATTTATTCAGAATGTCTCTCCCAAAAACACTTTGTAACTGAGAACTTTGAAATTTCGCCTTAAAAAAAATACACAAAATAGTCAAAAAATTAAATGTTCAAATCTAAAATAATGTACAAGATATGAATCTGGCTGTTCTTCTGCACTTTCTATAAAAAAAGAAAGAAAAAAAAATCGAAAACTCGATTATATTAGTTTTCTGATCGTTTGACGCTGAAATCGAGATCGAAATTCGATTAATCGCCCAGCCCTATCGTGTAGGGACTCTGAGAAGTTATACCTCGTTGACCGTGGTTGTTTTGTTTATCCCTCATGCTATACCCCTTCAATGGATCTAGAGCATGGACAGCATGCATCAGGGAGAGGTATTATGTGTGGCTATGACTTGGCTTACACCGTTGTGTCTGTGTTGTTTAGTGTACTCTTCGTTGTCATGATCGGTTCTGATTTCGGAGTTCACGGGAAAGCATCCAGTGTTTCAATAGTTTGTGTTTAGGTGTCATTTCAAACGGTCAAGCCCTTGAATGCAATGTGAGTGTGAGAATATGAGAAGAGGTCGACTGACATGTTATTCGTGCTTCATTTCAGATGCAGAGGATAATTCTCAGTCGGAGTCAGTCAGCAGGTAACGCCGTTTTCATTGTCTTTGTGTGCATATCGGAGCCCCCGACAGTTTTGCCACATGCTGACACTAACCCCCTGTTTAATCACACTTCAAATTGTCCAGGCCTTCAGTGAGTGCGGCGGACGATTGGCCATCGTCGGATGGGGACGATGATGAATTGGATTTGATACCAAAGGTAATTTCACCCATTTACTCATACGCAATGTTTATCCTTGGAGATTTTAAATTAATGACATTGTTGCTACACTATTCCTCTTATCCGTGTTTTATTTATTTTTTTACCCAGAAACAGCCAAAGCTAAACCTGAAGAAATTGATTGCCTCTAAGAAGGGCGGGACTGCTGGTAAATATCAAACCATCTTTTACCTTCTTGTATACCTCCTGCCCGACTAGCTTGTGGTTGTAGTAACCTTCTCCCTTCCCATCCCTGCCCTCACCTTTAGCCCAGCTCAACAGATCCCTGAGTGGCGGCGAGTCTGAGCCCGAGACCGATGCTAGACACCAGAGACCCTCACCCCTCCCTCAGGGGTTGACACCCAGAGTACCCCAGCACCCAGTAGCCCCAGTCCCTGCCTCCTTCTCCAAAACCCCCTTGAAGACTTCCACCTTTGTCCCGAATCCCTCCAAGGTAAATGTTTGCATGTGAATTGTGTCGTAATTTTGACGTTGCGTCTCTCGTTTCCTCCATCCCTTTCTGTTATCGTACTGAACGAGGAGAGGGCGGAGGGGAGCTGGGAGAGGGTGAGTTGTCGGAGCATGCTTCGGGTAGTAGGCCCAGATCTCCAGGACTAGGAGGACCCGATGGAAGTCCCGAAGCGGTCGACTCTGAAGGGGAAAATGAGGACGAAGAGGATGTTGAAGACGAGGAGGGTGATGATGATAATGACGACGACGATGAAGAAGAAGAGGAGGAGGAGGATGATGACGATGAGGAAGAAGAGGAAGAAGAAGAAGAAGAAGATGAAGACGATGAGGAAAGTGAAGAGGAGGGGGAGGATGTGGAGAGCGAGGAAGAGTGTGAGGAAGAAGAGGAGGAGGAGGACAAAAGTGCGGCCTCCGTACTAGATGAGTCCATCGGTATCGAGACTGAGCATTCTGGTAAAAGTAACCTAGACCTAATGGGTGATGGTGGCCAAAATCAGCCTGAGAATTGCTTTTCTGATATCAAAGTAACCGAGTCTGGTGTTGAGAGTGTGGGGCTTCCAGATAATGAGAAAGCGTTTTCCGAGGCAGAAGGTGTCAGTGAGACTGGTTCGCCTGGGATACCAAACTATAGGATGCCAGCGAACCTAGATATAGCGGGAGACTGTGTTGTTTCAGCTATCAGAGTAGAGTCCAAGTTCTCAGATGAAGATGAAAGTGTTCAGTCCGCAGATCCAAATATACAACCAGGCGATGGTGCAACAGGCGGCGTTACACCCAGTCATAGCCCAGCTATTCTGCCCGCCGCTCAGAATGTGGAATTAGTTCAAGAGGACAATGGCGATGGTGAAGATTGGTCCTTGACAAGTAAAGGGCACAGTGGAGATGGTTCTTGGAAGGACAGTGATGACGATGCCCTAGGTGATCAGGAGGGCGTGAAGCATGGACGCAGCACGGCACTCGTACAACGAAGCCACATGTCAGTAGAGGGGATGAGGGAGGAGACATGTGATGCTGCAGACTCTGAAATACCTCTGACCAAAGGGGAACCACGGCGCTCGTCGTGGGGCTCTTCGATACATAGCGACGCTGGTGGCCGAGAGCAGGACCCTCCTGATCTGAATGGACCAGGTGTGGAATCAGAGGTAGGACCTGCTCAAAGCGCGTCTCCATTACCAAATGAGGCATCCGTGTGGGATTCTTCATCCCAACCGGAGGCTCCCTCAAAATGCAATTCCCCCAAATCTCAGTTGGGGGAACCAACGTGTCCCGTGGATTCCCCGTTACCAAGCTGCCCCGACTCGCAGCAAAGACCAGAATCGGAGCTGAAGGAAGCAAAGTCCGAGTGGGATTCATCCTCAGACGATGACGAAGGCGACCAAAAAAAGGAACCCTCTTGCACCGAAGATGCAGAATTAAATGAGGAAAGGAACAGGGGTTCTCATGACGAAGAGAGGCCTAAATCCCAAGCATTAGACGGTAACGTTGAAATAGCAACCATGTCTCCAGAAGTTGAGGAATGCCTGGGCAATCAAAATGACCACGATGATGATAATAGCTGGGATGACGGTGAAGATGATTCAAATAATAAGGTAGATGGACCCGTTTCGCCGACTCAAGATAGGAGTGAAAAGTCGCCGCAAACAAAAGAAAAGGAACTTAGTGTAAGTCCCCCTCCATTCAAGTTAGGGCAAGACGAAGATGATGGGCAAGGCGAAAATGATGGGCAAGACAAAGACGATCGGCATAATGAAGATATGGACAGTGGGTCCGGCTCACTCAAAGAAACTCAGTCTCCCCAATAGTAACCCCTGCAGCTGTCCTCCACGAGAACGATGGGGATAAAGAAGATGAATATGACGGTGACGCGTCGCCCCCGGTCTCCATGATCGAGGGAAATGAATCCGACGAGGACTTCAGTGGCGATCACGAAGACCCGCTGTTCGGTACCAACAAAAGCTCTCCCAAACCAGAGGAAGAAAGTGAGGATTCGGACAGCCGGGCCAAGCAGCTGAAGTACGATTTCGCAAGTGCCACAGTCCAAGGGGCCGTGCCGTGCGGTGACGACTCCGACAGCACTGTGGGCGAAGGTCCGGAGGACAAAGCTCCCGGAGAGAGGGCGTACGAGGTGTGCGAGCCCCGGTTAACATCCTATGCAGCACTAGGCGGTGAGGATGACCTCATCTGCGAGAACATGACAGGGCTGGGGGAACATGCTGATGCAGACCATGAGAAGGGGGACTCATGCGGTTAGATGCCGCTAAAGTGCAGAAAGCTGCCGAGTCCGACAGCCACGGCTTCTCTGATGAGGAGCTACCCACGACTGACATCGACGACGTGGATGTTGACTCTCCACACGAGGCAGAGGACCTGATCAAAGGAAGTCCCCGAATCGGAAAGACGGCAAATCTTGTCAAACAGGTACAACTGACATGTGTCATGTGAAAGGAAGCAGGTAGTTGTGTTCTTCTCTCTGTGGAGTTTATGGTCATGTAACATGGTTGATTATGTCAATTTGCTAAATGTAAATACAGTGTATTGGAGTGTATAAGTGTAGGTATTTGGAAGAACCTTCACAAATACAAATATTTTTGTTCCCATCCATACACAGAATGAAGACTTAAGCGATGATGGAGAGGAGGAAACTGGTGATGAGGAGGAAGAAGATGAGGATGATGATGAGGAGGAAGAGGAAGAAGGTCTCACATCAGAAAATGACCAGGATGAGGAGGGGAAAGACACCACCCCCAGCTGTAGCAGCCCCCTCTCAAGAACCCGGAGTCTCAAAGGATAACCGAAGGGGTGAGTTTATGACCGTTCTATTCTATGCTGTTTAATGTCAATGTGTCAATGTGACTTGATGTCGCTTAAAGGGCAAATCCGGTGTAAAATGCATTTGGGATATGTTTGGTATGATAACGAGTTGCAACGTTCGTTTTGGAGCACATAAAACGCATATAGACGCATTCTTCAGTTGGCTGTTTTTAGCAGATTCTATCAAAACGCTATAAACTTGGAACGATAGGGGCATGTGTTATGGTAAAAACTAAATCCCTATTTTAAACCACTTAAGAAGGCTAGAAGTAGCCCGACACTTCTTTGGTAGTATAATAAGGGTCTTAACATGTAAAACGAGGCATTGAGAACTTTTTAAGTGTACAGATTTATTATTATTTTTTATGTACAGTTTATTAAAGAGGACATTTTATACACACAATACCATCAGTAGATCAGCCGTCGACGCCATCTTGTTTTTAAGACTCGATAGGCAGATTGACCCAAATCCATTTTAAACCGGATTCCTTCTTTAACCTTTACCTTACCCACAGATTTTCTCTCCGAGTTGGGCCTGGAAAAGGAAGCGGAGGAAGACGATTCTTGGGATTCTGAGGTACGTCAGGAAGAGTTTGGCTGATCTCGGCGCTGTATAAGTAGTTTGAGGTTCATATTGTCTCAAAGACTTACCGATTTGTACAATACTTCCAGTCCCACTCTGAAAACTCTCGTGCTGGAAAGAGTCTTCCTCGTCCTAAAGAGCGAGCAGCAATTTCTGCTCTTGGAAAGAACAACGGAGAAGGTAGTTTCACTTTCTGTTTCTCAGTTTGAAAATGACAGATTTGTGCCACTGGCTTTGCTTTTTTTACAATCATTCCAGGCGTCATTCCATGCTGCAGAAAATGGTGACCATATGTATGTATGTATGTATGTATGTATTTAAATGCTGACAATGAAAGCAAAATACCATTAATGGGGCACAGCAACACGTGTATTAACTTATTAACTAACTCATTCTTATTAAGTTGTCCAACTTTTAACAGTACGTTACATTTCCTTTTTGTAGACGTCTTTTATGTCCCCTCTTACTTGAGAGGGGGAGTGAGCAGTAAGGGGACTTTTCTAGAGCCTTGGAGAGGTGTAGACAGGCCAAGAGACAGCCAGGGCGCGGGTATGAATGTCTGTCTTGTCTCAGAGCTTGCCAAGGAGACGCATGTCCTGTAGCATCCCCAGTGAGCCGTCATTAACCTCCGTGATACATGAACCACTGCATTGACCCCAGTCGCATGACGCATCCGCTGTGCATCCGGAATGCCATCGTCCTTCACTTCCTGTGTCTGTGAGGATGTTGTGTAACCAAACACAATCGGGATAGTCGTATTCTAGATCATTCAGCTTTGGGTTGGATCGTTGTTGTTTTTTATCATTATTTGAATTGGCATTATTTAGTTTTCTTTTTATTGTCGACTGTTCTTCCACACATGAGTGTCCTCCACCGATGGATGATCAGCCTACCAGTTTATAGTCAAGTCAATTTTATTTGTAAAGCTCTTAATCAAAGTTACTGTCGTAAAGGGTCTATAGGCCGTATTATGGGGAACATGGAGGGAAGTATCTAGTGAACTTGAAGAGGGACAATAGGTAAAATAAGGTCCTTCAGGTGGGATGGTGCTAAACCCTGCAGGGTTTTATAGGTAAGCAGTAGCACCTTCAATTCTGACCTGGCATTAACTACTGTCCACTGGGTAGGCTGGTAAGCTGATCTATCTTTCATACAACATGGGACACACACACACACACACACCCATGTGTGAGGTCACTAAAGGGTTGGTATTGATGGCTTGTAATCCCTTATCAACATCACACCTGGTTGTAAAACAGGGGCCCTTTAACCATACTCAGCCATTCACGCTCGTTTTCATTTCCATTCTTCTTTGGCACATTAACCTGGATCTCCATCACATAACCACGGCCTCGGCTTCATAACATCAGCTGCACTGCGTATCCCCCTGCACTGCACTCGTTTGACTAAAACATTGTATTTCTGACGTCTTTGTAAAGGCTCTCGCGCTTTGCCATTCCATCCGCGGAACCCCCTGAACCTTTTGAAGTCTCTTTCTCTTCTTCCACAGTTGTCAGTGCCACCGGTGATGGCAACGAGGTCAAAGCACAGCAGGACGAGGTGGCTCCACAGAGCGAGGTAGGACCAACATTTAGACTTCTATGAAAGGAATGAATCTATTAAAAATATATATATATATTTATTTTATTTACTTATTTATTTGTTTTTTTCCAGATTGACAGGGCAAAGTGGGAACCACTGTCTGTCCTCAATAAACTGGAAGCAGGAAATATGAAGACGGGTACTTTAAAAACCTTTCATTCTGATTTTCGAATTGATCCATTTCTCCCAATCTTTATTTCCACTTCAACTTGAGATGCACTTCATTTCTACACAGATCTGATGGAGGAGCTTGGGCTGGGAGACGTTGATGACCTTGAAGGTAAACTTCCTTCTTCATGTGTTTCAGTCTGTGAGGAGCTTATCACAGCCATCAAAAGTCTGCTTGTTGTACATGCGTTTATAATGATTCGTGAGTTAATATAAAGACCGGCAAGATCCATACAAGGCTTGACACCGTGTCAGAATCACTGAAGAAGCTAAGTACAGTATATCACTGATAAACATAGCATTCATTCCATTCATTCCTCACTTTTAATTAAACCCCAAATGATTGATGACGAAGACGATGGACTGCAAAGCTTGTTGCTCTCTAGTGAAAACATTTGTGTTGTCCTTTTCATTGAACATTTCATTGGACAAAGTTCAAAATAAAGGTCAGTGAAGAAAACGGTTCCCTGGGTCAGCTCTAGAGTTGACCCCTTCATTAGTAGTTATAGTTATAGTAAATATCTGCTATATGGTGGATGCTTTAATCCAAAGCATCTCACAATACCATCAGAGCATATATTCTTAGTAGTAATATCTGCTATATGGTGGATGCTTTAATCCAAAGCATCTCACAATACCATCAGAGCATATATTCTAAGCATGACTGACCCCTCAGTAGGAATAGAACCCTGTAGAAAATGTAAATCTTTCTCCCGTCTATGCTAAGCAGCATATCATTGTTAACAAAATAAAATCTAAACCAGGAAGAATTAATATCCACACCTTTATTGGCAAACAAACAAGTAGTAGTAGTATTATAGTAGTATATCTTGTATCCCAGTGCACCTAGCAACACTGAGATAGTTTACGAGGCATCCCCCACTCACACCGTGTCCCCACTCCCAGACGCCTCGGACTGGGACTCCACCAGTACGGCCAGCCGGAGGACCCTCCCCGGGCGCAGGGTGCCGTCCCCCGGCCAACCCGCACCCTCTGCCGCTCAGCCCCAGGTCCTCTCCACCGACCCCCTGGTCCCCCACAAGGGGGCTGTCGCCGCCGCCGCCGCCGCCTTGAGGACGTCGCCACCCAGTCCCCTGACCCGGTCCCCCTCTTCTTCATTCCAGTCCCAAGCCCGGCCCAAACCCCAGACCCAGAAAGAACCCCAGACCCAGAAAGAACCCCAGACCCAGACAGAACCCCAGACCCAGACAGAACCCCAGACCCAGACAGAACCCCAGACCAAGACAGAACCCCAGACCCAGCCAGGACCCCAGAACCAGAGAGAACTCCAAACCAATCCGGAACCCCAGATCCAAACTGAACCGCAGACCCAGTCAGAACCCCAGACCCAGCCACAACCCAAACCTCAACCTAGAGCCAGGAAGCTGCTCCCCCTGAAGTTGGACAGTGATGAAGGTAAGCCCCCTGCTGTTTTTAGCGAAGTTGCATGAGGAGCTAGCACCAGATAATCCAACCGTATCAAAGTATAATCACCGTTGACTTTAACTGGGACAAGGAGATACTGGTATGACACCTCATATTCCATCCCTACCCCCTCATAGAGTCGGACTGGGACTCTGACAACGGGACCTCTCCTTCGCCGGTTAAATCCGAAAGGCAGCGGCCAAATCTACTTGAGATTAAGACCTCCTCCGGTCATAGCAGGTGAGCCACCCCAGGGTGCTTTAAGCAGGTGCTATTTTTGTGTACGAGTCCTCCACTCTGGTTAAATCTGTCCCCTGGTGTCCCTACAGGTATGTCAGGCGATGAGTCTCCTTCAGACCCTGAGGACAGCCCAGAGCCAGAGGATCAAGCTAAGCAGGTGACTCATTGTAAAAGCATTGACTCAAGCTCTTGTGATTCCCCTGTGCCACTGTTACAGTTTGATGGGCATGATCAACCCATATTACATACCATTATGCACTTAGACTTTTACAAATCAAAGCAATTACAGGGGGGTTTTCCTAGAAACAATCAGTTGTTTATTATGTGTATGAAGCTCACTCTCTCTGCAATCTCATGAAAGTGAATATAAGTGCGTGTGTGTCTTTAATATGAAGCTATTGTCTCTTAGTCTATGCATTATCCATCTTGTCTTTGTTTGTGCATTGCGTTTTGTTGCCTAACTTCACTTGCTCATCAAAGGAGAGAGAAAGCCCGATCCGAGATAGTCCCTGACATGTCGGACTGCGAACGGAGGGAAACCGCAGAGGAAATCCCACCTCAGGAAAGCCCACCTCAGGAAAGCCCACCTCAGGAAAGCCCAGAGCCCCACCGGGAACCACGTGGATCCACCGGGGAATACCCGTGGGAAAACCGATTCGAGAAACTGTGGGTGGAGGTGGAGACGAAAGAGGTGAAATCCACCTTCAGGGACGTGGCCGCCGAGCTGAGGCAGAAGTTTGGAGAGCTACCTCGGCAGGGCAGTCTCCCTCCTGCCGAAGACCCTCCCGAAGACCCTCCCGACTCGGGACCAGGGGCCGACCGGCCTGGAGTTCCCCGTGGCGGATGAGACGTCGAGTGACGACGACGAAGAGGAGGAAGATGAGGGAGGGGAGCCTATAATGAGGCCCCTGGCGATGGCCAGGAGCGCGGCCCTTCGCACCATACCGGAACAGAGGGAGTCCGGCCAGGAGGACTCCCTGAGCGAGGCCAGCACCAAGGCCTCCAAACCCCCTGATGGGGACCACCTCCCCCAGGGAGGTGCTGATCCAGGCATCCTGAGCGGAGCTCCGGGTATTTCCGAGAGCAGCCGTTCTCCGTCACCGCGACCGTCTGAAGGATCCTTCACCATGGATCACGACTGCAGAGACGGGCCGTTGCCACCGGCGGCAACCGCTCCGAACCCCGGTTATGAGATCGAACCGCCGTCCTGCCAGGACAGCCGAACCCCGGGGGCCGAGCCTGAGGGGCGGAGCCACGCCGACTCGGAGAGTGATCTGGACGAGCCGGCGCTCTCTCAAACGGCCGCCACACATCCTTCCGGGCGCCCTCCCAGCACAGCGAGAGTGCCGGAGGAACGTCAGGAATTGGACACGCAGGAGGTGGAGACAGATGTACGGATGCCGATAGGAGCATGCGAGCGCTCCGTGAGGACAGATGAGCTCAGGCTTGAGGAAGAGGTAGAGGGCGGTCGCCACCCACTGTAGTGCCTTCTAGAATGCCTGTTTTTTTCTCTTCACGCTTTTCATAGTCTGATCTTTTGAGGGTGCGACCAGGCCGAAACCAGGGTATTTTATTCTTAGCAAATGTTCTACAAAAGTCTGTCTAATTGCCCAAAGCACACGGAGTGCGAATAGTGATATATATCAGATTTTGTAACGCAACCCCAAATAATAACTACAATCATATCGATTTTAAAGGAGCAGAGCACGAATGTGGCACGCTTCACATAGGACTCTATTATGGACCCTATTTTGGATGCGTCTGTCCTAGCACAAAAGTGTTTGTGCCAGGTGTCCAAACCTCAGAAGCGACTCAGTTCCTGTATCCACTCTTAATACAACTAGGCTATTAATATTTCGATATTAAGAATAACTGAGATGGCTTTTGCCCTCTCATACTATTTCTCAGCTATGTTACATTCGGCCCACTGTTTATGTTTGAAGCCTCGGACCATCTCTCATCGTCTCCTGCGTCTGCGTTGTGTTCTGTGTATCATGCATGAGTCGGACACGTAGCCCTCCACATCTACCCAGATGCAGTAGTGTGTGGGGTGGACTTTGTGTTCCCGAAACACTTCTTTTCCCGTGAGGAAAAGAAGCCCTGTGGAGTGGCTTTATGTTGTTGTTGTTTTTGTTGGTGTTGTCATCGTTGTGATCCTTTTCCTGCATGTCTTTTATGTTCTCTCATCATTAACAAGCCCCTTTTGACCGGTGTGTCTGTGTGATTAGCCATTGAATGCAATCTCCCCTGCCCGGTTATAATTGCTAATTACTCTCACCCCTGGTGGTAAGACAGGGGCCCTTCAGTTTGGCCAGCCTTTTAAATGTTGCACATATTTTAATGTTGTAATCATTTGTGCAATATGTTCATGATTAAGTAGAAACTAGAGTTTTCGCGCGCGTGTTGCTCGTTGATTTATAACAAGGAGAGGCAAAGTTGTGCATTACAATGCAAACACGACAATAATTGGCCCCAATCTGGCGCAATTAGAAGAGCAATCAACTGAATAAATGCCAGGTTTAGCCTATTGGACACGCAATCAGTGCACTTGAAAATGAGTGCCTGCAAGTATGACCTATCGTGGTGTGACAATATTTAGCCATCAATCTACCGCAAATACGTAGTGTGCGCAAATGTTTGCGCTTCCGTGTATGTGTCGCTGCTTTGTGTTGACGGGCGGTTTGTGTGCGTGCTTGCGGCATATATATATATATATATATATATATATATATATGTATACACACATACATACATACACACGTTCGCGCGCGGCACATGCGCACTTGAGTAACTTGAGTAACTGGTGCGACAGGCCTGCTATTATAGTAGTAAGATGTGTCGCATACCTTTTTTCCCCTTCCTTAAGCTCACCAAATACTACAGGGGTTGTTTGAATGCATCAATGCATGCTAGTGAAGTGAAGCTAATTAGCCGACATGCAGTGCTGCAAGCTAAGGTGTTCGGTCTCCCGAGAAAAGCAATGAGCCACTAAATTATGGATGGCAGAGTGTACCTGCTCCAAGCACCTTTTTCAAGGCTGGCCTTTAAGCTTGAGTTACTCCAGTTTACACCTTAGGGAACACTTACACCTTTTTTCTTTTTGTTTGATTGTTGTTGTTTTTTGTGGTTTGTAGTTTTCCAAATACTCGCGTGCCGCCATGCCGGCGCAGGGTTCCGGCGCTTCCTGGGACGCCGGCGGAAAGGAGGAGGAGGAGGAGGAGGAGGAGGAGGAAGAGCAAGGAGCCCAGAAACCCGAGCCAGAGTCGGGACGGCAGGCCGGGGCGAACGGCCCGAGTCCTAGGGGAGGAGGACGTCGAGCTCCCCCTGAGAGTTCTGTCCACAGGTCTCCGGGGAAAAGCCCAAAGAGGTTAGTCTGTGCTTTGTGTAGCTCTTTATTTTTATTGTTGCATTCATAGGCTGTGACGTTTTTTTTAAGAGATGTTAATTTGTATTATGGGATGGAAGTAGAACCAAAAGTAGACTTTGGCATGTATGATTATCTCTCAATTGAAGAACGCAGAAATATAACAATTCTAATGCAAAATGCTGCCCTGATCGTATCGTACAGGGTTTCCCTTGTTGCCTGTGGCACTGTCGTTAATACAAATACAGGCGGGAGCAATGTATTGAGTATTTCCAAGTGCCACCATGTGCTGAGGTGCTGTCTCGTGATTGGCCCTCTCCACTCACCGCCAGACATATTGCTGCTCTCCGTAGCGTCAACAGGCAACCGGTTCCGCTTCGAGCGCCAGTCCAGCAGAACACCCTCAGGAACAGAGACGCCATGTCTCTGCAGGTCCCCTCAAAGAGGCCCACGGGGGCCCCCAGGTTGAGCAGTACCCCTCGGACTGCGGCCCAGCTTAACGGAGACCCTCTCTTTGTGTTTGACGATAGCACCTTAAGTGACCTTTCGGACAGTGAAGGAAGGTATATATCCATGTGTCTCCTGGCTCCCTGGTCGCCCACTGCTTCTCCCTGCCTCTGTCACTCTACTTTCCTACTGTCTCCCAACACTTGGGAACACCATTTGGAAACCAGGGGGGGAAATAACCCGGGAGCTCATTCATTCTTCAAGCTCTGTTCCGTCATCCTCTCGAATAAGTTTGCATGGCCAGGCTTTCTAACCAATGAAACGTAGCATGCTGCGTTTATGTTTATCCCACTGCACGTCCAACTCCCCTCCCTACAAGTGGATACAGAAGTGAGAACCCCCCCCACCCCACAGGTGGATAGTGGCGTTGATGTTCAACACTCCCATGTTTCCTTCTGTTTGTTCTGTCCTGTGTCTGTCTCGCTCCAGGTCCCCACCAGCATGCCACCGGCAGGACGAGGTAAAGTCCTCGCCGTCGCTGCCTCGGCGGTCTCTGTACAGTTTGGTACCTTGTGTCTTTTTGATGCTATTGCTAACCCCCGCCTGAAATTTTATCCTAAGAAAACCGCCATTGATGGATGAATGCATTTTATTGGTCGTAACCAAGGGGTAGGGGCAGAAGCTTGAGCTTATATCAAGCTCCCCCCTTCTCACATTTTTAAGAGTAACAAATAAATGTTCACACACACACACGTATACCCAAAACAAGTGTCAATACTTATATCCAGTACATTTCCACCATAAGATGGAAAGTATCCTTAATAATTATGATATCCATAATGAGAATAACAATCTTCGTCATCATCACCATTATCAACATCATAGAGTGGTAATACTCCAATGTGATGTGTATCATGAAGCATTGTTGAACAAGTCTAGACGTGCATAGATTTGATTTTTCACTGCATCGAGTTTTCAGTTTTCAATGTCCTTCATTTAAATTGTGTGTGTGTGGGCAGAACACGGAGGGAGGGGAAATGGAGCTGGCTGAGGACCTAGACGAGCTCACACAGTCGTCGGACAGCCACACGGACGACATCGAGTCCCCGGCCTCTGGCTACCGCCACGCCGCCATGCTCATCCAGAAGTTAGACAACACCACGATGGGTACGCAGGCCACCGTCTCCCAAACACCTGGCTCTTTACCCGCTGACGGCTAATCACACGCACACCTGGTGGTACAATATGACCATATGACACCTCCCCCCCCTAACAGACTCTAGCAGCATGATGAAGCTGCAGAACATCTTCCACGAGTACGAGAACTCCATCCAGAAGGCGCGCAGTCGCCACGGCCACCTGAGCGACAAGGTGGGCCAGCTGGAGGGCGAGAGGCGCGAGCTCCGCGCCGCCCTGGAGGACTTCAGGGAGGCCAAGTCGGCCCTGGAGCGCCAGCAGCTGGAGCTGCAGACGGAAGTGGACCACCTCAGGTAGGACCTGAGAGCCGTGAGGCACACTGACTGGGGCGAACGGGGGAGTTAGGGCTTAGTTATGGTTCCACCTGGACTAGGGCTGCTCCGTTATGGGGAAAAAATCCTAATCACGATTATTTTGGTCAATAATATCGAAATCGCGATTATTCAAATGATTATTTTGGTCAATAATATCGAAATTACAATTATCCAAACGATTATTTTTGAGTTTGAAAACGTGTTGTATTTGTTCAGCGTGTCTCTCCCATAATAAAACTTTGTAGCTGAGAACTTTGAAATCTCGCCCTTAAAAAAAAAATACAGAAAAAAAACGGTCAAGAGGAAAATGCTTCCAATCTAAAATAATATAAAGATAAGTATCCAGCTGTTCTGCCCGTTCTATAAAAAAAATAAATTAATAATAATAATCGAAAAAATTCGATTATGTTAATATTGTGATCGTTTGACCCTAAAATCAAAATCATCTTTCGATGAATCGCCCAGCCCTGTCTGTGCGGCGCCAACACAAGGGCAACTTTTGCCCGGCTGGTAACCAACCCCTGGCTCCTCTGCTGCAGGTTCAAGCTGAAGCAGGAGCAGGAGAACCGGCGCAACGCCTCCATGCTGTACGACGGCAGCCGGGACAAGCTGCGGCGGGCCGAGGAGCAGCAGCAGGCGCAGGTGGAGGAGCGGCAGAAGGTGGACCTGGCCCTCCGGAGCCTGGAGCTGGAGAGGAGGACCCTGCTGAACAACATGAAGCAGGTCTGCACTAGGGGTGTGAACGGTTACAAAAAAATTGTAAACGGTTACATGACCCCTTTTCTTTTCTTTTTGTTTTTCGTGTACACGGTTAACCGCTTTTTTTAATAATAAATGATTTTTAAAAAAAAAAAAATTTAAGTGCACTGCAGTCGCGCTATAGGGGGATTATTTGTTTATCAACATGGCGAATGCGCGAGCAGAATGATCGCAAAAAGAAAATTTGTTTGACCGGTTGCCATGGTTATCTCCGTGTGGTTAATTTGCAGTTGCGGTGTTAATTAGGATGTTGTCAGCTTGCTGTTACATTATTCTGTAATCAGAAAACGCGGTTATATGCTATAGACCCTATAATATCTGTGGCATAAAGGCTGGGACGAATTTGGAAATTCTAAATATGTAAACTTTATGTTGAAAGTATGGACCGTCGCGATTCCCATTGAAACGAACGGCGCGGTGATTTCTTTTTTTTTTCTTTACAGTTTTCGTTTACTGAATTTTCCTAAACGGTTATGATTTACTAACCGGTTACACGTGTACCCGTGCACACCCCTAGTCCGCACTCCACGCCCCGTCGTCATACAGGCTGAAGCGGAGCCTAGTTAGTTAGTTAGTGAGTTAGTTAGTTAGTTAGGGTTTATTTGATAGGGACAGATACCCTGGAAATCCAGAGTTCCCGCGAGAGCACAATTTGAATTTGCTCAGCGAGCCACTCTGGGAACGAGCAATATACTCACTCCCTGATTCCCCTGGCCCAGAACATTAACCAATCACATCGGTGTATCTGATATAGGCGGGCCAAAAGCGCTGCTGTTTTTACCATCCGGCTACGGCAAGAGTCTTATCTATTGGTCTGCTCCACTGGTCTGGATACGCTACCCCTTGACCACCTTTCTTTAGTGTTTAGATTTGAATTTCCAATGAATAGTATGGACGTTACGGTTTCAGTTCCACAATCATAACACAGGATCTTAACCACCCTGAGATGAACCAAT
Source organism: Melanogrammus aeglefinus (assembly GCA_900291075.1). Taxonomy (NCBI): domain Eukaryota; kingdom Metazoa; phylum Chordata; class Actinopteri; order Gadiformes; family Gadidae; genus Melanogrammus; species Melanogrammus aeglefinus. Next base: position 142,268 of record OLKM01000453.1, on the reverse strand, counting down.
AGATGGGGGTTTCTTAAACGTTATTCCAGCTGGAAGAGGACCTCAGCGAGACCCAGAGGCTGCTGGCCAAGGAGCGCGGTGCCCGGGCGCTGCAGGAGAGCCTGCTCAGCAGCCACCTCCGCAAGCAGCAGGAGATCGAGGAGCAGAGCCGCCGGAGCGTCAGCCGGAGCAACGAGGTACGGCGACCCCGCGCGGCCTGATAATGGGACGCTCGGTGGCTGGTGATTGGGCGGCACGTGTTCCGTGAACGGTGCTTGGTGTTTCGCCCCTGCCTGACCACCGTCCACAGTTTAAAAGACAAACGGATCCATTGAGTCTCTCTCCCCTTATTAAAGGGGACATATAATCGGGAGCATATAGATTCCTGAACGCAGCGACCCGGGTTCGATTCCTGCCCGTGGTCATCTGCTGCCTGTCCTCCCCTCTTTCTCCCATACCTTCCCCTCTGTCTCACTCCATCAGAAAGCATTAAATTGTAAAAATTAATGAATAAAATGAATAAATATATTCTATTTAATAATTATTGGCCGAAGGCGAAGTGAATAATGAGCCTGAGGTGAATAATTGTGTTAGTATATACTACACGTGCACGGCACGCTCCAAAAATAAACAAGATGCATTTTTTTGCCAGGATTTATTTGTTTTTATTTGAGTTTCTTTTGTTTTTATAAGCATGAAGAGACGGACATTTTGGGATGAAAACAATATCCCGAGTTTGAGATCTCAATCCCGGGATATCGCCCAATACCCCGAGATAGCGAACCAATCGAATTGCGCCGTCTTAGGAGGTTCACGTGTAGCCTACACTAAAACAAAACTCCTGCTCCCCTCTGCCTGTCCCGCCAGGCGTTGTCCCAGCTGACGGAGGCCAGCGACCGGGAGAAGGACCTCCTCCAGCAGACGGCGTCGCTCCACGAGGAGCTGTCGGCGGCGCGCGCCGAGCTGGACCGCGCCCGCGCCGCCGCCGCCCAGGAGGACGGCCGCCGGGAGGAGGAGCGGGAGGCGCTGAAGGAGCGGCTGGAGGACGCGCGGCGCGACCTGCGGCTCAACGAGGAGGCGCTGACCCAGACGGTGGTCCAGTACAACGGGCAGCTGGGCGCCGTGAAGGCGGAGCTCGGCGCCGCCGCTGGCCGGCTGGAGCACGAGCGGCAGGGCCGGGAGGTGGCGGAGGCGGAGGCCGTCTCGGCACGCACGCGGCTGGCCGGGGCGCTGCAGGAGGCGGAGCGGTGCCAGGCGGCGCTGGCCGACGCGGAGAAGAACCTGCTCCGCCAGCGGGACGAGAGCCAGCGGCTGAGGGAAAAGAACACAAGTAGGGCTCTGCGTGTAGTCACCGTCGCTCACTGCCAGTCTCTCTTAATTATCAAAAAATCTCTCTTAGTTAATTTTGTAAAATATGTAGCCAGCCGTTCTGCGATTTCTATAAAACATGTTGTCCCCTGGTCGTGCGGTGTGCAGCCCTAACTCATGTTGTCCCCCTGGTCGTGCGGTGTGCAGGCGAGGTGGCGGGCCAGCGCGACGAGGTGGGCGGTCTCTCCCAGCGGCTGGCCGCGGCGGAGGCGCGGGCCAACGGCCTGGAGAACGAGGTGCACCGCTCCGCCCTGCAGCTGACGGAGAAGAACCTGCTGCTGGACGCCGGCCAGCGGGAGAGCCAGGCGGCCGCCGCACGCGGCCGGGAGCTGGAGGAGGCGCTGCGGGCGGAGAAGGAGCTGGGCGGGCGCTCCTCGGCCCGCCTGGAGGCCACGCAGGAGCGGCTGGGCCAGGCGCAGAGCGACACGGCCCTGCTGCGGCAGCAGCTGGAGCAGGCCCAGAACACGGGCGTGGCCAAGGAGCGCGCCGTCGCCGACGCCCAGGAGCGCTTCGGCCAGCTGGTGGCCCAGCTGCGGGCCGACGCCGAGGGCCGTGTCCAGGTGGCGGAGGAACGCAGCCGCGAGCTGGCGGGCAAGGCGGCAGACCTCCGGGATCAGGTGTACAAGACGGAGGAGGAGAGGGCGGAGAGAGAGGTGAGGGGCGGGGGGAGAGAGGGAGGGGGCAGGGGGGGGAGAGAGAGGTGAGGGGAGCAGGGGGAGAGGTGAGGGGAGCAGGGGAGAGGTGAGAGAGATGGAGCAAGAGAGAGGTGGAAGGGACAGGACCAGGTGTAGAAGATGGAGGAGGAGAGACGGAGAGAGGTGAGGGTGAGGGGGAAGGAGCAAGAGAGAGGTGTGAGGGAGCAGGTGTAGATGTGGGAGGAGAGAGAGGGAGGGAGGGAGGGAGGTGTGGGAGCAGGTATAAAGCTGGAGGGTGTGAAGATGGAGGGCGAGAGAGAGAGACTATAACCTGCGTCTCGGACCCTCTCCTCCACAAACGGCCACCTTTAGCATAGCGTCCAAATGCTAATGTTCTGTTCGAGAGCTTTCTCTCCTCCTGTCTGACCAGAACATGCACTGTGTCTATGTCTCTCACTCTCTTTCTTTTGCTCCCTTTGTCTCTCTGTCTCTGTCTCTCTCTTTGTCGTCTTCTCTCTGTCTCGTCTTCTCTCTGTCTCTCTCTCTCTGAGCAGTCCAGTGTGAGGCAGCTTCAGCAGGAGCTGGCTGACTCCCTGAAGAAGCTGTCCATGAGCGAGGCGTCGCTGGAGGTGAACACGCGCTACCGCAACGACCTGGAGGAGGAGAAGGCCCGCCTCTTCAAGGACCTGGACCGGCTCAAGGGGAAGGTAGGAAACGGCACCACCTGCTGGACGTCTGCACGCACTGCGGCGCTGTATGGATTCCAGGAGGGAGGTTAGCTAACACAGCAGAAAGTACAGCAGAGTACTAATAAATAGGACTGCAATATCAATTGTTTGTTCTAGTCTATTAAAGTATATTAAACATATGATATTTTATGATATCATTAAGTATATAAAATGTCATAAAAGAGTCCAAACTGATGTCTTAAACATGCTTGTTTTTTCTGAGAAGCAGCCATAAAAAAGCAAAGTACTCCTTTTCGAATGATCCACTAAGCAAATGTTTTAATTGAAATGTTACATTCAGCAGTAACTATTCGTACGTTCAGTTGTACTCAATAACAACTTAAACGATTGATCTAAAGTCAAACATTTATTTGATTCACATTCGGTCTATGGATTTATCAACACATTTTTGCAGCCCTAGTACACAAACAGAGATTCAACCCTGTGACCTCTGACCCCTGCAGCTGGACGAGAGCGAGGACCAGTACGTGCAGGCGGAGCGACGCCTCAACGCTCTGAAGGCCACGCTGGACGACCGCGAGCGAGAGCTAGCCGCGGCCAATCAAAAGCTCCGGGAGGCGCTGGCCACCTCGGCTGCTTCGGACGCCACCATCAAGCTACTGGAGGAGGCTGTGCAGAGGTGCACGCCCGCATGTAGACACTCGCTCACTCACTCACTCGCTTACTCGCTCGCTCACTCACTCATTCACTATTTCACTCACATGTTAACTCACTCAGTCAGGTGTTCACTCACTCACTCACTCACTCACTCACTCACTCACTCACTCACTCACTCACTCACTCACTCACTCACTCACTCACTCACTCACTCACCCACACTCAAACACCCACTCTCACACACCCACTCTCACTCACTCACACACCCACACTCACACACCCACTCTCACACACCCACTCTCACTCACCCACTCTCACTCCACTCTCACTCACTCACTCCACTCACTCACTCACTCACTCACTCACTCACTCACTCACTCACTCACTCACTCACTCACTCACTCATGCATACAAACAGGAGTGTAAAGGCTAGGGCTATACGGGGCCCCGATGTCCCGGACAGAAACCTCACCATGATTCTGTAAACATTGGTTGTTTCATTTTATTCCCGGTTGTGGTCCCAGCAGGGGCTTGATGATGCTCTTTGATGGTGTCACTTTCAGGCTGGAGATAGAGAACGCCCGACTGGAGGCTGCGGCTAAGCAGCAGGCCAACAAGATCGAGGCGCTGCAGAAGGGAGCGCACGAGGCTACCGTGGTAAGAACAGTTGGGCGCCACAGTTACATGAGTTAAATCATTCAGCAGACGAACAGCATAGTAATCAGGCCAGGAACCATGAAGGCCCACAAATCATGAAATAATTCAAGTTACGACAGACCATATTTAAAAAGAACTGCTGACCAGTTAAAGGAATCACAATACAAAGATTAGTAGGATAGTTTAATCCCAATACAAAGATTAGTAGGACAGTTTAATCCCAGTACAAAGATTAGTAGGATAGTTTAATCCCAATACAAAGATTAGTAGGATAGTTTAATCCCAGTACAAAGATTAGTAGGATAGTTTAATCCCAATACAAAGATTAGTAGGATAGTTTAATCCCAATACAAAGATTAGTAGGACAGTTTAATCCCAGTACAAAGATTAGTAGGATAGTTTAATCCCAATACAAAGATTAGTAGGACAGTTTAATCCCAGTACAAAGATTAGTAGGATAGTTTAATCCCAATACAAAGATTAGTAGGATAGTTTAATCCAAATACAAAGATTAGTAGGACAGTTTAATCCCAGTACAAAGATTAGTAGGATAGTTTAATCCCAATACAAAGATGAGTAGGACAGTTTAATCCCAATACAAAGATTAGTAGGATAGTTTAATTAGAAGCATGCCTTTTAACCAAGTCCGATAAGATCAAAAGAAGTCAAATAAAGGTGTGGCAGCATTCCCGCGTTTCCATCTGTGTGTTGATAACATGTTGAATTCATCCCCACAGCCACCTGACAGTCCTGGAGGCGCGGTTGGTATTTTGGTTTCTAGCCTTAGTCTTCTGTGTGGGTGCACCTTGGTTTTAGAGATCCATGAAGCCTCCATAGAAAGTGGATCTAGATACATGGACTGTATATCTGACTGCTGGCTTCTGGGTGGTGGGATCTGGTGTTGGTTTTGTTTTCCTACATCCTATCTGACTTCTGGTTTCAGGGTTCTCTGGGTGATGGGATCTGGTGTTGTTTTGTTTTCCTACATCCTATCTGACTTCTGGTTTCAGGGTTCTCTGGGTGATGGGATCTTGTTTTCCTGAATGTAGCATCAATCGTCTTGGGCTGTTTTTTGGTTCCTTCCGAAGCTGCATGAAGTTTTTTGTTTTTACCAATTAGAGCCTAGAAGGTTTCTTTCTTATGCCACCAAGATTGTTGGTTCTTGTTTTTTTCCTTGACTGTTAAGGGGCTTAGGAGCTTTCGGTCTGCACCCGATTCGATTAAATGTACACTTATCCATAATAGGCCTGCACGATAAATCGTTATAAAATCACGATCTTGATTATTTTTTTCATTATTATTTTTTAAGCCTTCATTTACAGGTGTTGGTTCAATAGTTATAAAAGGCCAGCAATAAAGGACAATGTGCTGCTATATGTACAAAATAAATCATTCAGTTTTTGATACTGCACTTTAATCAGTTAACAAGTGCCATATGAAACGCAACATGCTAGAGGTGCCAAAAAACGATGTTTGGTACTGCCATTTTATTTTTTGTCATAGTTCATGTTTGCAATAAAAATTACATTTTGAGAGAAAAAAAATCGTGACAGAGAATCGAAAAAAAAAGAAAAAAATCAAGAAAAAACGTGATTCATATTTTTCGCCGAATCGTGCAGGCCTAATCCATGATAATATATAAGTAGACATTTTCAAGCATCTTCCGGAGTGTCTCGTGATGCCCCTCCTGGTGCTATTTCTCCAGGTCAGAGGTCGGCTGGAGGACTTGGTGACCAACCTTCAAGGCAGTAAGATGACCCTGGAGGACCAACTCAACAGAGAGGTGTGAGACCACCGCACACTTCTCCCTCAAAAACCTCTCCAACAACACTCATTATCTTCTGGCCCCGCTTGTGCTGTGCTCTAATCTCTCTGTCTGTCTGTCGGTCTGTCTCCCACTCTCTGCGTCTCTTTGTGTGTGTGTGTGTGTGTCTCTCTCTCTCTCTCTCTCTCTCTCTCTCTCTCTCTCTCTCTCTCTCTCTCTCTCTCTCTCTCTCTCTCTCTCTCTCTCTCTCTCTCTCTCTCTCTCTCTCTCTCTCTCTCTCTCTCTCTCTCTCTCTCTCTCTCTCTCTCCCCCCCCCCCCAGACTCAGAGGCAGAGCCAGCTGTCCCACACGGCTCAGGACTCCCAGGCCCTGTGGGAGGAGGAGCTGAAGAGTCGCTCCAAGCTGGGCCTGAGGCTGGCCGAGCTGGAGAAAGAGCGGGCCGAGCTCGGCAGCCAGGTGCTCCCCCCCGCCATCCCCCTTTCCCTCTGCCTCTGGACCTAAAGGGCTGATGATGGTCCCACGCTCACGCAACGCAAGGGGGTTACGGACCCCTTACCTCCTTGCGGGACCCTCCTTGCGTCCACAGCTTGGGCCCGACGTGCGCCTCCCAAAAATGTTAACCTTCTGTCGAGGCGACGCAGCAGCAAGGGCTGTGATTGGTCCGCTCGCTAGAACCCGACGGAGAACCAAAACAGGTTTCACGACTGCGTCGGAGCGTCTGCGTGGTCCTTGCGTTGCGTGAACGTGCGGCCATAGTCATTCCTTGAGCCTCAATCTCCATCATGGTCTTTATCTCCGTCTTTGACTCGACTATCTCTACCGCTCTTCGCCATCACTCGTATAATTTTCTCTCAAGACTCAAGACTTGTCCCCGAATGTGCATAAAAGTCTTCGTACAACAGCAGTGACACACGTGTTGAGACGCCCATGATTATTCATCTTATTTTTCATGCCCAGGATTAGGAAACCCAGGTGTTTTTTTTAGTTCAGATGTCGTGTGATATCCCCCCGAAATGAGCCCTGCTATTGACTTGAGGGCGGTCGTTAACCCGCAGTACCACCCCTCCCCTCTAGATGGAGACGGAGAAGAAGAGAACCAGGAAGATGGCGGAGCAGAAGAAGGCAGTGGACGGCAGGCTGGACCAGGAGATGAAGAGGAACACGGACTTACAGAAAGAAATGTACAGGTGACAAACTGTACCCCCCGCCTCCCGCCGCCTGACCCCTGGATGTCCTGCAGTTCATCCCGTGTAACGGACCCCCAGTAGAGAGCAGTGGTCTGCCCCAGAGACCTCATATATACACAGACGTCGCATTATTGATGATTCATAGGGATTCATTTTTACAAAACAAAACCGGCCGGAGCTGTCAATGCGGCGTCTGTGTATATATTATATATATGTGGTCTTCTCATCCACCCACCCACTGTCACGTGACCCCTCCTTCTCCTGGTGTAGCTGCTGCAGGGCTCCGATTGGTTCCCGTCCCTTTCGGAGTATTGAGCGGTGAACTGGTCCTGATCTCATCCCTGCTCACCCTTGGCTTGCATGTGTATTGGACTAGACACTAGACCCACTTTCATTGTGTTGCGTACACTTGGATATTAGATTATGGAAGAGTTTGTTCAACAATATAATGACATTAATCTAGTCAGAAGTAAAGTCATACACACACTAACTAGCTGATAAACAACTCTGGATATAATATTTCGTTTTGCATTCACTTAAGCACAATATTTGATAAGATCTCTCACACAGCACATAGTATCGTCATTATATGACTCATTGTTGGGAAAAGTGAAGGCGGAATGTTTATGTTGTTCTATGTTTTCCTCTGCTTGTCTGTCGTGTGATGAAGGCTGCGGACTCTGCTGAAGACGGCCAAGAAGAGGCTGAGGGAGCAAGATGGAGGCTCTCCCATGGGCAGCCAGAGGATGGACACACTAAGGCTTAGCATGAGAGACAAGGTCTCACTCACGCACACACACTCGCTCGCTCACTCTCTCACACACCCACTCACTCATTTACTGACACTGACACTTTTGATATCTTCCATCATCATGATCCAAACATTTCTACAACACAGCAACACATTACCTGAAAAAATATCAGTAAAGAAATGTGAATCACTCTCAAAGAAGTTTAACCTAGGTTAGGTTAAACTTCAATGTCCCTGTGGGGAAATTGGTCTTGGGCACAGTGCATCATTGCTTTTATAACATAAACAGAGAGTACAGTAATAAAATTAAAACCGCAGACAAACCAACATGTGGCGCTTGAGTTAAATTGCGCTTTGCTGTATCACACGGAAAACTACAGTATGGGGATAAAGTGCAAGTGTTAACATTATATTGTATTGCCCTATTGCACTAGAAGTTGTGGATAAAGTGCTATGTGCTAAAGGGCCTAGTGCTAAAGTGCTAACCTATTTATAGCACATTATTCTACAGTTAAAGGTCCCATGGCATGCCACCAGGTGTGGCGTGATTAGCCGCTACAGGCAGTTTTGGAAATCTGCCCCTTATGACATCACAGGTGGGCGTGTCCACCTAGATGTGTGACGGATAGATGAGCGACGCGTGCTACAGTCCACCGGGTAGGCTGGTAGCCTGATCTATCCAGCACACATCTAGGTGGACACGCCCACCCCTGATGTCATAAGGGGCAGGTTTTCAAAACGGCGTGTCGCACTCACACCGGTCGGCATGCCCCCTGTCTGACCACGACGTCGCCCCCTACAGGCGACGGAGGACATGGCGGGGCAGCTGGAGAGGGAGGCGTCCCGCGTCGGGCAGCTGGAGGCGGCCAACGCGGAGCTGAAGGAGCGGCTGGCCTCCATGCAGGGCCTCAGCCGCAGCCACCAGCGGCTGGAGGAGCAGCTGGAGGAGGTGCGGCGGAGGGCCCAGGAGGCCGGCACCGCCGAGCCCGGCCAGGCGGAGAGGTACCGGAGGGAGGCCGAGGACCGGGCCAGCCTGCAGATCCGCCAGAAGCTGGAGGAGGTCAACGTCTTCCTGCAGGTAGTGGGAGGAGAGGGGCGCGTGCACACACACACACACACACACACACACACACACACACACACACACACACACACACACACACACACACACACACACACACACACACACACACACACACACACACACACACACACGGTCAACCTCTTCCTTCAGGTGTGGGAGGAGATGGACACACACACACACATGCATGCACACATACACACACACACAAAATAAAAATCAATCACCAAAACTTTGAATGCAACGTTTGTTGCATCCCCCCCCCATCAGAACCAGGCGGCGTCGCAGGACGCTCTGGACCACATCAAGTCGGCCAACGAGGCCAACGTGCGCGCCCAGCTGGAGCAGCGGATCCGGGAGCTGGAGGCGGAGCTGGGCAGGGCCCGGTCCGGCCAGCAGGACAGCCTCAGCCTGAGGGAGTCGGCCCGCAGCGAGCTGGACCGCTACCGGGAGCTCTACACCGACGAGCTGCGCCTCCGCAAGGCCCTGGCGGCCAAGCTGGACCGGTGAGCACATGTTATGGTTCACCGTGACCTCTCTCTTAACATGTTAGGGTTCACCGTGACCTCTCTCTTAACATGTTAGGGTTCACTGTGGTCTCTCTCTTAACATGTTAGGGTTCACCGTGACCTCTCTTAACATGTTAGGGTTCACCGTGACCTGTCTCTTAACATGTTAGGGTTCACCGTGGTCTCTCTTAACATGTTAGGGTTCACCGTGGTCTCTCTTAACATGTTAGGGTTCACCGTGGTCTCTCTCTTAACATGTTAGGGTTCACCGTGGTCTCTCTCTTAACATGTTAGGGTTCACCGTGGTCTCTCTTAACATGTTAGGGTTCACCGTGACCTCTCTCTCAACATGTTAGGGTTCACTGTGGTCTCTCTTTACATGTTAGGGTTCACCATAGCCTTTCCTTACATGTTAGGGTCCACTGTACCCCAACACTGTCTCTCTCTGAACACCTCTGCATCAGCCTTGCAGGGGCTTTCCTGGGGGTGACCCTTGACCTCTCCCTCTCTCCAGGGCCAATGACCGCCTGGCGGAGGCCAACGCCAGGCTGCTGGGCGAGCGTCACCGCAGCAAGTCGCTGATCGCCAGCAGCCTGGCCAACGGCAGCCTGATGGGCTCCCCGCTGGACCTTGGCTCCCTGGGCTCGCTGCCGGCCTACGGGGCCTCCCTTGGGGGCCTGGGCCTGGGCCCGGGGCCCGGTGGCAGCCCCCTGGGCGACAGGCAGGGCAGCAGAGTGGAGGATTACCTGGCCAAGGTGAGCAGCGCTGCGGCGGCGGTGGTGTTTCCGGGCTTTTGTTTCTCGTTTTCCTTTTGGGGATGTTTACTGATTTTTTTTTTGCTGCTGTTGTTTTTGTTTCTTTGTTTGTGTTCCCTTCACCGTCATGTGTCGGGAATGGTGCGCAGGTAGGGGGATGGATGTGAGAGGTGTAAATCTGGAGGCGTGCGGTTTGACCGGAATGTCTTTGGAATTCTACTGGGCTTATAAAAAATAACCGTTAATCAAGTCAAGATCATTAAATGACGGTAGATTGTGTTTCTAATCAAAAATCGAGCAATAAGTAAATCAATTAATAAAATCAATTAATAAAATAAATATGTTTCTACTCAAACTACCGTTTGAGTAGAAACATATTTATTTTATCAATTAAATCAATTAAATCAATTAAAATAAATTTATTTATTTATTTATTTATTTATTTTAACTGATTTACTTATTGCTCGATGTTTTTTGGCCAAGAGAACGGATGTTGCCTTGCAAGTGGGCTGAACTTGAATCACTCTGTTCCCACTCTAACCACACGGCGCCAAACCAGCTGCAGTCGGCACTGATCCATGTCCTCCACGTCCGTGTCTTTCTGAGCCCGTGTCTGTGACGTTCTCTCTGTCGTAGCACGGTGGTGGGCCGCGCGCCTGACGACGTCTCCTCTGCTTCTTCCTCTTCTCCTTCCTCTTCTTCTCACTCCTTTCAGCTTCTAGCTCAGAAATCTGTCTCTCACCTCTCCCCTCTCCAGCCAGACACATGAGCAGGTGTGTAAGCAAGCTGTGATTTGAGTCGTCCCCCCCTCCCCTGGGTTGATTTGGCTGGCGTACCTCTGCTTGCTTCCCTGTCGCTTTGTGCCCCCCCCCCCTCGACCGGTAGACCCTCCTCCAGGGACCTGTGTCAACGGGGTTCCTACCGTTAGCCTCACTTTGGCGGGAATTTGGCGTCAAACCAATCGGAAAACGGTCCGACCGTGCACATATTGCTCGATATGATGGTACACAATAAAAACATGTTGAAGACGGCCGCCATCTTGGAGGCAGAGGAGTAGGAACCCTGGGCTTCTTATTCGGCGGCGGGTTGGATGAGCTGTCAAGGCGCCTTAGATGTTAGCCAATCAGGCCCCTCGGTTTTCCCTTTGACCCACCACTCCGTCACTCTTGTGTTAGAGGGTCTTCTAGATTGGATTTGCAAAACAACAGGGAATGCAATTATTTTGCATTCAGATCAGAAAGCTATATATATTGAGGTGTGCCTCACATCATTTCATTTCTTTATCTAGCCAGCTCAATCACGCTACAAAGTACACCCACTCAATGTGGAGTAGCTGTCAGGAGAGAGAAGATGTAAGGGAGCTCATGGGAATGGTTTTAACTTGATTGTGAGCGGCTGCCGTTTGGGTAATGCTCTTTTTTCTATAGGGTGTTCATGTGAGAGCGGAGGTCCTCTCAGAATACACACCTTGTCGTTGTGGCCACTGGCTAGACTTCTTTAAAGGGCACGGCAGGAGTAGCGTGATATAAGGCTGCTCGATTATGCAAAGAAATCATAATCGCGATTATTTTGGTCAATTTTGAAGTCACGATTATTCCAACGATGATTTTTGAGTTTAAAACATGATGCGTTTATTCAGCATTTCTCGGCAAAAAAAACCTTTGTAGATGAGAATTTTGAAAAATACAAATGTTCAAATCGAAAATGTAAAAAATCGAAAATAATGTAAAAATATTTATCTAGCTGTTCTAACAATTTCTATTAAACATTTAATGAATACAAAAAATAAATATATATAATTATATAAACCATTTTTTTTTTTAAGTTGATTATGTTAGTTTGGAGATCGTTTGACCCAAAAGTCTAAATCACGATCAAAATGAATTTCATTTCACAGCGGTACCGTGATGAAGCTGGGGGGATTTCTTGTTTACGTAAAGGGGGAGAGCGATTGACCGTTACCTTAAATTAATTGAGACCTCAAATTGACAACCCATATTTTCAAAACTAAGTCAATGGCCGTTTCTAAAGATATGTCACCGGTCACCTTTTTTTAAAGTTTGTCCCTTTATTTAAATAGCACTCAGAGGAGCACAATTGTGTGTGTGTTGCACGATTCAGTGTTTTCAAGCAGCCGCTTAAACAGAATATGAAAGCACACAGGCCCATGATTCAGTACTTCAGAGCTTTTACCCTGCATGTGTGCATGTTGTGCTGTGCAGACCTGCAGAGCTCACCTCTTACAGGTGTGTGTGTGTGTGTGTGTGTGTGTGTGTGTGTGTGTGTGTGTGTGTGTGTGTGTGTGTGTGTGTGTGTGTGTGTGTGTGTGTGTGTGTGTGTGTACCCCTTGTTTTTTTTTTTCCCCGTTTGGAGTGTATTCATCAATTGGTCATCTGAATATTTATTTATAAAAATGTTATTTATTATCACATTATTATATGATCCCGCCTGCCTCCTCCAGATGCAGAGTGAGTTGGAGAGAAACATGACCAAGGAGCTGAGCCATGGTGCGTGACCCGGGCCCTCTCCACACACACAAAACACACAACCATTGTGCAGTCGCTTAGATTGTGTCCATAACACACTTTTTGGTTTGCAAAGTTAAACCTATACAACTAAATACATAAAAATACAGCAAATAAATCCAACAAACACAAAACGGTAAAAACAAACAACAGACCACAAAGCGGATCTCCGTTGTCATGCGGGGTTCGGTGAGTCCCAATCACACCCCATAATAACGTCCCATGCACCATCTCCCCCATTTCCCCTCTGTTCTCAAGCGGGGGTCCAGTGAAACTGGACCCCCGCTTGAGAACAGAGGGGAAATGGGGGAGATGGTGCATGGGACGTTATTATTATGGGAAAGATTTTCCCCATAGTAACGTCCCATCTCCCCTATCTCCCCCCCCATCCCCGTCCCCGTTCCCTCCCCCAGCCACGGTGGAGCTGGAAGGTCTCGGGGGCTCGGCCCGGCTGTCCCCGCTGGGCTCTGCCTCGGCGGCGGACCCCCCGGACGACCCGGGAAGCCGTGCCACGCAGCAGTACCTGGACGTCCTGAAGAGGAACTACATGATCTGAGGAGGTGCCACCATGCCTGCAGACTGAGGAACACTACGACCTTATACGGCCGGTCGCCGCGTCTGCCGCAACAAGGCGTCGATATTTAATCCGTTCGTGACAATCACCGCCAGTATTGAGGGCGGGGTAAGACTGGGTTTTGTGAAGAGGCTAAACGGTAATGTGGGGGGCGCCATCACCACCGTCAAGATATTTATCATGACCACCGTCGGTTGTCTGAAGCTTGCTCGCTCGCTCTCTCGCTCTCTTTCTCCCTCTTTGTCTGTCTGTCTGTCTGCTGTCTTTCTCACGGACGCACATTGCACTTATCCACTCAGGAGCAAAATGGCAGGATTTTAATGTTGTTATTCATGTTCTCCTTTTTTTAAAGGCGTGTGCTATGCCATGGTTTTAACGCCCTTATTATCGGTGGGTACGAAGGGAGAGAAGAATCCTCCTGAATTGGCTGCTTGGGCTGCAACTCGTCCTGTATGTTTTGGGAACTGTGTGTATATACTGTATACGGTTTGGATTTTTATTTGTGTTCATTTGATTAATTACAAAGATTTATCTTTGTAATTATTATTATTTGTTGTGCGCCAGTGGTGCCAACTAGAGATACCGAAAGATTACTGAAATCCAGATCATTTGGTATACGACTGATATTGTGATGGTTTTGATTGGTTGTTTTTTTTAAAGTTACTGTACTGTATTTGGAATGAGACCAAAACAGAATAATCTGGATACCCTCAAGCAGTTTACTTTGTCAACAGTCTTTAGGTTTTGCTTTTCAGTTATTTCAGGTTTTGTGTTATCTTTCACCAAAAAAGTGGAAATGTATCAGTATTTCCTTTTTGTTCACGTACTTTCATGACATTTGTAGCGTACAATCAGAGAAGGGAACATTTTAAACGCCTGTACATTACAGAAGAACCTACAGTTGTAAATAAAAGTCTTTAAAATAAGATGAAAAAAGGTTTGTTACTTAGAATGTATAAAAAAGTCAGAACATTTATTTAGTGACCAACATTTTTATTCCAAACATGTCACATTAGCAAGCTCTATTGTATTCAAGCATCTTTGTTTTTGTTTTCATAGTCCATGAATAAATGACGACGGCTCTCATTAGCAACCGCGTTAATATGGTAAATAAATCTTTGTTATATTATATTTAATTTATTTCCCTCCGTTACTCCGAGATCAATCCTCGGAAACGCCCCGACGCAATTACACTGCATATGCCTTTACCGGTGCGTCCAGGGCCTCTCATTCCTAGATGAAATGAGGTAAGAAAAGCATCAATAATTCATGCAGACCGATTGCAGCCTAACCCTCATTATCTTAAGTTTTGATACGCCTACTCGTACCCCGCACAAATTCGCACAGCGCGCAGGGGCTTGACGGAAACCATTCCCCTCATTTATTAAAACGAGACAATGTGTTGACGATTCGTTCCCACACGCGTGTCTCTCCCCGCTTTGATCTGTCCTCTCTGTCAGGCTCAAATGTTAGATATTCAAATCCTGTTACGTTTATTTTTGTTTCGTTTACAGCAAGTGGGTACACATGACAGACTGACTATTAGCTGTTATGGTTTTTCTTTTTATTCTTTGTTTTTAAAGACGCTACTTCACACACACGCAACACGCAAACCTTTGTTTTGATTGAGAAGGTTACAAACATTGTCACTGAGCTTTAGGGTGGCGCGGAGGAATACAAATAGACACACAGTCTTCTGCAAATGTGCCCAAAGGTTTTTGGTTTTTTAAAAGGAGAAAAAGAAACGACTCGAGTTTTAAAACATAGCCTACTGTTCACCAGTGGGTCATCTTTTTATCTGTAGGCCTAGTCCACTCGCCGTTTCTCACCAGACAACAGTCCCACCATATCCCCCCATTATGTGCCTGTGTTTGTCTGTGTGGTGGTGTCAGAATATACTTTTAGTGGGTTTTTTCATTTATTTTCACTTCAAATAGTGCAACACATTTGGTCAATGTGAACAAACACTGCTGTGTTAAACGCAACACAAATCGTATACATAACTGGACATGATAGGCGCCTATCATGTCCAGTTATGTAGGCCTATACGAATAATTAATAATCTGCATTAGACCTAGCTAGGCCTAATGCAGTGTGTACAGATTATTAATTTATTCCGTTTCTTTTACATGATCGACCACACATCTACTATCCTACACCCTGTAGTGCAAGCCTTCACATTCACACTAATGACCTTGATTTGTCAGGCCTTCTTTTACCTATGCCTACAGATTAAGCATTCAATGTTTCTGCGCTGGGGGCTATTATTTCCTCTGCACACATTATGGCCCCGAGTGTTACGGTACCGCTGTAACAAATTGTGCAGGACAAACGGAACAAAACGTGTGTTATACATCCGCCGTGCGGCGGTCGCGTGCTCCAAATCAGATGTCACCACGGCCTCATGTCAGCGACAACAGCAGAATCCCAGGCCGTTGTTGGTAAAGTAAAACCCTTTGATTCGATTCCGTCGCGATGACACACTTTAAACGAGCCTCTTTCATTTGCGTGGAGCAGATTGACAGTTTAGTGTTGTCTTGTAAAGTGCACGCCTTTGTTTTATTTTTGGCTATCTTCACTGTCATCACGCGCGGAGAAAACAATGAGAGCTCAGAAAAGGGCCGACTCCGGAGATCTGGGGGAGAATAAACGGCACGTGCTCCTTTCATGTTCCGAGAGAAGCAAGCGATTCAGGAGGAAGGAGGGGGAGGATGGGGACTTAAGAAGCGACTGACAAGTTTCACATCACCCCGTTCTTCAGCTGCAAAGAGCGATGCAGGAGACATTCAAAGCAGGAGACTTTCTACACGGCATGAGAAACCCTCATCTGAACGTAGAGCCTAAAGCAAGGCCCCCCCTTCATCAAGAGACACACAGAGGTCAGAGTGGTTCAATCTGTGCATGGCTATTTCATGTACAAAGTTAACATGCACCGACATTAAACTGATGTGTAGGCCGATGTAGGCCTATTCTTTGGAGGTTTTGGTGAGATCAAAATCTTTTGTTGTGCCTGATGTGATTACTCGACAGAGTGGAGAAGTAGGGTTCCGTTGGCACTGCAGGGTGCGATGAGTTAATTAATCATCATTGTTGAATTATTTCTCACATTGAGGTGAAAGACGTGATCCTATGATCTGAAGAGAGACAGCTAATGTCCTTGACAAAGAGCTACTGATTAATAAATCAACGCAAAACCTTGAGTAGAAAACACTGAATTTTATATTTCCCCCAAAACTCGCTGAATAAATAAGATTGTGTAGGCTACCATCCTCTCTTTTGTTTTTGAAGAGCTTTAATTGATGTGTGGAGAATGTGTTTCTTAGCACATGCCACAATATATTCATTCGGGAATGCCCCATATCTAACAAATAGCTTCTATATATGGGTTCATGTTTCTCGGACTACTATGAAATGACTCAGAGGAATCGGATGGAGGTTGTTTGTTTTGGAACGAGAGCAGCTTGATTTTGGCGCTAATGAATCCCACTGTGTTATGGCTACTGCTGTTTACTCAGAAATATTTAATATGGTGCGCAAAACTGACCCTGACTAAATCTGTGTCCGTGCTTAATGAATCAGTTCATTCAAATATTAAACGTGTAACCTTCAGTGTCTTGTTTTGTGTTTGCATAAGAAAGCTCTGCACACTTTGGTTAACAACAGCTGGGTTTCAGTTCATTATGTAGGACTGTTGTATTGTTATAATTAATAGCCTAGTAATAATCACTTCTTAGTGTAATTGATCTCTGTCCTAAAATTGTCGGCCTAGGTGTTTAAAATGTAGGTTAAGTCAAAGAGTGATTAACGACCATTATAAATATACTGCTTGGTTAATGCAGTTTCTTTTTACCATTTCATTGAACCTTTTCTAGGGATTGGACTTTGAAAGGGACCATATGACAATGGCATTCATTCATCAGTTATTTTGTAATTTCAAGTTAGACTCAACAAACAGCGCAATTAAATCATCACAAAAACATACATATCCCTGTGAAATCCCCATACATTTTCCATCGAAAAATTTCGCAATGTTGTAAAAAGAACAGTCACGTGGGCGGAGCCACATTTTAGGCGACGCCTCTGTGTGGGAGGAGCCACGACATGGTCTCCAACGTGGACGTAAAGCCTAAACTCTGATTGCCGCGGGATTGAGGGTCAGCTGTGATGGCAGATGAGGCAGCAGTCCAGGCAGAACTCCAGGCACTCGGTGGACTCGCAGCAGGACTCGAACACCACGGCGTGGCAGTGGGCGTGGCAGCTGAACGCCTCGACCGGCGCGTCGCACACCTCGGCGCAGCACTGGGCGCAGCAGTGGCAGCTGCAGGCGCAGAGGCAGGCGGAGCACGCCTCCAGAAGACCCAGCAGCACCGCGGAGCACTGGCACGAGAGGCAGGCCAGCAGCAGGCCCTGGATGGAGGCTTCGGGAAGGAGCAGGAGGATTATTATTTATTAAAAAAAAAAATGACAAGGCGTTTTGAGATCGCCCCCATTAGTGACATCACAACAGAGAGGGACTTTCAGGGATCTTCACAGATCAACAATAAATGATTTCGAATGACCGCCCCTGCCTAAGTGCACTCACAATTGGTAGGCTGTAGAATGATCCAATATATATATGGTGGACACTCCCACTAGTGATGTCACTAATGGGTCATTTTGTAGTCAGCATCAAACCAGGACCTGGAGGTACAACTGGCCCTTTAAAGAGGAACGTGTTGGCAACAAACTACTACCACTTGTTGTGTATGTGCAAAAATTAAGATGTCTATCATTGCGTTTGATTGCTTCACCTATGTCATCATTTTGGCAGTGATGACCCCTCCTATCCCAATGAGGCTGTGGATCTTAAACAAAGCTAATGTAGATAAAATACAGGCTTCACATGTTCTCCCAACTGCTGTCATGGCCTACAGGAGATTAACAAAACAACCATTAACCCTAAAATTAATCTCAGGCATGTTTGTGATTTGTTTTCTCTCGTTACGCCTGTGTTGGACTTGAAAGAGAGATCACGCGTGATTGTGTTTGTTTAATCACAGCGGAGATCACTTCAGCGAGGCTGGGTTGGCTGGGAGTCTGCCAGACATCAACAGCATCGCCAAAGAAGCTGTCATCCGCATGATAATTGCTCCGCAGTTCAATTTGGTGTTTGCGCGCATGTGATTGCATACGCTAACCTCTCGTCTTTCATGCACGCCTCTTTTGGCTGTGGTCTGTCCAACGGATAATAAAGGGTCTGCATTGTTATTGTGTATGATTTATAGTCGTCTTCTTTTTTCATCCTCTTCACGGCTTGAGAGTGAGAGAGCTCATGCAAATCAAGGCGTTTTATCCTGTTTACTGCAGCTAGTAAATACAAGGATGTGAGGATTCCCCAGGGTGGAGAGTTGAGTGTTTTATTTATGCTCGGTTGATACAATTACGGGCCCCACCATAACATTAGGCAAATCTATGTGATAACGGAGCATTCCTGCATGTGTGTCTCAATTTACTCACTATATGCTTATGAGACTGAACTCTGAAGCGAAGCTTGAATTGCATAGTGCACAACAAGGTTTTTAGCACATCTCTACACTGCTTGGCAGTGCTTTAATGGTCCCTTGAAACATCGCCTGGGCTTGCTCAAAAGAGTTTTGGTATATTGTTTTTCATTTCTACATTTGTAGTCTGGGTGTCATCCTTGGATTCGCTTGCGCGTTGTTTGTTTTGTTTAGTGTATTGTGCGTGAGAGAAAGAGCGCGCGCGAGAGAGAGGACATACTTGACCCCTGAGTGATCGCCAATGATAATTCTAGTTCTCCGTTTTTTTTACTGCACAAAGATTCTTCTTGTCTTCCTCACCGTTGTCCGCAGCCTCGGCGGTGGATGGGGACAGAGTGTCCCCACTCTGGCCCCTCTTTCTGTTCACCGATGGGTTGGAGCCATGTAGCGTTGAGGTCGGGGGTCCAGAAGGCCGGGGTGCTGTAGTCGTGGGGGGTACCGGTGGTCCCCAGTGTGGACAGGGCCCCCCTAGAGGGGCTGGAGGTGGGGTCGCCCCATCGACACGCTGGGCTGCTGCAGAAACAGATAAATAAAACCATTCATCATAACAAATTGGTCATAACTGCAGGTTTGAGCTTTAACACCGTGGAAATTAAGTGACTTCACTTTACTTCAGTATAGTGACTTCACTTTACTTATTCCCATAGTGTTAGCTTACACCTGAGTTTATAAAAAAACATAAATAATAACAGATGTTTACTTCGATGTTGTGTTTGATGTGGGTTTCCTTATCTTCAAGGCTCTCGTGGTATCTGTTGGTGTATTGCTCCTATTCATGTCTTTCACATCATCCCAACATCTTCCACACATTCCCTTCACTCATGGTCTCTTGCTCTGTGTGTTTTTGAACACCGCGGCCAGTTACTTTCTTTCACTCGAGCACCTTTCTTCAAACTCATTATTTACCCTCATCAAATGCTTGGTTCCCCTTTGATGAACCTCACACCCAGGAGTTAGGTTTTGACTGTGACACGCACAGGAACGTGAGAGATGTCTGGCAGTTTGTTTTATTAAAAGACAGTGCCACCGAGCTGTCACCCCACCGTATGATACTGATGAGTCATTGCTGACGGATGCTGAGGTTGTGTGTGTGTGTTGTGTGTGTATATATATATATATATATATATATATATATATATATATATATATATATATATATATATATATATATATATATATATACATACATATATATATATATATACAGTATTTATGTATCATATTCACGGGTGACGTCTCAATCAATCTTATTGCTTCATGTCTCATGTTAGGGTTCTCTCTTGTAATATCAAGGCCAGTGGGCTTCTAATGCAGACTTTTGTTGAGAGATTGTAAAACATTAAACACAAGATTATAAATAGCACTGTAGAGAGGGGAACTAATTAAGAACGAAAGACAACACACAACGACACAACGATAGCCCTTCCTTCAATTTGAAGGAAGGGACCCATTGACGGCATTGCTGTGAATCTAGAAGAACTTGGTCTTGAGAAATGAGTATCCCAGCTTCCAAGTTTCAAGCTATTTCCCTCTGTCGGAGTCACAGTCAGATATTCTTTTGTGTACAAATCATTGAATTAGTACATAATATGTACTTTATTATATGAACACCATAGGACTGAAGAAAAACACAATCTATGCTCTATTCAAGATACACCCCTTGCTTTCCAAAAGTATTTTGAACCCCCCACAACACTGACCTCGGGTAGAATCGCTCCCTCTCTCCCCTGGTTGGTCGGCGACCTCTGAAGAGGGTTCCCTCGGTAACATGTCTCCCCGGTTCACACCGTCACCTGCCCCTCCGTCTCCATGGAAACATCCTGGCGGCTAGCGCACGCGTCCTACACCGAGAGCACTGGGCCGTGTCCTCATGCTGGGTGAAGCGGACCTGGTTAAGAGGCGACTCGGTCTGGTGATTCATCAGCACAACCCAGGGGCCCTCAAACCCCCGTCAGCCCTGTGGAGGGCCGGAGAGGGCCAGGGTGGGGTGAGAGGAGGGTCGCCTCCGCCTCCTTCCTCCTCCTCCTCCTCCTTCCTCCCCTTGTTCTGATTTTAGTCCCCTAACACAATGGAGACACATACCCCATGAGGCTGTCAGCAGGATGCGCACGTGTGCTGACACGGTGCACTCACACGCTCAGGCGCACGCAGGGAAGTCTGCGCACTTATACACAGTTTAACACATGCGTTGTGGGGACATACCCACTACTCCCCCCCCCACACACACACACACACACACACACACACACACACACACACACACACACACACACACACACACACACACACACACACACACACACACACACACACACACACACACACTCATATACACGCAAACATGAAAGCACATACATAACACACTTCCGTGCACACAGATGCATGAGTAAGATGACCTAACACACACGCACGCACACATGCATGCACGCACACACACATACACACACACACACACACACACACACACATATCCATGACATGCATGCAAACATGAATGCCTATACACACACTCACAGACACACACACACACACACACACACACACACACACACACAACACACACACACATTATCTAATGACATGACATGACACACACACACACACACACACACACACATATCTATGACATGCATGCAAACATGAATGGCTATACACACACTCACAGACATACACACACACACACACACACGATCAACATCAAGAAGAATACAAGATGTGAACTCAAGGTGAGCTCAAGTCCTTCCTGGACGCAGCACACTTCACAGGAAGCAGGTCACCATGTGATTCATCTAACGTACTAGTGTGCAAATAACACTTTTTACAATGCTAAATATTTTTGGGGGGTATTTTTTGTATGTATTTGTCAAGTCTTAAAGTACAGACAACACTTTTTTAAGTTTTTAAATTTTCCCTCAATATTATCTTTAACTAACAATACCAGAAGTAGTAACATCCTTAAAGACCTGCATTGGGCAGCTATAGCCCATGAAAGACAAAAATCAAGCAGCGTTGCAAATATCTGATTGTTCAGTGAGGATGTTATGAATACATTAGACGCAGACGACTTCATTGTTGTTATGATATCCTGATGGCAAGATGAACAGAGTGACCCTCTTGGCAGGGATGTTGACTAAATGTTGTCACCGCGCTGTGTTGAAAACATGTTGACTCGCGCGTCTCGCGATGAGTCTGTGGCACATCAAAGCCCCGCGTTAAGTGAAGCTGTTCAAGTTGTCGCTCGGCGCGTTAACTTTCAGCGGGTAAACACGGCGACGCCCGGGAGAGGTAATCAGAAAATGTCACCTAAATGGGCTGACAAGGTATCAAAGAGACCCTAAGTCTAACTCTTTATCAGCCCAGACAATTACTGACACTGATGCTCAACAAGAGGCTGAAGGAAATAAGATTTAGTCGCTTGAAATGTCGGGTGCTTTGTTGCGTGAAAGATCTTTTGGTTTCCTTCACATGATGGGAGACACGATAGGGGGAGAGTCGTGTTGGGAGGGGGATGGCAAACTCTTATAAACAGCAGCAAAAAATTAAGTCATCATATATGATAACTTTATACATACATTTACATTAGGCTTTATAGCACATAGATAGGCAACGTATTGTAATACAACAGCCTTTTATATTTTTAGCTTGTGATATTTTAATGTTTTACACCCAATATGTTTAGCAAAAATCAAACAACCACTTTAATGTGTAGCAAATACATTTATATATTGATTACAATTTAATAACCAACTTTGCATGTACAAAAAAACCAAGAAATCTTCGTAACTACAAATGAACTTTTGAATTGAGGAACAATAAATTAATTGAAATTGCGTTGTACAATCTTAAAACTGTTTACGACGGCTGTGTGTGACAGATACACACTCTGCTCTACTCTACCCGACTCCCCGTAGAGCAGAGTTGATTAATTAGTTAGTTTGACACATCTCCACGTTGGTTTCTAGATACAAATACATTAAAAGAACATTACAGCACACTGTACATATCTTCAGATAACGGTTTCTATCTGAAACTTCACAACATTACAGAATATATTATCAAGTGTTTAGACAACTGAATAGACACATTGTGATCCATGACACGTCCTCGCTGTGATTACTGCTATCAAACTGGTAACAAACACATCCAGTTCAAAGGTCGAATTAAAGTCATCAAAATCCTCCAGAAGAATCAAAATAATAACAATGATTACAGACAGCATCCGCTGCTGACGTCAACATGTTTTGTTTACTTTGTTGTCTTTGTTTTAACATTGCAAGGGGTCAGGGGTCATTCAGGGTCGAACAGGGGGCTGGGTGACCCCAGATCCTCTTCTGAACTCAGCACCTCCTCCTTCATGAAGCGCGGTCTGCAAAACACCACAGTGGGACATGTTTTAAATCCATCCAGGGTCAGCTCCAGCTGCACACAGCGCTCCTGGACTGTGAGTATGAAGGGTGTTTCCACAGGACTGCAGGCTCTTACTGCTGGCCTTGTGAGGGGCAGTGTGTTGTCTGTGTCCCTCTCACTGTGTCCCCCTGAACCTCTGATGCACTGCACTCCGGGAACGGTCGTCTCAACAACGGCCGTCTGGAACGATTGAGAGTAGAGTTGAGTAGAGTACAGTAGAGACGGGGAGTAGAGTAGATTAAGGTAGAGTAGAGTAGAATAATGTAAAGTAGAAGTAGATTACTATAGAACAGGTTAGGGTAGGTTGAGTACAGCAGGGTATAGGGTAGAGGAGAATAGGGTACAGTAGAGTAGAACAGGGTAGGGTGGGCAGAGTACAGCACAGTATAGGGTACATAAGAGTAGAGTGGTGCAGAGTAGAACAGGGTAAGCTGAGTATGGAGAGTATAGTGATGTGGACAAGAGAAGGATAGAGTACAGTGGAGTCCGATGAAAAGCAGTGAGTGGCTAAAGCCCATGGACCAGAGGGACATGCATGGCACCCACTCACCTGTAGTCCCACACCTGAGGTCGACCCCACGGCCCGACTGGAGGGCACAGGTTTCATCGTAGAGGGACTTCTGCCCGGAGAAAAAAGAAACCATTAGAGAATAGGACAGTGTTGCTGGCAAATTTGAATGAACACGTTAATCAACACGTTCTTAACATCGAATCTGATTCCAAGAAGAAATCCCGGAAAAGATCATTTGTGATATTTTTTCGGGAGATTTTGTGATATAAGAATGGTTAATGGTTCCGCTTTGGGATGGAAAACCCATACGTTTACTTTAGGTTATTTGAGCTTTGTTTACTTCCTGTTGGGTTACTGTTATCTAGCCCCCCCTTTTTTTTTGATTGTTGGCTGTTGTTAACCTTTTTCCTAGTGTGACCCGGTCAAAAGAAAGCAGTGACTCCCTGTTGCATACGTCTGCTTGATGAGAACACAGGCTTTTCTGTCCTTTGGGTAACCGTCTCCTCCCTGTTTCACAGGGTCTGTGAAACGGTATTCTGGGCTCACTCGGCTAGAGAGGAGACTACTGTATGCATTCTTTAAAAGGATTATTATCTACAACGTTTTTGCGTTTCAAAGTCGTATCCGTCCTGGACCCAATATCCCACAAAGGGAACTGCCACGACACCTTTCAGCCAGATTCCCTAACCCATATCATCTCCTTGGAGACATTCATCTAAAGTCACTGTAGGTGCCTTCAGTGCAACAGACTCTGCTAAAGGACCAAAGGTAAATGAAGTCCATGGAACGTTACCCTGTCAGCTTCTGGGACCTCCTCCTCTGGAACTCCGCCTCGTCCACCGTCCAAACGGCCCCCTTCACGTTCTCCACCCGCACAAAGCATTTGTGGAGGCTCAGATTGTGTCGCACAGCATTCTGGGAAAATCCAATAAAAGCGACCATTCGAAAAGATGAGTTAAAGTCATGAAATCATTAAAACAAAGACTTATCCAACTAATAATAGTAATAATACTTTTTATTTTAGGGCACCTTTCAAAACTCTAAAGGTCGCCTTACAGTTAAGAAAAGCAAACATAATTTAAACAAGCAAACACAATTTAATTCGGCTCATGAGGTTGATCACAGATAGATCCCCAGGTTTTATTGAAGGTCTCAGCTACCTTCCACGTCGCAGCGTTTCGCCGGAAATACGCAAACGTGCTCGTGAACCAGTTGTATATCTCGTTGAGCGTTCAACTGCTTTTCTGATGCCGTCTTTATAGCCTGGAAGAAGATACAGTTTGAGATCAGATGAAGCTCCCGGTATGACCGTAGGTCACGTGCAATCGTCAAGTATTATTAGTTGGGATTGACAGTATATTATATTAATATCTAGGCCTACCTGTCTTATCAGGGTTGCGTAGGTAAAAGGTGGTCTGATGTCAGTATGCCTGTACAGCTCAAACTCATCCTCTGAAAAGGCAGAAATAATTGGAAGTTTGATTGAAAAATGATCCTATGTATATTCCTCATCTATTATATAACGATACAAGCTTTTCTAAATACTCAAAGCCACTTTACGTAACAAGACACAGACAGTTATAATCAGACAACCAACAACATTTCGGAGAATGTATTTTTTTACCAGAGGACAAAGATGAGAGAGACGGCCGATGCAATCTTCTCATGGCCCCCCAGCCCCCCAGTGGCCGTGTGGGGGACCCCAAACCCGACCCGGCCCCCCCCCGGGCAGGGAGCTCCGACGGGGGGGGACGTCTCCTGGAGGCTGTGGCAGGGCGAGCTGCTGGAGACGATGGTTCTGGGCTGAAGGAACACAAAGAAAAGGGACCAGAGGGGAGTGAAGGGGAATTGACGGTCAATCCCAGATTTGTTTCAAAGAACAGTTTCGTGCTTAAGATGCCTTCGGCGGACCAGACGGAAAAACAGGGAGATTGTCAACAGCGTGTAACGCAGCGATTAGATCCGCCTCGGAGTGTGAGTCCACTAATTTGCTTGGAAGAGAGAAGCCAATCATAGCTAATTACAGGGTGAAATTGCTGGGCGAGTTTTTGATTATGGAGCAGTATTTGGTAGATTAACCGATCATCAGTTATCCCATTATCCTGCTGGGTCTTTTGTGTCCTGTCTGAACACACACACATCCGCAAACATCTGGCCACAACAGCTGGGAACCAGGGCAGTGGCACTTTGAAGACATCCTCCATCGTCCTCAAAGTGCGATGGAGCCGTGAGCATCTGCGTGTATGTTCACGAGGTATGGGTCAGGGTCACAAAGACGCAAAGTACTGATTTTAAAAGCAATAGCTGAAAAATGTAAAATGTTTGTGACCCTCATTTCATGCATGTGTGTGTGGTCACAGCAACAACATCCATCATGTGGCCTATTTCACACGAGTCATCGAACTGTGAGAGGAACACGAGCCCTATGTGTTCATGGTGGAAGAAAATAGGTATTATTTCAGTGGGGTGTGTTTATCACAAAAATAAGCCTCGTCTCCGAAGAAGCATGGAATTCAATTCATGGCCCATTTGCTTTTTGCTTTCCCCCCCAAGTTCTGTTGTCCATCCGAACTCCTGAACACCCTGTCCCAGCCATACCTGTGGACTGAACGGGTCATCGGATGCTTCAGGTTGAGGCGGAAGAACACCCATGGGTGCTGCCAGAGAGAGGGCACCCAAAGGTGGCAGGTGGAGGTGAGCAATCATTGCCTGGAGTCGTTCCCGTTCTTTAGAGAGCTGTTGATAGTAGACAAGAAGGGTCGGAGGGGGGGGGGGGGGGGGGGAATAGAAGACCACGTTGACACCTTTTAGCTATAAAATATTCCTCAGAAATCATGTAGGGGAGATCGTCATTCAAAGGACCAAACGTTTGAAGACTTCTTCACAGCCTTTTGATTTAATTTTGTTGAAACAAGCTGCGACAGTAAGGGCTGATAAAACAAATAAGACTTTGTGATTGTTGTTCGAGTCGTGAACATCATTTGAGCACTTTGATAGCGTTCCGCACTTTACCATGTGACAGTCTTTAGTATTTTGGGTCTATGAATTGAGGTAGCCAAGCATGGATTGGAACACTGCTTTTCCTGTCAAACAGTGTACGAAACACACTTTATTTCAATGTTTTGGATGCACACAGCATCTTCGTTGAAATCTAAGGCATCCCATAACTTTCGGATAACACTTGACCTTTCTCTGTCCAATGACGGTGGATCCTGAACTCTTCTTCTCTATGGGTATCTCTAGCAGATTAATTTAAAAGTTTAAATATATTTAAATATGCTACAGATTGGGCCAGGCTATGCAAATGTATGTAATTAACTGATAGCCTAACAGAAAGAGGGACAGACGGACGTAGGGAGGGACAGGATTGATTCAGGTTAGACATGACGGACAGACGGACGTAGGGAGAGACAGGGTTGATTTGAGGTTAGACATGACGGACAGACGGACGTAGGGAGGGACAGGGTTGATTTGAGGTTAGACATGACGGACAGACGGACGTAGGGAGGGACAGGGTTGATTTGAGGTTAGACATGATGGACAGACGGACGTTGGGAGGGACAGGGTTGATGGAGGTGAGACATGACGGACAGACGGACGTAGGGAGGGACAGGGTTGATGGAGGTTACGATGGGCGGCTGGGCAGATGAATGCGAGTCCAGCTGACCTGGAGGTCTAACTGCTGGACCACTTGCATCTGGACTCGACACTGGGCGGTGGTCCGGTCGTCCAGGGTGTGTTCACTCACCAGGTGCCTGGGAACACAACATGAGGGGGGGGTCTATGTGAGCAGCACAGTACTATAGACAGTACCGATACAAACCAACTGGTCGCTGCGCAAAACTTTGTACCAAGCAAAGGACAAACAACAAAGGAACTGAAAAAAATAAAGCTGTCAGAATTCAAATGAAAGAACTCGTAAGAAACGAGGTATTAATGGGGATAATGTTGAGCGACATCAATGAACCTACTTGAGAAAGTGGCTGATGCTCTCACACACACACTCACAGCCAGGCCAGTTGCACAGACCGTGAGCGTAGAGATGGTGTGAAGCTGCTTCACCGACGCTGAGAGGAGGGGAGGGAAGGGACGTGTCATGGAAAGGAGGGAGGAATCTGAATGAGGGTTAACATAAAGAACTTATAACAAAGGAACAAAAGACATCCCCCACATTGCATTGACATCAACATACCCAATACTCATATGGGGTTCAACTCCAGGTCTAAAAGGTTCTGGGTTTTATCCCCATGCCCGTAGAGAGGGCATCCATGAGCCAGAAGTCTAACCCTTACCTCTCCTTAATGAACTGTAAGTCCATCAAATTACGAAATACAAGAAAAAAGGTTTAAGCGTTTAAGACGCTATTTGGAGTTGGAGGGATATCGTGAAGGATTATTACAGACTGTGTATCTTTTGATTTGGTACTAAACTTTTCTCCTTTGCCTTGTTGGTAGAAAAATGGAAAACAAAACACAACAAAACAAAACATGGTCCCAAGGGGAATTAAATACGTAGTCTACCATAATAGCAAACAAACACCTCTGGCTTTTCAAAGAATTGGAGGAACCATCTTTGGTTCAAAAAGAGTGACGCATCTTTGATGTTTAGGGAAAGGACAACAGCTGCATGCTTGAGATCCCTTCAACACCGAGAACACGCGGAACGTACCATTCTGTGGGGAGAGGGGAGGGAGATCGCGGGTTGTTGATCTCAGTCGCTGGGATTTTGATTGGGTATGCGGGGAATGTGGTCCTGTCCTTCTTGGTGCTTTTATCTTCTCGTAGGCCGTTCAACTCCTTCCATATCTGGTGGACCTCTGTGGAAAAGAAATGCAATCTTTAACACTACCATAATACTAATATAATATCTCTTATTATTTTTTATTCTTTATTATATTATATTATTCAGACTGTGGCCACAGGTCTTCCTGAGCAAAAAGAGACTGTTCCTCAGCCCAGATGTTCTGTGTTCCTACCCGGACGTCCACCAGGGTAGACGTCCGGGTATGCCTGCCCCACTAGCATAGGCAGGCATCCTTGATAACCTGCCGAAATAACCTCGACCAGCTCCTCGATGACATGAAGCTAATGTTCAATGTCAACACATGAGGAAGAAAGAAGAAAGCCTCAACATCTGCCGAAAAAAATCAAAAGTAAATTCTTCCCTTCATTACTTTCCATTGCCAGGGCCCCGTCCTGTGTGAGTATATAGACGTTTTCACACATGTCCTCCACACTTTTGCCCCATTCGTATATCAGGAGATTCAACCCTGAGGGTGATTCACACTTGATGCTTTATATGCGGACATCAACGTCATTCAGACATCACTAGACTCAACGGGGGGGTTTAGGGGGGTGGGCTTGCAAGGGGCGGGATATGACGTAGGGTTTAAGTTCGCAAGAGGCGGGACAAGTGCGGCCGCTGTCACCGTCGTTTGTTTTGGTTTGTCCACAGACAGCATGGAGGCAGAACGGGCCGAACTCATCACAGTCATCAGGTTAGACCACGGCAAACACAAACCACGACTCAAAGCAGGTCTGGGATGAACGGGGAGAGGAGAGGCAGACCTTGTGGGGCTGCTGGACAAGAGGGTGTCGGCCGCTGTAGACACAGGAGCTGCTGCTGATACTGCTGGAGTCTGAGGAGCTGCTGGAACATCAGCTGTGGTGAAGTGACCTGAGAGAGAGAGAGAGAGAGAGAGAGAGAGAGAGAGAGAGAGAGAGAGAGAGAGAGAGAGAGAGAGAGAGAGAGAGAGAGAGAGAGAGAGAGAGAGAGAGAGAGAGAGAGAGAGAGAGAGAGAGAGAGAGAGAGAGAGAGAGAGAAAAACGGAAGTGTCAGGGATATGGAATCCGTCTCCTTCGCTCGCTCCCTCTTTCATTTCCCTTTCCCTCTCAATCTCGCCCTCTCTCTCTCCGATCTGCAAAGTTCAGACAACAGTGCTGTGGCATCAACCCTTCCATGGAGACCAAGTTATAGACTAAAAGCCGCACAATACTGTAGAGGTGATGGTGCTTGACCCCCAGCTGGAAGGTTCCATCCCCTGTGACCGCAGCCACCTAAGTACCCTGGCTGCCTCTTTGGCTATGTATATACCATCAATATTGGATAACCGTGCACTACTAGTAACACTAGTTACAAGGAATACCTATTTGAGAGGTCAGTGATGCCATACCTCCTTAACTTTCTTGTATGGCAGCTGAAGTTGTAGCTGAAGTTGTTGTTTCTTGAAAAGCTAAAAAAAAAAAAAAGACAGTGTTGACCGCAAAATGTAAGTCAATATAACAGAAAAAACAGTTTGGGCGCCCAAAAACTATGGTTAAATGGATTGCATTTATATAGTGCTTTTTTATAACCAGAGGCCACCCAAAGTGCTGTACAATATTGCCTGACATTCACCCATTCATGCACCCATTCATGGCGGCGTCAGCCAGCTCATCGGGAGCAGTAAGGGTTAAGTGCCTTGCTCAGGGATGCCACGACACTCCGAAACCAGGGATCGAACTAGCAACCTTGCAGTTACCAGCCAGGCCGCTCTACCCCGTGAGCTACACACCACCCACAATCGACTGGCCCCCTCTAGTATTTCTTAGACACAGTTCGATAGGAATCCATGGGCGTGCGGAGCCGGGCTCAGGGTGAGTACCTGTTGGAGGAGAAGGGCTTGATGTTGGAGCAGAGACTGCAGCTGAGTGGCAGAGAGAGTCTGCTGCGCAGGCTGTGGAGCCATCCTGTAGACACAGACAAGCAGATGAGACGGGGGTAAGGGTGATCGACTCTCAGTCCAAATGTACTGGGGTTGATCCCCGATCCTTGAGTAAGAAGCCTCACCTAGCTTTGTCTTAATGATAATGAAGTCACTGTAGGCACAGTCACTGTCACTGTTTAAAGGTGCTGTAGGTAAGATCTGATTAATCAGGGCAGCTCTTCCCTGGTTGGTTTGGGGAATCCATCTTCCCTGCCAAACACAAGTATGTGAGGAACAACACTTGGTCAATGGCAAGGAAAGGATTGAGTTTTTTGGTTGTTTAGCTCCATGTTTATGCTCTCCATCTCTTTCAAACTCTTACCGATAGCAACTTTAAATGAATAAATCAGATAAACGCAAAATCAAATAACAAATAGTACTAAATCAAATCAGACTGAATAAACCCCCACAAGCATGAAATTAGATCTATACGGCTACACTGGAGAGTTCAGAGTCGCCGTATCAGAAGGTGAAGGATGCATTTTTTTCTCTTTCTTTCTTTCTTTCTTTCTTTCTTTCTTTCTTTCTTTCTTTCTTTCTTTCTTTCTTTCTTTCTTTCTTTCTTTCTTTCTTTCTTTCTTTCTTTCTTTCTTTCTTTCTTTCTTTCTTTCTTTCTTAATTATTGGAAAGAATGAACCATAGCGGAGGTCTGGGTGAGGAAATATTAGCCATGCACAGAGTACTAAATTAAAGACAACACACCGACACACAGACACACACATGCATACACACACACACCGACACACACACACAGAAACACGCGCACACAAACAGCTGCATTAAACCCTCGACTGCAGATTCCCGCCGTCCAATCACAAGCGAGCGTTGTCGAGCCATTGTGTACACAGCCAGGGGAGGTTGTGTCATTGACCCCGGACGAGACACGCGATTGGCCGAGCAGTTAATTAGCACCACAATTACATGCTTGTTGTGACTCCTAATTGAAGTTTATGGGTATTAATGCAAACACCCACAGAATATGAAATGATGTGCATTGCTAATAATGACCGCGGTTCCCCGAGCCAGACGGCAATCTCTTTAACACAGGAGGACATTGACCAGTCTGCTGAGTCGGAGACAACTCCGTGGAATTGACACCGAGAAAATCACAGGTGGACTCTTCACACGTTGACTCCTTTCCAGCCATTCTTTGCAAACCCTTGTGTGCATTATTATTGGTATTATTATTATTATTATTATCTGCTTTTAGTAGAATAAAAAATGCCGTATTGGATGTACTCTTTTTTCAATGAAATTAATGGAATTATATTATTTAAAAAATATAACGACCATTACTTAATGATAATATAATCATTGTTGAATATTTTAAATATTTAAAAAAATTCAAACTTTGGCCAAAACCACACTCCACCATGGTTAACCATTGTGCAACGCAGCACTTAAGTTTATGCCGTCTCCATGTTGACATGGCTTCACGGGCTGGTGAACACACACACACCAACGTACGATGGACAAGGGAATACAAGTGACAAGAGACGGGCAGGGGAGACAGACGGCCGGGGGGGGTGACTGCCTGTCCATCCTCTCTGAGGTGTGCTGTGGTTTCTCCCCCCCCCCCCCGCGATTAAGATCACCCAGCACAGAATCGTGACAGACAACCATAAAATGGTGTCAGGGTCGTGGTTATTCCCCTCTTACACACTCATCAACGTGGCACAATTACTCCTTCTCCTCCTCCTCTCACCCTCCTCCCCCGCCCGCCCCCCGCTCCGCCTCCCTCCCCCCCCCCCCACCCCCATACTCACCCCTTTCCCACCTACGAAAGGACAAACAAGAGCTCTATGTGTTGTAACCAGCCCCCCCCCGCCCCAACCTCCCAGTCCTATCCTCCCATCCAGTCCCAACCCCCGCCCCCCCCGTCGCTAGGAGGGGCTTCCTCCCCCGACATCTGTCTCCCTGACGCCCCTTCTATTTTCTGCACTCGTGAACCGGAGGAAGAGGAGGAGGAGGAAGTGGAAAAAATGAAGAAGATACCTGCTTATGCCAGAGTGTTGGTGTTCACTTAGTCACACGTCCCCATTAGCTACTCTCTCTCCCTCTCACACTCTCTCTCTCTCTCTCTCTCTCTCTCTCTCTCTCTCTCTCTCTCTCTCTCTCTCTCTCTCTCCTCTCTCTCTCTCTCTCTCTCTCTCTCTCTCTCTCTCTCTCTCTCTCTCTCTCTCTCTCTCTCTCTCTCTCTCTCTCTCTTTCTCTTACTATCACTTTATCTCCCTCACTCACTGGTTACTTCTTACCATCTATCTCTTTCTCTCTCTCCTTCTCTCTGTCTCTGTCTCTCTCTCTCTCTCTCTCTCTCTCTCTCTCTCTCTCTCTCTCTCTCTCTCTCTCTCTCTCTCTCTCTCTCTCTCTCTCTCTCTCTCTCTCTCTCTCTCTCTCTCTCTCTCTCTCTCTCTCTCACTCTCTCTCCCTCCTCTCTCTCTCTTCTCTCTCTTCTCTCTCTCTTCTCTCTCTCTCTCTCTCTCTCTCTCTCTCTCTCTCTCTCTCTCTCTCTCTCTCTCTCTCTCTCTCTCTCTCTCTCTCTCTCTCTCTCTCTCTCTCTCTCTCTGTATTCGGTTTATCTCTCTTCTTGCATGTGTGACTTAGAAGACTATTTTTATTTATCCTTCCATTTCCACCCATAGGACTCAGAAGAAGGTAAAGACGGAGCCAAGAGTCTGCTAAAGTATTTCCTGACAAAAAAAAGAAGAGAAAAAAACACCAGATATGAGGTGGCAAATCATGAGAGGGTTAATAGCGACAATTTCATGGGCGTAAGAGACAAAACACTAATTAACTCACTCAAGGTTAAAAACAACGAACAGGTAACCAATAAACAGGCAACCAATCAATACACTGGAACAACCAACATATGTAGAGTTTCAGACTTTCCACAGTCTTCCCACGGATAAGAACAATTAATGGGCTGTAAATAATTGTTATACAGCAGAATATACTATACATGCATTTGTGGTTAAATATAAATAAAAGGTGCCTTCATGCTGCATGCCATTTGCGCCTGATACAAGACTTGCAATGCTAGTTTTTGTCTGTAAATAATTACCCATGTATGCATGGTATTTGTCAAACACAACCTTCGAGTTTAAAGTGGTGTGTGAGGTAACGTGCATGCCATACATACAAAAATCAGCATACACACAATGAGTATGCACCACATCTTGCGCACATTTCACAAAAATGTGAGAACCAACAAACAAATACGCAGACATTAACAACTTCACTGAAGGTAGAAAACTTTTCAAAATGACCACAGAACACAATCAGCACAATAAAATAAACTTTTCTGCAGCCCTTACAGCCACTCTGCCTGTCATGAGAAGTAAATTATTAAAACACTAACCTTGTTGATGAATAGAAGTCTTTGCAGGCAGTAAATTGTGTGCTGCTCTCGCTCTCTTTCTCTTTGTGTGTGTGTGTGTGTGTCTCTCCCTCCTTACGTGGGTTCTTCTCAGTGAGGAAGAGTAATGGGCTGACATTAGATGTGCATGCACCTGAGGGGGTGGAGCCACTGAGTCCAGAGTGACAGCTGATAAGCGCAGAAAGACAACCATTTAATGGTTTAGGCTCCACGTTTTCAGACCATTAACAGTAACTAGGTAACTAGTCACCAGGTGACTTCGAGAACAGACAAGTTGGGAATTTTGATCCACATTTTTAACCAGTGCTCCCCAATTTAATGATTAAAAAAGATTAAAATACAAAAAATACAAAAAAACAATAACAATATGTATTTATATATCACCTTTCATACAATAAATTAATTTCAAAGTGCTTTCAATTCAAAAAGGCATAAAAAAACAATCGTTGATACAATAATACAATATAAATACAGATACATAATACAATTTAGAACAAATGTCTAATAGGAACACATTTTCACTCTCTGGCAATTAAATACAAATCCTTATTAAACAGTAGCTATGATTAAATCATGGGTCTAAACATGCAACTTAAGCTGTTGTGTTGATTTAATTTCTCCAACACAGTTCACACACATTGATGTGTTGAAGAAGTGTTTACTGACGCTGATGATTTTTATTATAAACAACGATCTGCAAACTATCTATTCTTAGTGCACAAAAACAGGCGACACAGCCGGCACAAAGCCCAAAGGACACTTTAGAAGACAAACTGATACACCTGCCTAAACAGGCACAACTTAATCCCTATCTAGACCGAGGAGTTTTAAATGTGTTGACAAGTGTGGCGCTTTGTGACTTTATTTAGATGCACTGTATTTACATACCCAGGAGTTTTGGAAAGATAACATCATTTCAGAAAACAGCATAAAAGGAACTGCGCGACTGCCTTTCTGTCAAAACATTTGTGTAAAGAAGATGTTTAAGGGAAGGCCTACATTGTATTTCAGTGAAAATGTGGACTACAACTTCAGTGCTAAAACTAAAGTTGAGTCCAAGGAAGGCCTTAGTTTTCATGTAGGAGAGGCGACACAAGCAACCTGTTTGGGAAGATTTTCTGAAGCATAATAAGCTCTGTTTAAGTAAGCTCTGAATACAATGTAAACATTCTGACTTATTCAATGTACTCTTCTGATGTCATTATGAAACAATATAGAATGTAATCGTTATTTTTATATACCTTTCTTCAAACAGGATGAGTTGCTTTAGCGTGTGTTACAAAGGTAACTCTGCCACCTACTGGCGAGGTGATCATCTGCACTTATGACGTGTCAAAGTACGTGTCAATCAAGCAACATCTAGCGATACTTTCCACACTGACTTGAACATATACAATCGTAATTCACACAAATGTTGAGTCACATTGTTTATGTTTTTTAAGAGGCTTAAACGCTGAATGTCTCCTTTATCCAGCTTTGTGTCTAGCTATATTACGACACTTCTTGAAGACGGGGTCAGTGACGACAGCAGACAGGCAGAAGGGAGAAGGGTGACCGAGGTGACGGAGGTCGTGTTTCACGTGACTCCCTCAACCGGAGCTATGCGTCCCTCAACCTAACAATCTGGTGAGGTCAGAGGTCAAGCATGACAGTTAAGCCCTCAAATACAGCCGAGTCATGTGAGCGGGTCGCGTGACATCTCAGGCTGACGGCCAGAACATTATAGGGTGTACCACCAGCCCTGCCACCCCAGTGATCCCAGGGGGTGTTCATGGTCCAGGACGCCAATCTTCTTGAGACTCTAGATTCCTGCAGAGGACCAGTGGGTTCTGACAGTATGTCCCTGGAGGAAGGTATCATCTCCATGTTCAGAGCCCTATCATGCCATCATACCTCCCTCCCCCTCTCGCTCTCCCTCTCGCCCTCTCTCTCTCTCTCTCTCTCTCTCTATGCAGGAGGAAATTATTTTATAATTTGTAATTATTATGTTGATTTGGATTCTTGGTGATTGAAAGTTGGGGGCTATTTGGTGGGGTTATGGTGGTTGTTGTTCTTATAAGGATTGTTGTTGTTGGTGAACATAAGCAGAGGGGACAATTGGTTACAGGAAAAAGACAGGACGTACAGTATCCATGGTCTCTGTCTCCCTCTCTAACCCCTCTCTCTCTCTCTCTCTCTCTCTCTCTCTCCTCTCTCTCTCTCTCCTCTCTCTCTCTCTCTCTCTCTCTCTCTCTCTCTCTCTCTCTCTCTCTCTCTCTCTCTCTCTCTCTCTCTTCTCTCTCTCTCTCTCTCTCTCTCTCTCTCTCTCCTATCTCTCTATCTCTCTGGCCCTAGCTCGCTCTCTCTGTCTCCTGCCATATCTTCCCCTCTTCCTTCCATCTCTCGGGTTGAATTTAGTAATTTAGCAGACACTTTGATCCGAAGTGATGTACAAGTGAAGCAGAGAATAATTCCATATTTATGACGAGAACAGACCAGGAGGGAGTCCTGTAGCTCTTCACACTGTCGTTCACCTCCGTGTAACAGGTGTTGACTGCTGTGGAGAACAATCAGTTATTCTCTGTTACATCTTATAATAAACTTTCTTTTGTGTTGTGTTATTTGACAGCTGGACTGCGAGTGCAATGTCCTTTATCAACGGTCTAATAGTCATTTGTAATTGACCGACCTTTTCATTACCGTTTATTTATTGGTCAATCTAGTTTATTTATCTGCATTGAATGTCCCGGAATTTCAATGACCTTTCATACTTGATCCCGTGGCCGTTAAAAATAGGCCGGATTCAAGAGGCGACAACTCGAGTTTATTGACAGATCACAGAACTATCTCAGGTATGTGGTCCCCCGGAGTCCCAGAGGTAAAAACATCACGTCTAGTCTTCCAACATCGTAAAATATGAGTTTAGTGCTAAGATATATGCAACGAAAAAGATCTCCGTTGTCTCCACAAAACCCGGACACTACTGTTCACAGCTCCAGCCCTCTCTGTCCTATATATAGTGTTGGCCCACGCTACAATGCCATCTGTAACTGGACTCCGTGTATTAAGTCACAGCATGCTGAATGTCATCTGCCAGAAGTAGAGTCGCTGCACTCTGACTCCCTCTCTCTCTGAGAGCCTGGCCTTCATGGAGTCTGCAGTGGTGGAACCGAGAACCCTTTAGGCCCGCTAACCTCTTAGGGGTGCCGGGCCCAGGCTTCAGAACGCTGGAGTCAGACGAAGATTACTGGGAGGATGTCGTCGGCATCAGGCCCAAGTCCTCCCCTCTCCCGCGGAGAAAGTCGTCCTCGTCCGAGGACGAGTTTGACGAGGCCCAGCGGGAACCCCCGTTGCCTGGTACCCGGAGGGTGATCTTCGCAGACGCCAAGGGTCTCCGCTTGGAGCTGGTCAAGGAATTTGACAGCCGGGACTTCCCTATGCCCCCGGGCTATGACGAGAGGCAGGCGGACGGGCGAGAGGTGGAGCGGTATTCCTACGACCTGTCCTTCCCCAGTCCTCTCTCGGGGGCTATAGAGGAGCTGGGAAAGAGGGTGAGGGAACAGAAGATAGAGCTGGAGTCCATCGAGCTCCTCCCCGGGACCACGGCCCTGAGAGGGGTGGTGCGCGTCCTCAACGTCTCCTTCGACAAGAAGGTGTTTGTCCGCACGAGTTTAGACGCCTGGGCCAGCCACTTTGACCTGCTGGCGGAGTACATGGAAGGCTCCGGCGATGGAGTGACGGACTGTTTTTCATTCAAGCTGACCCTGGTTCCCCCGTTCGACGAGCGGGGAGCCCGGGTGGACTTCTGCCTGCGATACGAGACTCCGGTTGGGACCTTCTGGGCCAACAACGACGCCAACAACTATGTGCTGTTCTGCCACCAGAGAGAGAAAGAAGAGGAAAGTAGGCTGCAGGAAGAATGCGTGTGCAGAAAAAGTTGTCTTAAGGCCGCAAGGTGAGTGCTGTTGCTGAAGCTATGCCTCAATCGATTGTGTCATATGCTGGCTTCTTGCTGTATAACATTTTAACCCCGGAATGGGAATCTGTTTAGAGGAGGAGGTCAGCTGGGGGGGGGGGGGAGTATGAGAGGGGGTAAAGTGTGTATTTATGTGTGCGTGTGTGTTTGTATCTGTGTGTTTGTGCGTGCATGGGTTTGTGTGTGTGTGTGTTTGTGTGTATGCGAGTGTGTGTGAATGCGAGTGTGTGTATGTGTTTGCTCATTTGTATTTGTCAGTGTGTTGGCTGGGGGGTGGGGGGGGGGGGCGTCGAGAGGCAAGAAAGATTTGATGGAGAGCAGGACGGTGTGTGCTTCTTCATGCTAGGCACAAGCCCCCCTTTCATGTTGGGGGGGGGGGTCTGATTGGATTCTGGTGTTTTGTCGATGTGCTATAGATGTGGTACATAGTAGTGCGCATGCAGACTCTCACACAAGACCAACAATCTTGCACTCTGTATCAGCTCGTTAGATCACTTTGGTTGCTTTATTAAATAGTTTTTACAGGGTAAGTGTTCTTATTAAGACCATGTAAGTGTATATGTGGGCAAAATTTGACTGGGGCTGAAATGGGACTGTAAAGGAGAAGCACATTGCAACTAGATATGAGAATCAGTGACATTTTAAACTTTGGGGTTGTTCAATGGCCTCTTTTTTATCCTTTTTTTTGTTACAATTATTACTAAAGGTAATTGATCCCGGCATTTTCTTACTTACAATTCACGCAATGTTAGCAGTTCTCTGTAGCATGAATCGGCAGAGCCCCGCCCAGGATGGACTTCCTGTCAGTGTGTTTTAATAAAGGACTTCCTGGGTCACCCAGTGAAGGGAACCACTCAGTTAATCACTTTATTCATTATTACGTTGATGATGCATTGCTTTATATCAACAGAGCATCTCACCCCCATGGGGTCGCAACCCCATGTTGAGGGGAGTTTGGTTTTAGGGTTAGGGAATCATTTCTAGATTCTGTTTTAGGGATCGGTTTTTGGTTTTAGGGTTAGGGTTTCCTCTGGGGGTTAATGTTTAGGGTTGGTTTGTAGTTTTAGGGTTATTCTGAGGATAAGGTTTTAGTGTTTTTAGGTTTTAGGGTTTCCTGTTACATTTAGGTCTTGCTTTTAGTGTTTAGGTTTTGTAT
Source organism: Melanogrammus aeglefinus (assembly GCA_900291075.1). Lineage (NCBI taxonomy): Eukaryota > Metazoa > Chordata > Actinopteri > Gadiformes > Gadidae > Melanogrammus > Melanogrammus aeglefinus. Next base: position 103,446 of record OLKM01000453.1, on the reverse strand, counting down.
TGAGATGCACGCACGCACGCACGCGCGCACGCGCACACACACGCGCACGCGCACACACACGCGCACACACACACACACACACACACACACACACACACACACACACACACACACACACACACACACACACACACACACACACACACACACACACACACACACACACACAAACACACACACAGTGACCTCAAGGGACAAATACAAACATTTGTCATTGTAATTTATTTTATTTAACCAAAACAAAATTATGATTAAGATATTCTATTTTGTAATGCCATATGATGAGCACATTTTTGCTGTTTTAGTTTTATAATGCCCCATCAATCGATGGCTCATTTCATCATCATTTACAGTATAACATACATATGGGATCATATGTGAATAAGTACAATGTGTTCTTGACTTTATTTAATAATTTCATTCACAGACAACACTTCACTACTGTAGACAATTCATCGTTGGAGGACAAAATGCAATCAATAGAAAAAACTATTCCAGGTAATTCAGTGGGACTCATTTGGTAAACTAGTCTATGTCCTTGTCCGACTCTAACTATCTTCATACCACTATCTGGCTATTTTCCAGTTGTGTCGAAACATGTAGATGTCACTCAAGTTCCTGACTCCCATTCGGCCACCGCAGAGGAGGAGTGTCAAAAGTTAAAGGTGAGTTAAAATGGAGTCTCTCCTTTGATTTTAAAATGAAACGGTTGTTGTTTAAGGCATTATTATTTGTGGATTTTTTTATTTTGTAAACTTTTTTAATGGCGTGCCATCATTCCATCTGCTGTTACCTATCTGTGGTTTCACACATTGAAACATACGGGAGAGAAGGTTGTCCGGGATTATAAGGGGAGTAGGGTGGTACACTCCTAGGCAGAATGCCCCACACCTTATTTTTAGAGCAGTAAATCAAAGCATACCAGCTGAATCATGATGACACTGGAGCACGTCTTGTTCCAACGATTGCAGTCTTTAGTGTACGGAAAAGCTTCAGGTTCATAGTGATTGACTTGATTAATGACTGAACTACCCATAACAAGTTTAAATAAAAGCTTTGTATGTCATGATAAAAATGAATGATCATGTCTTGATGTTCAAACATAACACAACAGTTCACGCACTCGGCAGAAGCTTCTAAATATCCTCCCTTTTGACAAAGCATAACATATCAACTAAAACAAAACTAAATCCATCAATCTCCCTGACGTACAGATGGAGAGCAGCCAGAAGAATGCCAGCAGAAAGAGTCGACGCAGGGCAGCACGCCAGGCGAAGCTGAAGGACCTCTTCTCTACGAAAGATCCCAAACCAGAGCAGGCTCCCGATAAGGAAGCGCCGCTTTTGGAGCCCCCATCAGACAGTACGAAGCAGGGTGAACCCCTGGGGAAATCGTTTTTGGGCTCTCTGTCGTGTTCCGAAGGCTCTTCCGCTGATCCAAAAGGTGACATCTCACCAGCACAGAGTGGAGAATCTTCCAAGGCAGAGAAATCTGAGAGCGTCGATACTGTCCAACCTCTGAGTGCAAAAAGGAGCGAGGTGACAGCAGCGACACATGTCGGACAACCACATTTAGAGGAGAAACTGGAACAGAGGCAGCACTCTGCATTTATAACAGGGGGAAATGGACATAGGCCATTGCAGAGTATGATACGAAGAGATGATGTCTGTATTGTCCACAACACAGGAGAGGAATCACATAGCGATGTCCGTTTGACGGAGCACCCAGAAGGCCCTGTCAACGCACCCGGTAGCTTTACGTTTGGGACCGTGCTGGCTCCCCTCTACCCCCTGGTGTGTGGCCAGCTGAAAAGTGAGGATCGCAACCTGGCTGATCAGTTGAAATCATTGAGAGAACCTTCACAGATGGGAGCCTCAGTGGAAAACAGCATGTTGACGGATTCGACTAAAAACGACGAGCAGTCTTCTGGGATCAGCCCAGAGCCGTTCAAGCCTCCTCTGAATGATACCGATAGAACTGTTCCGATAGAGGGAAAATTGTGTGTAAGCGTGGTTGCAGACTCAAGCACAAACCCTACAGATGTCGACTGTCAGGAATCAGAGCATGAATGCACAGAGGCACCCAATAATCCCCAGCCGACCACGGATGAAGACATGACTCCTTCAGATGAAAACAAGGAGAAGTTGAACGCATGCACCACCAGAGCGGGTTTAAATCACCAGGGGAACGCTGAAGAAGGCCCTCAGGCCCTTGGGTGTCAACTGCAGGTTCTGTATGAAAAGCAAATAATGGAAGATGCAGCAGAGGCTGAAACAGAAGCAGAGGTAGTATTTTCGTCTATTCAGACGCAATTGAACCCATCGCAGCCACCCTCAAAACAGAAAGTCCTGCAGGACACCAGTCATAGCGCGCCACTGCCACACCTGCCTCTGTTGGTGTCAGCGTGTGAAAACAAAGCGCTGGAGCAACAGCTCTGCTGTGAGGTGGCGGCGGTAGACTTCATTTGCACAGGCGAGTCGAATGAACAGGATGGTGTTCCGCCCACTGAGGCTGTGTCAACAACTCATATGTACCCGGAACAGGGCAGAGAAAGAGAGCACCTGAAGGAGCTGGATCCTAAATGTTTTATGCGTCCTGTTATGTTTGAGGCCGCTGATATATCGGTCGGGGATAAAAGTATCCCAGAATTGGAAGCCGGGCATGGAGGTTCTGCTACCGATCTCAGCCAAGAGACCCTGAAAGCATCACTGGAGGTTGGTGACGAACCGGACAATGGAGGGAATGAATCAACAAACAATATAGAGGAAGGGGATATAACCCCTACAGTTGAACATGAGGACAGTGTGGATGTATCTGAGTTCATCAAAGTGAATAAAACTCCTTGTACACACCAAGACATGTTGGCTGAAGAAATTGGACTCACTCTGGTAGAAGAAACTGTTTGTATGCAATCAGAGGCTGAACACTGCCCAACTGAAGATGCAGCCACAAAAAAGGACTACCTCAGGCCAGATGAAGAGAAAGCCGAGGACAGAAACTGGGAAAATATGGTCAAAGAAGAGGAAAACAATGCATTAGGCAAAGAGGTCATGAGGAAAGAGATTGATGAAAATGGTGAGAGAGAGAACGACAAGCTGAAAGAAAAGCAAACGATCACAGAGCAACAACCTTTGGAGAAGGCGAGTCGGCTGTGAAAAGAAAGAGCCAACTAATACAGGGTCTGATGGACAAAAAAGTATTGATTTGAAAATGAAAAGTCAAGTTGAAGTTGAAACTGTGAAGGAACCCCTCGTTTTGGAGGAACAGGAAGTGGAAGAGGAAAAGGTTAAGAAAGATGCTGATCATGACACAGAGAACCAGCATGATGTATTGGAGGCAATTAGGAACAAAGAGAAGGAACACCAAGCTGTAACCGACATAGAAACTCAGGTAGAAGTGGAAGATCAGGCAGAGCGAATTTTAGCCACTGAGGAGGTTCATGGAACAGGGGACGGAGGGGTGGCGGTGGAGACGGTTGAGGAGATTGTGGTCGGAACAGCGAAAGAAGAGAGAAACGAAGAGACGGAGAGGCCAGAGTTGGGGTCACACGCTGGTCAAAGGCAAGTGGAGGGAAATCCATCGACGCCAGTGAGCAATGTGTATGAGTGTGAGGTAGAAAGGGTAATAGACAAAGAAAACTCCCCGAAAAATGAAACCACAAATTTCCCGACTGAAATGGAGTTTATCTCAGAAGAAGAGGTGCGAAGCATCACTTACAGATTACACCTTGCAAGCGGCCAATCAAAAGCACTTTCTGAATCGTCCCGATGTGGAAGTGATTCGTGGGCCGCAGACAAAGGGTCACGCGCCTCGACCGACGAGCCGGAATGGGATGTAACGGTCGAGGAGGGGGAGGTGGACAGCAGCTCCAGCGACTCTCCGTCGGATGAAGAGATGGAGTTGTACATGCACCGCCTGCGAGCAGCGCCATCCCCCCAAACTTTCAGAAGCTTCCCCAGAGATCGTGGCTCACGTACGGGTAAAAGACGCTCGATAGACGGACCGAAAGCTCCTGTCTTCGTCCATGCCATCCATCAGTGAATCTGTGAATGAGGAACAGCTCACAAGGATCCCAGAAAAACCAGAAAAGAAGGAAGTAGAGAACTTCCAGGCCGACTGTGGACAATTTCCAACACAGGACAATCAGGAATATGGAGGGGATGCCCAGTGGATGTCCAAATTATCTTGCAGTAATATCTTAAAGGCACTTTTATACATCACCATGTGTGCTTTATTTGTAGTTGTCGGATACCATTATGATTTCCTTGCGTGTTTTGCTCTTTACTTGTTGTCCATATTTTGGCTGTATTGCCGAGCAGACAGTCAGTTGGAAACAACAATGTTCTAAACTAGGTTATAGGGTGCAACAAGAATTTAGAAGTTTTATCAGAGGTCATGCAGTATATATTCTGAGCTTATCGGGCGAAACAATGAATTTTACAAAGGTCAGATCACTACTGTAGAGCTGTGTTTGTTTACATCCCTATGTTAAAGCTGCAGTAGGTGTGATTTTTTTCTTGGAGTGTAGACACATCCCCATCCACAATCCCTCACAGTACATTGTGAAGGACTTTCCTTCACACCAGTTAAGCAGCTGTGCAGGGTTATTCCATTCTAACGTTTCACAACGAGGCTCCGCCTATTTTTTTATGTAACATACTGAAGCTTTAATCACTGACTTTCTTTTAATAACTTTTTCATAATCCATGAATATAAAAATAAGACTAATCCTTATCATGATTTACGTAAGATATATTTCACTTTGTGTTTGTATATGATTACTTTAATTTTAACTTTGAATTTAACTTTGAGGCCTTGATCTGGAAGTGAATGTCCAACAGGTTATTTTAATGTGCTATATATTCCCTGTGGAAATACATGAATCCATGCAATTTTGTCAAAATGCAGTTTGTTAAAATCATGACATATAACTCATACCCCTTCTGTATTTAGCATAGCAATTAGCGGTATGATGAACCATAAAAGTTATTCCTGTGTCAACAAAGCAAACACTTTGGACCATTGTGAAATTATCAGCATCACAGAGTTGGGTATAATGCAAAGGAGATGTATAGATATATATAGATGTATATGAGAGTATATGAGATTGTATCTCCCTAGTTTATATATATATATATATATATATATATATATATATATATATATATATATTATAATATATATATATATATATATATATATATATTATATATATATATATATATATATATATATATATATATATATATATTATATATTTAATTTATGTATGTCTTTGTTTTAATATCTACATTATGAATAAATGTTACAAAAAAGATTTGTGCTACAAATATACCTACAGCAAAGAAACACAAGAAAAGATAATGATGGAAGCGAGAAATCCAGGTTAAGCTAATTAAACCACATACGCCAATAATCTGTGACCATTGTCATAAAGACAGGTATGTTCCGCCACTATCAAGCAAATGGTATATGTAGTTAGCAAATTCATTTTATTATTATTTACCACAAATAACAGTTCAATAGAGTATTGGCAAAAAGTTCATTCATGGCATTTTGTGCTCTGTGTTTATTTGTGGTTGTGAGAGTAAAGCTAAACCACCACATTTTTTATATTCTCTATTATGTTGGCTTTCTGGATAACATAGTCAGATATAGCAATATATATATATATATATATATATATATATATATATATATATATATATTATATATATATATATATATATATATATATATATATATATATATATATATTTACGTATATATATATATATATTTTTTGTTTTTTAACCCTCAACTACCTCAATCCTTATTCCTTCCCTGGGGGGAAATAATTGGACCGAAAGAAAGCAAGAACAAGCGGTTTTCCATAACAAACTTTGGATCTTAGCCAAGTATGTACATTTCTGGCATCTCTTTTCAGGCTGGGAAGAAGTGTAATATTGATATATATGTATGCTGTTTCATATACATAAGCAATTTACCTTGAATGACCCCACAAGATTCAAGGCACCTCAAAGAATGTCCCTTGAAATAAACGTGTGTTGCGATTTAGATGCTTAGTTTTATATATTTTTATTAAAATTAATTTACAATGATATGGGCTGCAGCTGGACTGCTGGAAAAAAGGTCTGTACTCTCTAAGGACCTCCAACCAATTCTGGAAAGAATCATCACTCCCACAAGTCAACTAAAGTATGCAAACAAATTTTAAAATAAAATGGCTATTTCGAGCAAGAGCAAGTGAAAAACATGTTTTTCAGTCTGGCTAAATGAGATTCTGCTTTTTGTTGTTGACTGCATGGTGTTGTTATATATAATTACTTTGAATACACCGTTTTTAGTGACACTTAGTTATAAAAGGCCCAACTTTACTTCATTAACATCCCACTATGATGACTCAAACTCTATTATTTTGAGCCACTTTGCCAGTCTATAAACAGCCTGCCATGTGTTGTCATGGCGTCAAATGCTATCAGTTGAAAAGGATTTGTGTTGTGGAAATAGAATATCTTCAGATATAGCCTACAGACTTCAAATACGGCAGCTTAAAGGTTAAATAAACATCAGAAGTCCTAAAAAGTGCTACAAGTGTGTACCACTTAAATTAGTCATACTACTCAAAACCAATAGAGGGCAGCACGTACCTCGATGTTGCAAAGCGGACGAACATCGTTTGAAGCCAATAAATAAAAAAATATTTTGGGAAGTTTGATGAGTACTACGTTTGAGCTTGAACAACGTCCCTATTTACATTCAGAAAATGCTTTTTGTTTTGTGTTTTAAACTTCAAATGAATTCATCTTAAAATGCGACGGTGGAAGCGGCAAGGTTGCTTCTCAGGGAATTAAAACTCTTTTTTTACATTCAATATAATATGGGACTAACGGGGTAAAAAATACATTCAACGGTAGGTGCTGAGATTTGATGGAGGCCGCACAAACAGCTGTTCGTCTTGACAGGGGCGGTGTCCTCTCTCCGCTCGCTGATTGGTGTAGGGCTGTCAATTTGGCAGCGTGTTCTGAAAACCAAGCAATCACCTTGCGCGTTGTTGGCCGGTGCGCCGGTTTGCCGCCGGTGTCTGACTGGATTTCAGCCGGGACAGGGGAAAGGAGAGGCAGCAACGCTTGTGCAGTGCTATGGACCTCACGAACAATGTCGAGACAGGAGATATAGAAACCCCCCTGGGGCCGCTGTCCATGCCGATCCCACAAGACACGCCGTGCAAGAGGGAGCAGGAGAAGCTGTCCGGGGTGGTGAAGAACGTCCACAGAAAACTGCGGAGGAAATACAAGGAAGGTAAACGAGTCCACATAGCTGACTGGCTCTGGCACATGCGGGACTCGGCGAGCTGGTGTTGATTAACCAACCAGACACAATGGATGGGACTATTTTTTTTTTTAGATCGTTTTTATCGAAGATTATGTTTAGGTTGGTGCTAATGGTGTAGCATGTTGTAGCATGAGTGCAGTTTTGATGTACACTAGCAGTGGCTCGCCACAGCACAGCTTAACCTTTTCAGAGGCAAAGCAGACAGGGGAACAGCGTGGGTTGCGATCAGACAGGGCCTAGGAGAAACTCAGCCTGAACGTGATCCTAAAATGTTATGTCGCTGCTGTAACAGTACAAGAAAAATGATTAGAAGATAGAGGGCCTGGTAGCGAAACGACGGATCCATTCCCCCCTCACAGGCCCAAAATGAGGAACCAAAACATTGATATGTTGCCCTAGCATGTTCGCCATTGATAGTTGAAGAGCTGTTGGGAGCTTGCTCTTCATAGTAACACAGTATCACAACACTTTTGTTTATAATGAAGTTGTTTAAAATGTTCTGTTCTGATCTCACATCCCCTGAAAACACAGTGCGCCATGGCATGAGATGTTGATGTTGGCAAACGTTGTTAACAAAAAGTCAGGATGAAGCCAGTGACTTGTCCAGGCTCCCCCTCTCATCACTGTGTGGTCTTCCATTACAGATCCCTCTGTTATTATAAAGGCACCGTAGGGACAATCCAACTCCGTCCTCGGTCAAAGTACTCAGGGTGCCTGGAGCAGGTCAGAGGTGGAGGGGGTTATTCTGACAAGCACCTATGATGCAAGCAGGAAACGGCTCTAGATAAGCAGATCGGTCCCTCGGTGTAAACAAGTGGCAAAACAACACGGCCATAAACAACATACCGGGCAGAATAATTTGTTAGCTTTCAGGAAAACAGCCCATGTTATACGTGGAGGCCTTGCTTCAAACATTTAATTCATTTAATTGAATGATCTAAAACTTGGATTCAAAATTTGCGTCTACAGTTGAGCTGGACTGGAACCTATGATGTGTTTTTGTTTTGTCCCTATGTTAAAGTGACAACTGTTTGCGACATACATCATGGGAATCTGGGCATTGTAGTTCAATGTTGTAGGGTAGGGTACAAGTAGGTGTACATAACACAAAAGTAGAGGTCTGTCTTTGTCCCTGTGAATGCCTTTTTGAAAAGCTTAGACTACATGTGTGTACTTTGTATGTATTTCTTTTTAACCATGACATTGTTGCCAAGTGATATTTCTGCGCTGGTGTTTCAGTGTGCTTCACTGTTGGTAGGCACAGCTGACAGCTTACATTCCTAAACAGATTCAGTGCTTATGGACGCATTAAGCTTCTGTTAATTGCACACAGACATAATTTCTACAGGGAATGCTTGTTCCTTCCGACTTGGCAGATCAGTGTAGCAGGTTTGAATCACTATCATCTCCTTCACGACGGGGAAAAAGCTTAGGAATGAGGAAAAATACCCAACATCCTTTGCTGATCTTAAGAAGGCCACTGACCTTATACATTTGAGGGTTTACTTTGTGCTTTGGCAACTGATGAAGGGTGTTATTCATGTCACTATGAAGACAGAATGTCTACCATTGTGCTTACCAACAACACACAATACTTTATTAATCCTTTAGAGGGAAACAAAATTCCACCACATACACTCGTAGGATGTAACAATCAAGAAAAGACAACCACCACAGCTTTTTTGCACTGCTGCCATGTTTACAGTGCCACTTGCACAGCAGTCTATCACAAATAACTTGTATACAACCTAATTCAATGTGTTTATTTTATTCTTGTGGTGTTTAGTATATGCTATGTATTTGCCTTTGTAACCCCCTCCCCCCCCTCAATCTTGTCAAAGCTGCAGCCCACCTTTTCGTTTAAATATCATGTGGCTGCCTATGGTGCTAATGGCAATAAAGTTGAATTGAATTGACAGTTGGGAAACAAAAAGCCCCTCAGCATTCAGAGCAGATATTAGAAGAGGCTGGGCCAAAGGGCTTTGGTCTGGCCAGTTGTAAAGAATCTTTGTCCCTCCACTAATCTCATTTTGGTTGTTTACTGCCTCGTACAGGGCTGTATACTCAGAAAATAATTTGGTTGTAAGTAAAGGCACTGCCAAGGGGTGAAACCAGGCAAGAGCCGCTTCACCGCACTCTCATTTTTAGATAAAAAGTACCCTCCGCGTCAGGTCGAGGAATGTAGAGAAGATATAAAGGCCTGTATATTTTGGACTTGACCCTTATTGCGGCTCAAAATACAGTTCACGTTTGTTATCCTTCAAACATCCAAGAAGCCAGCAGTGAGAGAGCTTGGTGACTGTACCAGGCAGTTCCTCCTACTCTGAAGACTGTAACGGTATCTGCTTTGTGGGCCACTATTTTTTTACGGGCCTTTATTTGTCCCTAACCCTAGCCTACATATCCTACTTTTTCACTGAAATGGTCACGCTACAACAACAAGTCCATGCCGTTTACTCCCCAGTCAACCTTAACATCGTGCAGCCCCAGCCTTGTCATGAGGCCTCATGATAGGCTAATGGGTAAAGCGTGATCCAGTAGGGCCATGACCAGATACAGACCTAGTGGTCCGGCTATAAGGACACTGCCGTCATTGCGCTTCTCTTTGTCCTTTCATTTCTGCAAATCGTTTACGGTCATGAGTTGTTGGCCGTCCGTTGCGCAAGACGTAGGAGCCACTGCCCGACGGGATTCGGTACACCTTGTTTTTGTTTTTCTTTATTCACATACGCAAAGTGGATCATTTGTGGATTTGTTTTTGCCCCACGGGGAAACAGTTGCACTTCTGTTACCCTCAGCTGAAGAAGGAGGGAGGAGGGAGCGGTGGGGGTGGGGGAATGGTTAAGCAACAGCATGCCACTGACTTCCCAGCCTCTGCTCTCTTTTTCTCTTCATACTCAAAAGGACTACTTCCATATTTTTTAAAAACCCAAAGAGGATCGCGGCCGACCCCAAGCTCAGCTGTTCGGACCTTCAGTACGCAACTTTAGTTTGTTGTCAACGCGCCGCCGCTCCCGTCGCTTGATTGTCTTGTTTACCAGTTATTACAGTCATAGCCGTTGTTATTATGCACTAGGTAGCACCGGTAGCACTTAAGGTTTTCCTGGCAAACTAATGTCTTCCGTCACCGTCTCTCTTTATGTCGGCAGTGGGGGACTTTGAGAAGATTTGGCGGGAGCACTGCGAGGATGAGCGCACCCTCAGTGAGTACGCACTGGCCATGAAGAACCTGGCGGACCACCACTGGGCCAACAAGTGCGAGGGCGAAGGACGCATCGAGTGGTGTCGCAGGTACGGCTCGGCTCATTATGGTTCCAGGTTGATGCAACGTAAGGGGGTAACGGACACGTTACGTCCTTGCGGGACCCTCCTTGCGTCCACCGCAAGGGCCTGACGTGCGCCTTTCCAAAAAATGTTAAACTTCCGTCGAGGCGATGCAGCAGCAAGGGCTGTGATTGGTCCGCTTACTAAAACCCCACGCAGAACCAAAACAGGTTCACGACTGCGTCGAAGCGTCTGCGCCGTGGTCATTGGTTTGCGTGAACGTTGGACCATAATCAGCCCTTTAGTGTGGGCTACCAGCTGCTCAACATCCAGCTGCAAGGTCTGATCGGTTTGATTGACTCCCTTTTTGAAATATAGATTCTTATCCCTTACATGCTTCTTAATCACCTGTATCTGCATTCCCTGTAAGTCGCCTTTGATGAGAGCCTCTGCTAAATGAGTAAACGGTTACAGATTGGGACCACCCTCCTTGCCCTCATTATGAACACAACCTCGCCTGCCTCCAAGGTGGTCTGGTTCTTCTCCATCGTCACGGGTCACAGTGGAGAGAAGGAGTGATGCTCTGTTCTGGTTGGTTCTCAGGGTTTGCCAGGAGTACTTCCTGGACGGTGGGATGAAGAGAATGCTTGAGAAGGATGAAAAGAACGCCCGACTGGCTGCGGTGCAGGCCGCGGTGTCTCTCGGTGCCCAGCCTAGCGCCCCTTTACCCAGGTGGGTTGATCCAGCACAGCCGTTAGCCCTAGCCGTAGTAACGTCAGTAGTCTTCAACTTGTCTACCCTAACACAATGTTTGTTATAAAGTGTCATGCTCTACTCATCTGTGTCTAATTGGAAGGTTACCGGTGTTGAACCAAGCGTGAATGTGTTTTCTGCAGTTCCGTGTCTCACCGGTGTTTAATCCAGTGTGAATGTGTTTTCTACAGTTCTGTGTTTAATCCAGTGTGAATGTGTTTTCTACAGTTCTGTGTTTAATCCAGTGTGAATATTTTCAGTTGTGTCACACCGGTGTTTAATCCAGTGTGATTGTGTTATCTGCAGTTCCGTGTTTAATCCGGTGTGAATGTTACCGGTGTTTAATCCAGTGTGAATGTGTTATCTGCAGCTCGGTCTTTAATCCAGTGTGAATGTGTTCCCTTCAGTTCTGTGTCTCACCGGGGGAAGATGCGCCTGCTGGACGTGGGAAGCTGCTTCAACCCCTTCCTGGAGTTTGACGAGTTCCTCACCGTCGGTATAGACATCGTGCCTGCAGTCGAGGTACGAATCACCGCCATGCTGGTCGGAGGATTCACGCATGTTATTGTTAGGCCGGGTAGTGTAGTGGCTAGGGTGTTCTAGCGCTTGGTCTGAACGTCTCCCGAGGTCTCACCTGGAGGCCTCCTTTCTTTAAAGGGGAACCGTCACGCTTGGCTCTTTTCCAAACTATCGAGAGCGCTGCTTCTTGGTAAAACACACGTTTAACACTGTGTCCGCAAAGAAAAAGGGAAGTACTCTCTGATATAAGAAAATATCAGGTGGTGACAGTTCCCCTTTAACACCGTGTATCTGACGTCACCACAGCCAAAGCCTAACGGTATTCATTTGCACTTGTCCTCCCCTGACCCGCCGGTTCTCCCGCCCACGCCCAGAGTGTGTACAAGTGCGACTTCCTCAACCTGCAGCTCCAGCAGCCCCTGGAGCTGGCGGGCGACGCGGTGGAGGCCTTCCTCCGCCTGCTCCAAAGCCCCATCGACGCCCTGCCGGCGCAGCTGTTCCACGTGGTGGTCTTCTCCCTGCTCCTCTCCTACTTCCCCTCGCCTTACCAGCGCTGGATCTGCTGCAAGAAGGCCCACGAGCTGCTGGCGCTGCACGGCCTGCTGCTGATCATCACGCCTGACTCCTCCCACCAGAACCGCCACGCCCTCATGATGCGCAGCTGGCGCGTGGCGGTGGAGTCGCTTGGCTTCCGGCGCTGCAAGTACGTCAAGTTCTCCCACATGCACCTGCTGGCGTTCCGCAAGGTGTCGCTGGCCACCAGCAGCGACCTGGTGTCGCAGAACTACCCGGAGATGCTCTACATCCCGCAGGACTTCAACGCCGCCGACGAGGAGGACGGCGGGGAGGCGGAGCTGCCGCCACCGCCCCGCTCGGAGCTGGAGGACGACCAGCTGGCGTGGGGCTTCGCCGAGCTGCCCGACGCGCCCTGCGACTCGGACTCCTCGGGGGACAGCCAGAGCGGCTCGGTGCCGGGCTTCCACGAGCTGGAAGACCCCATCCTGCTGCAGAGCTAGGCTGGGTTGAGGTGACCACGACCACCACCACAAGGTGTCCCCCCCCCCCCCCTTGTCTCTGAGGCGTGTCTTCTACTGCTGCGCTGCCAAATGAAAACTGCTGCATTTTATCTTCTCCCATGTCACCCTCCCCCCGCCCCCCCCCCCGGAAACAATGCAGTTTGCACAGAACGAAAGAAAGAAGTTTACAGATTATTTTGTCATATCAAGACATGAACACAAACACACACACATATGCAAACACGCACGCACACACACATATACATTACATATGATGAGATTGATATATTTTAATAAATAGCTAGTTTTTTTAAGAGCGTCGAGATATTGAGCTGCCCCACTCCCATCGTTGTTTCCATTTCAAGTCCTATTGCACATGCGCTTGTTTTAGAAAAAAAGAAACGTTTAACAAGCTTATAGGGCAGACTTCACTAGTGCAAGAGTCCAACAAAAAAAGCTTTCAGTGTGAGGTTGTAATGGAGGCTAAAGATGAGTGACTGATGATAGAATCTTTATCACATTCTGTCTTTCCTGCACCTAGATTTTCTTGAAATTCAAAAAAAAATGTCTTGCGTGCATCGAAAAAACAAAAACAAGTGCTTTGCTCAAAGTATGAGAATCTCAAAGACCCGACGCGTTGCGCGTTGTGCAGTATAAAATGGAACACCGTTTTATTTAACGTGGCATTCATTTTATGTCTGAATTTGTATGTTTTACAATAAAGCTGTGTTTGTAGCATTTTTAAAAGTTTCAGAACCACGCGCTAGGATTGTGTTCTAGATGTACTATTGTGAAACTGCAAATGTATTTTACTCTGTGGCGAAGGTGCGAGAATCTCAACTAACCTTCCACCTTCTTGCTGTTCTTAGAAATAGTAACGATATAAAATAGTTTCCTAGTAGAATTTAATAACTTTTGTGTAGTCAAGTAAAAGAGAAGCACATTATTTCAAATCAGTATCTATAGATGTAAACGGTATATTCTTTGAGACTTTCATAACCTAATGTGGAAATTCCTATTCTTGCCTTAGGTTATAACCTTTTGATCTGAACTTTGTAAATTCAAAGTACTTCATAGTAGTGGTGGGATATTAGATTGTTTCGTAATATTTCTTAGTCATAAACAAGCCTTTAGAGGCAAATTTATGTTAGCAATAGCCAACAAAATCTAATCTTTGATAGAAAAAAAAACACTAGCTTGAAATGTCGTGTGAAGGCCTGTACTGTGTTCCCTTTAACAGGCAACGAGTGGCTGAAGTTGTGTGTGCTAAATAAGAGTGATTGTTGAATTTTGAATACATGCTGTCACAGCTTGCTGATAGCACTTTACTTTTAATATCTACAAGGGTACTTTCAGGCCGATTCATCTCCATGTCCTAAACATGACCGTATTCATTATAGAATATCCAATCTTCTGAGGTGCCTTCTCCATGTTTGTGTTGGGAGACTATTCACACCCACTTGAAAAGTATTTATGAATATATGAACACCCTTTGTGAAATTCTACGTTGTCCAAAGTTGATTGTTAAAATATATTGTTGGTTTACAGGATAGGTTTTCCGCATTTAATAACTACTACTGCATTCCCTCTGGTCTTTCGCCAGCAAATACGAATTTCTCTGCTGATATCACCTGTATTTTCACTGTACTGACGAGAAAAAAAGTGATCTTATTTTGTGATAAGTGGTTGCATTTGTCTTCCAGTGTTGACATTGGTCCGCTTGCATTACAACAATGCTTTACAAAGTATTTTGACATTGCAGAACAAGGTGTGCTTATGGTTCCATTTTTATAAAGTATTGTACATGTCATGTGTCCGTGTCTCATTAGTTGTCTCCTCCATCTACATAAGAACCACTATCCAAGGTTAAATTCACATCGTAGATTGAGTGGTCCCGATTCCAATTTGAGACCTCAGATAAAAAAAAAATAATACATGATGGTAAATTATTTGGATCATATGGTTCCTCATCCGACACTTGTCTGCAACTAATACGCAACCAACACAAACGAACTTGAGCGGAGCTTGACCCCCAACCCCAACTCATTCAACTTGGTAGCACAAATTCTTGATAAAACGAAGATATATAAAAAAATCAAAAAGTACTTTCTACAACCGTCCATGTGTTCATGTCCATACCTCTATGCTGGTTGAAGTGTTTTTACTGCAGCATTTTCTAATTAGCTGTTAAATGTGCCATATGCCTCTTTTTTCACCCCTCATAATCTACAAGCATGACCACCGACCAAATATCGAGGAAGGCCGAGCTCTTTGAGTGGCCAACGACGTGCGTCGCAACGTAGGTCGCATTGGTCGCGTCGTCGCTGTGTTGGTCGCTCGTCTGGCTGCTTTCAGCCGCTGTGGTCGCTGGCAGGCTCGGGCGCGGTCAAGAAGTTAGGGCGGTCCT